>BSDZ01000038.1:0-562781 GCA_030268105.1 Volvox africanus
CCCTAAAACCCTAAAACCCTAAAACCCTAAAACCCTAAACCCTAAAACCCTAAACCCAAACCCTAAAACCCTAAACCCTAAAACCCTAAAACCCTAAAACCCTAAAACCCTAAAACCCTAAAACCCTAAAACCCTAAACCCTAAACCCTAAAACCCTAAAAACCCTAAAACCCTTAAAACCCTAAAACCCTAAAACCCTAAAACCCTAAACCCTAAACCCTAAAACCCTAAACCCTAAAACCCTAAAACCCTAAAACCCTAAAACCCTAAAACCCTAAAACCCTAACCCTAAAACCCTAAACCCTAAAAACCCTAAAAACCCTAAAACCCTAAAACCCTAAAACCCTAAAAACCCTAAAACCCTGAGAAGGGGGGAAACAGCAGAACGAAACAGGGGTAGTCGGCGGGTATAGATTTATATAACATGAGCCCTAAGCACCACCTCTTGTCGTCTTCTTTGGGGATGTGAGCCGCATGGCCCATTCCGCAGTGTCATAGGTACACCAAGGGATGGGGGGAGGGGGAGAGATGCAGTAGGGGCGAGGTCGTGGTGGTGGAGGTGGTTGTCGTTGTGTTGTTGAGGTGTTGTGGTGCTGTCGGTCGATTATGCAGTCGGCTGGTCATCCTGTCGGTTGTGGTGCTGTCAGTCAGTACCTGTGTCGGTTGTGGTGCTGTCAGCTGGTCATCCTGTCGGTTGTGGTGCTGTCAGTTGGTCATGCTGTCGGTTGTGGTGCTGTCAGCTGGTCATCCTGTCGGTTGTGGTGCTGTCGGTCTGTCCTTCTGTCGGTTGTGGTGCTGTCAGTCAGTCCTTGTGTCGGTTGTGGTGCTGTCAGCTGGTCATCCTGTCGGTTGTGGTGCTGTCAGTCAGTCCTTGTGTCGGTTGTGGTGCTGTCAGTTGGTCATGGTGTCGGTTGTGGTGCTGCCGGTTGGTCATCCTGTCGGTTGTGGTGCTGCCGGTTGGTCATCCTTTTGGTTGTGGTGCTGTCAGTCAGTCCTTCTGTCGGTTGTGGTGCTGTCAGTCAGTCCTTGTGTTGGTTGTGGTGCTGTCAGCTGGTCATCCTGTCGGTTGTGGTGCTGCCGGTTGGTCATCCTGTCGGTTGTGGTGCTGTCAGCTGGTCATCCTGTCGGTTGTGATGCTGTCGGTCAGACCTTGTGTCGGTTGTGGTGCTGTCAGTTGGTCATCCTGTCGGTTGTGGTGCTGCCGGTTGGTCATCCTGTCGGTTGTGGTGCTGTCAGTTGGTCATGCTGTCGGTTGTGGTGCTGTCAGTCAGTCCTTGTGTCGGTTGTGGTGCTGTCAGCTGGTCATCCTGTCGGTTGTGGTGCTGTCGGTCAGTCCTTCTGCTGGTTGTGGTGCTGTCAGTCGGTCATCCCTTCGGTTGTGGTGCTGTCAGTTGGTCATCCTGTCGGTTGTGGTGCTGTCGGTCGGTCATCCTGTCGGTTGTGGTGCTGTCAGTTGGTCATCCTGTCGGTTGTGGTGCTGTCGGTCAGACCTTGTGTCGGTTGTGGTGCTGTCAGTTGGTCATCCTGTCGGTTGTGGTGCTGCCGGTTGGTCATCCTGTCGGTTGTGGTGCTGTCAGTCAGTCCTTGTGTCGGTTGTGGTGCTGTCAGTTGGTCATGCTGTCGGTTGTGGTGCTGTCAGTCAGTCCTTGTGTCGGTTGTGGTGCTGTCAGCTGGTCATCCTGTCGGTTGTGGTGCTGCCGGTTGGTCATCCTGTCGGTTGTGGTGCTGCCGGTTGGTCATCCTGTCGGTTGTGGTGCTGTCGGTCAGTCCTTCTGCTGGTTGTGGTGCTGTCAGTCGGTCATCCCTTCGGTTGTGGTGCTGTCAGTTGGTCATCCTGTCGGTTGTGGTGCTGTCGGTCGGTCATCCTGTCGGTTGTGGTGCTGTCAGTTGGTCATCCTGTCGGTTGTGGTGCTGTCGGTCAGACCTTGTGTCGGTTGTGGTGCTGTCAGTTGGTCATCCTGTCGGTTGTGGTGCTGCCGGTTGGTCATCCTGTCGGTTGTGGTGCTGTCAGTCAGTCCTTGTGTCGGTTGTGGTGCTGTCAGTTGGTCATGCTGTCGGTTGTGGTGCTGTCAGTCAGTCCTTGTGTCGGTTGTGGTGCTGTCAGCTGGTCATCCTGTCGGTTGTGGTGCTGCCGGTTGGTCATCCTGTCGGTTGTGGTGCTGCCGGTTGGTCATCCTGTCGGTTGTGGTGCTGTCAGTTGGTCATGCTGTCGGTTGTGGTGCTGTCGGTCAGTCCTTGTGTCGGTTGTGGTGCTGTCAGTTGGTCATCCTGTCGGTTGTGGTGCTGTCGGTCAGACCTTGTGTCGGTTGTGGTGCTGTCAGTTGGTCATCCTGTCGGTTGTTGTGCTGCCGGTTGGTCATCCTGTCGGTTGTGGTGCTGTCAGTCAGTCCTTGTGTCGGTTGTGGTGCTGTCAGTTGGTCATGCTGTCGGTTGTGGTGCTGTCAGTCAGTCCTTGTGTCGGTTGTGGTGCTGTCAGCTGGTCATCCTGTCGGTTGTGGTGCTGTCAGTTGGTCATGGGTTGTCCCTTGTGCCATGTGCCATGTGCCATGTGTCATGTGTTTTGTGCTAGTGCTCGTGCTAGTGCTAGTGCTAGTGCTTAGGGTTTGCTTGCTCTTCCGCTTCTGTGCCTTCTCTGTTTAAAGTAATAATATAGCCCTCTTTTGTTTCTGCTGAGATGTATATATATGAATATAATATAATATACAAATGCATATATGGCTGCGCAGGTGTACACAACATATGGATAACGGCATGGCCTACATATGACCCATTGATATGTTATATATTGTTGCATACTACAAGATTTTGTTGTGGAGGCGGAGCGTTTTAGGGTTGCAATATGGGTGGCTGCATATTAGGTGGCTGCACGAGTGTATGTGTGTGGGTGAGAGTGTATTCGTTGAGGGTGTGTGTGTGTGTGTGTTTGCGGGTGTGTGTTCGTGGGCCGCACACTGCGGCAGAAGAGGAGCAGAAGAGGAGAAAAGGAGGGGAAGGAGAGGGCGTGTGGCATAGGACGTGTGACGTGTAGGACATCAGACACACAAGCATAATATATATAAAAGCATATATAGCATATGATGTGTATAAACCTGTATGTGTGCACACATACACATATCCTATTTTATGCATATGCATATGCATATGTGTATTTTATGTGGAGAGGGCGGAGGAGGGTGTGGACATGTGTGTATAAAATGTATGTATGAGCACGGCAGAGGGGGCACACTATGTGACTATGACGAGGCACACTATATGTGACTGTGGTGGTGAGAGACACACACATATATATGACTGTATATATATATATATGTGTGTGTGTGTGTGTGTGTGTGTGTGTGTGTGTGCTGTGTTGTGGTGTAGCACAGATGCAGAGCACAGATGTGGTATGTGAAGGGGTATGTGAAGGGTAGAGCATATGATATGCTCTGGGTAGAGCATATGATGATGGGTGTGTGCTGTGGATGATGCTCTGTTGTCATGTATTAACCCTATGATGATATGATCCGTCCCATTACAGGAGAGCCCCTTGTAGTCTGTTGTGTAGAGTATTGTATAGTATTAGTGTAAATTTTGTGTGTGAAGTTTATCTATCTATACCCTGTGCCTCTACTCTACTGTAAAGAGTCCACAAAAGAGACCACAAAAGCGTGTGTCATTGTTGGACACAGTGTCTGTCATTGTTGGATCACAGAGGTCAGCAGAGCTTAAAAAAATGATCAAAATATGAGAGATATAGCCCCCAAAGGGAGAAGGAGAAGAGAGATATAGCCTAGCACAGGATATATATATATAATAATACAGCAGGCGTGTCTTCTGTCCAATTTCTGTCTCGTCCAATCGTCCAAACCCTATCTATCAAGCAAAGGCAAGGCAAGCAAAGGCAAGGCCAGGAAAATAAACTAAGGTAAAAAATTGAGTGAGAAGTCGCCCGAAAAAGAGTGAGAAAAAAAATTTCCGGGGGCCTGGCCGGCCCCCGGGCCCCCCGCGGAGGGGGGGTGGGGGAGTGGGGTAGTGGGTACGTGTGTTCGTACGATGAGGGGTTCGGAGCTTGGTTTCGGAGCTTGGTCTCCCCTTCCCCCCGGCCCCCACCCCCGCCCCCGCCCCCGCCCCCGCCCCCGCCCCCGCCCCCTCGGCCGGCTGCGGCCCGACACTGGCACTGGGACTGGGCAAAAGGTACATCTCCTTCTTCTCATCATCCCATGTTGCCCCGGAACCTATCCCACTTCCGCCGACCAGCCGCGCATCTGATGTGCGACCGAGTCCGGGTAGGATCGAACCCACGACGCTGGAATGAATTTTCAACTGACTCCACACCACACCTAGCACAACCATGCACACACGCGCCACAACACTACACCACGCCATGATCTAAAAGTATATTTACTATAATAAATATATATGACTATATAAAAATCCCTAAACCCAACGGAAGGTCTCGCAGTCCTTCCATGATTTTGTAGGTTCCCGAGTGCGAAACCGTAGGGAATCATCATCACTTATGGCGCGCATATGATGGACATCCACCGGTCTCACGCCATAAACCCAAATAGCACACATTTGGAGTATATATGCTGTACACCATCTGTCTGTGCTGTCCCTTACTACATACATTCGGTGATTGTGTGGGCTCACAGAGCATGCATGTTTCATGAACAGCACACATGCATAACACTACTAGTTTTTTTACACATTCGCTGCAATTGTCAGATATTTATAGTATGGTATATAGCACACATTTTATCACTAATTGTAGGATTTTGTTGTCACGCCGCCATCTTTTGTGCCGCCGCAACAAAGTGCCACCCACAAGTAAGTCAAGCATTAGACATCCTCATTCTTACTTATATATTGTTAACAAAATCGTTGAATGCTAAATTGACGCCGCAGGAAAAGCTTCGTGTATTGGTGCGTCGCCATGGAGAGCATCAGAGGCGTCACGTCTCTGACGAGACGGCGAAATCGGTCTCTACACTGCGTCGACAAGGTAAAAGTGGGACACAGTGGATGTAGTGATGCGTGAAGGGACTGGGTCGACGTGGTGGCGTTGTGTTGTGGCGGCGCACTGGGATTGAGAATGGCGGCGGGACTCATAGCTATACGGGCTGCATGTAAAAAGAGGATCTAATAGTATTATGATGATGACAATAGTATGATAATCTATCCAATGAACAAATCTCTGTGCGTTTCCCTTGGGGCTGCTGCTACCCTGTTCCTCTGCTCGCTCCTTTAGGAATTCACCTCATTTAAGCCGCCATGGGCTTAACTTGGAAAGGGCTTCTGGTGGTAGTAGTATATTTACCGCTCCGTCCGTCGTAGCAACGCTGTTGTGGTTGCAGCTTCAGCCCACAGCTCTGATGCCTCGCCTGAAGGGATTTCTGGTGAGGAGGGGAGAGTGGCACGTAGGCGTGTGGGGTGTGTGGAGGGATCGGAGGATGGACGCAGGGAGGCTGACGCAGGGAGGCTGACGCAGTGGTGGTGGTGGTGGTCGTGGTGGTCGTCTTCGTCTCCTGTGTCTTCTTCTTCGACGTGGTGGTCGTGGTGGTCGTCATTGTGGTGGTGGTGGTGGTGGCGGGCGAAGGGGTGACGGGTCTGTGTGTGTGTGGGGGGGGGGTGAGGGACCGGAATTAGGCTGCAGGAGTGATATGAAACACGTGTGGTGGTGGAGGGGTCATTTGTTCAAGTTGAAAGGGATATTGCCGTACCGTGTTGATGTGCTTTGTGCCCCGGCATGTAAACATATGAACGTGTGTTTGTTCTTCGTGTTGTCTTTCCATGCTGTTTGTAGGAACACAGGGGAGACGCAGCAGCACATGCCCAGGTGAGGAAAAGGGGGGGGGGGGGGACAACATACTGGAACGGGGGTAATCT
Organism: Volvox africanus; assembly: GCA_030268105.1. Classification (NCBI taxonomy): domain Eukaryota; kingdom Viridiplantae; phylum Chlorophyta; class Chlorophyceae; order Chlamydomonadales; family Volvocaceae; genus Volvox; species Volvox africanus. The sequence continues at coordinate 5,869 of BSDZ01000038.1, forward strand.
GCGGGAATACTTCAAGGTACATAATACATATGCATGTCAAGGGGCTACTCGTAGTGCGGGGTTTGCACACGGGCGTGTGGGGTGTTGGGGGGAGTGTGGACCGAAGCCCTCAGCACTGATTGTGTGGGCTCACAGAGCATGTTTCATGAACAGCACACATGCATAACACCACAGCTACCACCATCCAGAAGACCGATGACAACTGAGACACAGACCTTAGACTGCCAATCCTGCAGAAACAAATAAAGTAATCAACTATTGGATGCAGATGGGCTCCTTGAAGAGTGCTAGACCCAGCCAGGGGTGACCATGTAGCCATACAGGATGCCAGCTGATGGATACTTGTGCAACATGCCAAGTGCTGGGTCACGGACAAACCCTAAAACCCTAAAACCCTAAAAACCCTAAACCCTAAACCCTAAGATTCATAGGCAGTTCAGCTACTCATAGTATCATTGCACCATCACATATCTATCTCACAAATAAAGCCATGGCACTGCGCTCAGCAAGAGTTGAACCGATGATATCATGGATGACCATGTGAAAGAATCAATTTACCTGCCACATAGAATTCTATTCTATACTAGCACTTGTCAGAGTCAGGCATTTTGCAAAACAAGGACATACGTAAACACACATACACACACACATACAACAACAATTTATCATGCTCCAACATTACATTTACACACATGCAACAGTCCCACAAATAATACACATACATGCACATGTCCCTCCCTTTATTATTTAATACCCTTGTTATTTATTACCCTTTCTTATGGCTGCACACACATCCATATATACCCCTCATCAATATAGCCGCCACGGTGGGCTGCCTGGAGAACCAACATATATGTGCAAGATCTTGGGGCTATGTCGCTGGTGCTCGCAAGAAATGAGGCAGATGCTAGTGGACGCAATTACCTCATCATCAAGGATGTAGCCAACCAGCTGCGCAACTTGGGAGCACCCATAACAGATAGGCTTCTAAACTCCTGGGTAGATGCAAGGAAGTCGTTGAAGAGGATCATTGTGAAAGACCCTATCCTGCTGGGGCGGCTCAAGGACCTGCAGGTGGTAGGCCGAAGGGCATCAGCAATCAAGCTGGCAAGCTGTGCGGCAATCTGCAGGGCCATTGTGAACGTGGCTATCCTACAGCCCCTTTGCTTAGCCATAGAGGAGCTCAAAAAGGCACACCCACCTCTGCATGCAACATGTGCACAGGTCACACCAGTGCAGCTGAAGAGAGCAGAGGTATATGAAGCGAGGCTTCCAGCTGCCAAGCGTCTCTGCACAATAAGTAGCGCAGCTGCAGAGGGAGCACGTGATGAGGCGGAGGCAGAGAAGGACAACCAGCCGGTGCCTAATAAAACTAGCCAGCAGGAGGACCATTGTTATTCCCAAAATCCAATCACCAAAATCACCAACAGCAGTCGGGAGCATGGCACATGTGATGAGCCTGCTGATGCCCCCAATAATATACCCATCATCAAGAAAGCCCAGCAGGTCATTGCTACTGATGAGCAGCGGCAGCAGCAGCAACAGCAGCCGCCCACAGCAGCAGCGGCCTTTGCTCCCTCTGCCGCTAATGCTCCAGCAGCTGCCACCCCCGCCGACGCCGCCCCTTCCATCTCAACACCTCATCAAGAACCTCCTGTATGCAAGCTGGCGGCATCTGACAGTATCTGCACCAAGCCTGTTTCACCAACACCTATCCCCCGAACCTTCCCTGCAGCACCTGCTGGCCACCGATTCAGCAGACGACCACTCATCAGCAGGTGTATACCTCCAGTGATGAGCACCAAAACGTTTCATCAGCAGGCTGGTCCTATAGCTCTAGCAGGAGGCCCCAAGACATCACCACCACCTCCACGGCTCCTGCCCCCGCCCCCAGCAGCAGCCGCCAGCAGGTATTACCCACCACTGACTCTGCTGCTGGCCTAACCAACCCCTCGTGCACAGAAACAGCAGCCTCTCCCCCAGAAGTTGTGCCGCCCCCAGTTGTCCAAACCAGCAGGACATCGGGTTTGGCCTCCTCCTCACCGCCGTGTAACCAGCAGCAGAAGAGGTTAGCTGTACAAATAACCCCAGCAGTGCAGGCACGCCAAAGGACAACGTCCAACATCTCCAAACCTCCCAACAGACCTGCTGTTGCGGTCGTCATCAACTCCAATAATAAGCCCAACCCATTGGCGACTTCTTCGGGCCCCCATCAGCCCGATGCGAGCACCAGCACTGCTCCTTCTACCAGTGCAGTGTCCCCTTCCACATCATCAGGGGGACATTTCTACCCTTCAGGTGTAGCCTTCAAGACTACACTCCCTATGAAGGATTGGGGTGGTGCGAACATACACCGCTATGGTATCTTGACCGCCATTGGCAGCAGCAGGAGAAAGACGCCACCAGGATGCATGCCAGTTGTCTCAGAGCTACATGGTCTTGAAGAATGGTGCAGAGCTCCATACAACTTTGCAGCAGGAGGGACCATTGGCGTCAGTGAGTCGACATTCATGGGCATTAAGAACACGGTGTCAAAGTTCCTGGGATTCGCACACCAATTCCTTGGTGTTCCCCTTCCTTTCTTATCCCTTCGCCTATTTAGCAACCAGGTATGTGTTTTGCATCGCTATACTACATGAATGATCTGTACCTACCACCTAACATTTTACATGTTTTATTCTCAAGAATTTGTCTACCCGTGGAAACTATATAGCTAATATAGCTACCAGAATCACCCACATAGATATGATGCATATTCATATACACACCTCCCTCATCATAATGTCTTTCTCATCATATACAATGTCAACATACCAATCCCGCACCCTTTTCCGTACACCAGCATATTACCATCAACTTCATTGACTTCATGGTTGCACGGGCCGGAAGTCAACACACTGCAGTAGAGATAACAAGGTTGGTGAAGCTTGTGGAGTATCTTCGGCAGCATGATGCACAAGACAGCAATCAGGTCTGGGGAGAGGGGAGAGGAGAGAGGGGAGAGGAGAGAGGGGAGAGGGGAGAGGGGAGAGGGCAGAGGGGAGAGGGGAGAGGGCAGAGGGCAGAGGGGAGAGGGCAGAGGGCAGAGGGGAGAGGGGAGAGGGGAGAGGGGAGAGGGGCTTGTTTATACCCAGGAGTACTTCCATTTCAGCACTATAAGTGTAACACCACCCCATCCACATCCCTACCTTTCCATATAACAATCAATACCGTACCTCAACCACTACCTTTCACTTGCCATGTTCTAGAGGCTCTAGATAGTCCATTCTGTGCATCCGTTATCACCCTTTGTTTCCCTTTTTCCGTCCTGCACATATTTTACAGACAAGCCATTGCCAACGTATACAAGAATGGCTGCACAATATTGCAAGGCAGCTTAAGAAGTCATATCCAAGAGCACCGCCACCAGCAGCAAACCCTATATCAGGTTCAGCTGGTATGGAGGAGAGTGTTGTACAACATAACAGCCTACCTGATAAGTCTGAGGTGCTAGCATTCGTTCACGGCCTCCAGCAAAGTGCATCTGATGCACTCAAGCATGACTTGAGCAGTGCCAAGTGCGTCAGGCTGGAAGCAGCCATTGCAATCATGCATGCACTCGTTGCAGTACTGGTATCTGGATTGTACTTACCACCACTCAGGATGTCCGCCCTTTCGACATTAATGGTGCCTGGTAGTACCTCTTGCTGTAACAAGGACTGCAGGCAGCGTGGTTGCCGTGGCAACAACCTCACCCAAGTAGTGAGGAGACCGAAAGTACAGCACCCTGCTATGGAGGATGATCCCTCATCATCAGGACCGTCCTGCTCTACAGGCCCACCCAACAATGTGGCTGGTGTGGCATGTATGCAGTTGGAGTTGAACCATCACAAGACTGCACGTTTCACAAGGAATAGGGAGCCCCTGACTGTCATCCTCCCACCCGATCTGTCCAAGCTCATCCAGACATACGTAAGGCATGCCAGGCCAGTGCTCATGCAACGTGCCCCAGTTGACATGACTTCCTCGCAACAGCTCCTCATAGACAAGAATGGGCAGCCGTTCAACAACGGCTTTGCTATGGAGTGGAGGGATATTGAGGAACGCTATGGGGCACCCTGGGAGCATATTCCCCCCCAGAAACTACGCCATATCCACTCAACCACAGCCTACACATCACTTGTGCAGGAGGTGGCTCGCCAGCTGCCCGACCTACAGCCACATGCGCAGGTCATGGGGAACTCCCTTCGGGTATGGGACTCACATTACATACAGCGTCCAGGTAGCATCATTGCCCAGGCAGGCGTTGACAACCTGAACAAGTGGCGGAAGGCACAACTTGGCCTCAATAACCAAGTGTGGAGGAAGAAAATGGTGGAGAGGATGCTTGATGTGGAGGCAAAGGGACCGGCTAATGAGGGAAAGGGCCAGGGGGGGGAAGAAGGGGAGGAGGAAGAGGGGGAGGAGGCGGAGGAAGGGGAGTACGAAGAGGAGGAGGAGGAGGGGGAGTATGATGAGGGGGATGATGATGATGATGATGATGATGATGATGATGATGATGATGATAATGATGATGAGTATGATGATGAGTATGATGAGTATGATGAGTATGATGAGAGGGAAGGATATCAGGGGGAGGAGTAGGAGGGAGGGGTCAGGAAATGCATAGGAAAATGAGCAGAAACCCCGAGAAGGAAAGGTGGAGGAGAGGGTGGGTGAAGTAAGGTTACAGAGGAATAAGGTTCCATATCACTGGAATGATGAATAACAGGATCAACAAATTCTGTTATTCCTCATTCCAGTGATATGGAACCTTATAAGCAAGGGTTGGATGGATGGTGTTAAACAGGTGTGGACTGCTTGAGAGAGAAGAAGGGATTTCTGCTGTGCATGAACATATGCTTTTCATCATGAGGGTAGGTACAATTCCATAGTGGGGGAGATTATGCCTATAGGAATTCGTGGCTCACACATACAAGTTTGGGGTATAATACCCACCATGACTTGAGCACTATCAGGAGAGTGTGGAAGGCTTTTGCTTCAGCACGAGGGAGTTCTTGTATGGGGCAACGTAGCTGCTTGGATTGTTGGTTGGTAAGTAGGTGGGTATATATGCAAAGCAGCATAAGACATGCCTGCCATTATTGTCCGCCTTTTCCCTATATATATATTTGTTTTTTGGTTTATGGATACTGGTCATAAGGAATATCCCTGCTGTAATCCCTCCCTTGGCCCTCAAACTTCCTCGTTTCTCACTTCCTGGTTTTTCTCTGTCTACAGGTTCAACCTTGCCTTATAACTAAATGAGGCCTGTTATATTAAAATATTGTCCCTTGTAGATACCAACCATTAATACACATCTGGGGTTGGGAAGTTAACCCCCCTCCCCTTTTCATGTTCGTGTGCTATTTGTTTTGAATCCCAACCAATACACACCCAGCATGAGTTCCCACATTTGTCGCCTGCTTTCCAGGTGTGAAACAGAAGCCCTGCTGACCGCATCTGTATGCGTCCTGTACACGCATTCCTAAGCATAGATGACCAATGGCCCCTACAAACTGTCCCTCAAACACCCCCAGACCAAAAGAGTTGCTGTAAACAAACATAATGGTCCTAAGGAAAAAACATTTGATTCGTGCCCTTAGGAAATACAGATAATAACTCATATTGCTATTTCGTGTTTCCATGTGGCGATAGGATGCAAAGGGTTTTCAAAGGGTGTTCAAAGGTTTATAAGTGTGGTACGGATTCCCACACATTGGCCCAGCCCTTGTGAGCACTCTGTCCATGTTATAGTCTCAAAAAAAATTTCATTCGTGTCCTTAAGCAATACAGATAATTATTCATATTATTGTTTCGTGGTTCCAGGTGGCAATCGTATGCAAGGGGTTTATAAGTGTGGTACGGATTCCCACACATTGGCCCAGCCCTTGTGAGCACTCTGTCCATGTTATAGTCTCAAAAAAAATTTCATTCGTGTCCTTAGGCAATACAGATAATAATAAATATTATTGTTTCGTGGTTCCAGGTGGCAATCGTATGCAAGAGGTTTATAAGTGTGTGGAGCCGTGTGTCGTGCGTGGTGTCGGGTTGTGTGATTCGTGCCATGTGTTGTGTGTGGTTTCATATTTGGTGTGTGGAGCCGTGTGTCGTGTGTGGTGCTGGGTTGTTGTGTTGTTCATGCCGTGTGTTGTGTGTGGTGTTTAATTTTATGTGTGGAGCCGTGTGTTGTGTGAGGTGCTGGGTCGTGTGATTCATGCCGCATATGGTGTGTGGTGTCGTTTTTGCTGTGTGGAGCGGTGTGACGTGTGTGGTGCCGGGTCATGTGATTCATGCCATGTGTCGTGTGTGGTGTTATATATGGTGTGTGGAACCGTGTGTCGTGCATGGTGCTGGTTTGTGTGAGTCGTGCCGTGTGTCATGTGAGGTTTCATATTTGGTGTGGGGAGCCGTGTGTCGTGTGTGGTGCTGGGTTGTTGTGTGATTCGCGCTGGGTGTCGTGATTGGTGTTAAATTTGGTGTGTGGAGATGTGTGTCGTGTTTGGTGCCGGGTCGTGTGATTCGTGCCACATGTCATGTGTGGTATTATATTTGGTGTATGGAGCTGTGTGTCACATTATGTTTTGCTGACCTGCAGGCTTGTAATGCTGCTGCCATCTTCCCCGGGAGTTGCTGCCCCTACAAGTGTCATCAAGCTCAAGTCAGTTGCCACCTGGGGCATGATGCTGTTGTTACCGTTATCCGTTTCCACACGGTTAAGACAATTGCCGTTACTGTTGCCCCTGGATGTGCTCCTACCGCACGGATCCTAGCTATGGGCGATTTTGTTCCCTCATTATGACATGCGCCACAGCTCACACGTGTCGCAGCACTAACGGATTTTTAAGCACTGTTGGATTACAAACTGTGGGTACCTTGTAGAGGATCCAAACTGACAGTCAGGTCGGGTGAACAATGTAGGTAGTTGATAGGATTAGGAGGAGAGGGATGACGATGGCACTTGAGAGACTGTGGTAGTTGATAGTTGCAAAGGCTTATAAGGATGCTGGTAGGTGCTTCTGCACCCTTATATCATGTTTGTGTGTCGCTGTGTGTGTGTACGACACTCATAGACATCAAGACAATAAGGGAGTCACCGTCACCGTTGCCATCACTGCCACCTTCGTGGTCACTGTCACTGTCACCCTCCCCATCCCTGTCACCGCCATAGTATCACCGTCACCGTCACCATTCCTTGTCGCTGTCGCCATCACCATCATCATCGCCGGCCCCCTCTCCCTCCCCCTCCTTGTCTCGCCATCACCATGTCACTGCGACCGTCCCCCTCCCGTCGCATTATAGCCGTCTCCCTCCCCGTTGCTGTCCAACTCCCCGTCCACGTCGCCTAAAACACAATTTCCCATTTTTTTAATTATAACAGTATAGGAATGATCCAAACGTTCTTATTCCAACAATGGAAATCTGAAAATATTTTTAAAGACATATATAATTCCTTGATGAAAACCTGCATAATGTTTAATTATAAAATTGTAAAAGTATAACCCTACATCATTCCGCAATCCCCCTCCCCCCTCCCTGTTGCCACCCCCATGCTGTCACATTATCCCCCTCTCCATCGAAATTATTGCCGTCATATCCGCTGTCAACGTAACGCTCTCCCCCTCCCCCTCCCTGTCACCGTAGCCATCACTGTAGTAGTCCCCGTCCCCGTCACCATCCCTCACTGTCAGCGTTACCATAATTGCCGTCCCCGTCACTGTCAATGGCCACGTCGCCATTGCCGTGCCCCTCCCCCCTATGTCGTCGCCATCCTTGTCGTCGTCGCCATCCACTGCCACCCTCTCCGGAGTGCCGCATCCAGCACCAACACCAGCTCCAGCACCAGTGCCCGCGAAATGTGTGCCAGCACACGGACGCCCCCTTCTACCGCACGCGGGAAACATGGAAGAATGTGGCGTGGGCCGCGTGCTGGGGGAAGGGGGAAGGGGGCGGCGTGCGTGAGGGAGGGCTGCAGGGGCCTCATGAGGGGGAGGGTTGGTCCGTGTGTTGGCGTGGGAAGGGGTAAAAGCCCTGGCGCGGATTAAGGGGGCGGCGGCAGGAAGACTGTGGGGACGACATGCGTGGGAAGGGAGCGGGGCCTGCAAGAGGGGAAATAGGCCGGCAAAGGCGTGCGGAAGAGGAAGGGGGCACCGGCCGCGTGCAGGGGAAGGAGGGACGGCAGCGTGCGTGTGGGAAGGGAGAAGACACGGCGTGCGTGGAAAACAGGTGGAGGCGCCGAGTGATGTACAAGGGGGCGGGGGCGCCCTTTTTCCCCGCACGCCGCTTGAGACCCCTTCCCCCACACACCACCCCCATACCCCGCACGCTATACCCACGACCGCCCACGACCGCCTCCCCTGTTTCCCTCGCAGACCGCCCCTTTCCCCCTCCGCACCCGCCCCGGGCCCCGTCAAGCCTCGCCTGTCCCCGTCCCTCTCCTTGTCCCCTGTTTGGCCATACCTGCGTCTGTTGCCAGCACACATTGTAGATTGCCCCATATGCACCTGCATAGGCGCCAAGATGGGGACAACAAAAGCATATGCCACACGTCAGGCATCTTACAACATGCAAAACCCCGTTACATTACCCCCCTGCTGTTACGGTAAGAACCCCTGCCCACGCGCTCCGCCCCTTTCCCCTTTTTGGGCCCCTCCCCAGTCCCCGTCCCCTTGCCCTCTCCCCGCCCCTCTCCCCGTCCCCCGTTCGGCCCTACTACCTGCGTGTGTTTTTACCAACAGCGCACATTGCAGATTGTTCCAATGCACCTGCATGCGCCAAGATGGGGGCACCAAAAGCACGTTCCAAACGTCACGCATTTTAGAGCACGCCAAAACAGGTAACATCATCGTACCATAGTGCCCACTTACATCCCAGTCCCCCGTCCACGCACCCTTCCCCAGCACGCCACGCCCACTGCGCGGCATGCCATCCCACCCTCCCTTGCACATCTTACATGGAGCTTATTTATTACTTACCGGCAGTGTATTATAAAGCGATCCCTCGCATTCTTTAGTTCAAGTATCATGCCCCTGCAGGTGCGCACGAGTCGTGGCCAGCGCACGTGACAGCTTTCCAACGCACATGGTGGCTCCAGTGCACGTGCAAGCTTAAGCGCGTACACGCCCCTTCAGGCGCCACGGCCCCATTTCCACAGCGCCAAGGAGTCGTGCCCGCCGCCATCAGAACAATGTGAGGCGCGCTTGCAGAGCCACGAGCAGATCAAGGTCAGAAGAAACACGGAAGGAAAAACAAAGCAAAAATCTTAAGTAGCATTCGCTAAAAGACCAAGCACTTGATGCCCAGTTCTTTATTGTTCCGGAAACCTAATAATTATCCTACCAATACAAGATTCTTACAAAACTCTTATAACAGTGAATAATACGCGTATTTGCATCGAAATGTTTAGTCGAAAGCATAGGCAGTACACTGCCCATTGGACAACAGATTGATACTGCTGTCAAACGTATTTGCAAAGCCATAAACATACATACATATATATAATGTGTTTTAAATTTGCAGGGGGCGTCATCGATCTTGTTACTAACAATTGTTTGGGTCCTTTGGCGGTTAGGAAAACAGGTTTCGAGGGCAGACGGGTGGACTACTCCAGGCCTTGTGAGCGCTCTGAGCGTGTTATAGGCTCAAAAAAATCATCATTCGTGTCCTTAGCCAATACAGATCATTACCAATATTACTGTTTCGTGGTTCTTGTTGGCAATCGTATGCAAGGGGTTTATAGGTGTGGTACGGATTCTCACACATTGGCCCAGCCCTTGTGAGCGCTCTGAGCGTGTTATAGTCTCAAAAAAATCATCATTCGTGTCCTTAGGCAATACAGATCATTACCAATATTACTGTTTCGTGGTTCTTGTTGGCAATCGTATGCAAGGGGTTTATAGGTGTGGTACGGATTCTCACACATTGGCCCAGCCCTTGTGAGCGCTCTGAGCGTGTTATGGTCTCAAAAAAATCATCATTCGTGTCCTTAGGCAATACAGATCATTATCAATATTATTGTTTCGTGGTTCTTGTTGGCAATCGTATGCAAGGGGTTTATAGGTGTGGTACAGATTCTCACACATTGGCCCAGCCCTTGTGAGCGCTCTGAGCGTGTTATAGTCTCAAAAAAATCATAATTCGTGTCCTTAGGCAATACAGATCATTACCAATATTATTGTTTCGTGGTTCTTGTTGGCAATCGTATGCAAGGGGTTTATAGGTGTGGTACGGATTCTCACACATTGGCCCAGCCCTTGTGAGCGCTCAGAGCGTGTTATAGTCTCAAAAAAATCATCATTCGTGTCCTTAGGCAATACAGATCATTACCAATATTATTGTTTCGTGGTTCTTGTTGGCAATCGTATGCAAGGGGTTTATAGGTGTGGTACGGATTCCCACACATTGGCCCAGCCCTTGTGAGCGCTCTGAGCGTGTTATAGTCTCAAAAAATTCATCATTCGTGTCCTTAGGCAATACAGATCATTATCAATATTATTGTTTCGTGGTTCTTGTTGGCAATCGTATGCAAGGGGTTTATAGGTGTGGTACGGATTCTCACACATTGGCCCAGCCCTTGTGAGCGCTCTGAGCGTGTTATAGTCTCAAAAAAATCATCATTCGTGTCCTTAGGCAATACAGATCATTATCAATATTATTGTTTCGTGGTTCTTGTTGGCAATCGTATGCAAGGGGTTTATAGGTGTGGTACGGATTCTCACACATTGGCTCAGCCCTTGTGAGCGCTCTGAGCGTGTTATAGTCTCAAAAAAATCATCATTCGTGTCCTTAGGTAATACAGATCATTATCAATATTATTGTTTCGTGGTTCTTGTTGGCAATCGTATGCAAGGGGTTTATAGGTGTGGTACGGATTCTCACACATTGGCCCAGCCCTTGTGAGCGCTCTGAGCGTGTTATAGTCTCAAAAAAATCATCATTCGTGTCCTTAGGCAATACAGATCATTACCAATATTACTGTTTCGTGGTTCTTGTTGGCAATCGTATGCAAGGGGTTTATAGGTGTGGTACGGATTCTCACACATTGGCCCAGCCCTTGTGAGCGCTCTGAGCGTGTTATGGTCTCAAAAAAATCATCATTCGTGTCCTTAGGCAATACAGTTTATTATCAATATTATTGTTTCGTGGTTCTTGTTGGCAATCGTATGCAGGGGGTTTATAGGTGTGGTACGGATTCTCACACATTGGCTCAGCCCTTGTGAGCGCTCTGAGCGTGTTATAGTCTCAAAAACGTCATCATTCGTGTCCTTAGGCAATACAGATAATTATCAATATTATTGTTTCGTGGTTCTTGTTGGCAATCGTATGCAAGGGGTTTATAGGTGTGGTACGGATTCTCACACATTGGCCCAGCCCTTGTGAGCGCTCTGAGCGTGTTATAGTCTCAAAAAAATCATCATTCGTGTCCTTAGGCAATACAGATCATTATCAATATTATTGTTTCGTGGTTCTTGTTGGCAATCGTATGCAAGGGGTTTATAGGTGTGGTACGGATTCTCACACATTGGCTCAGCCCTTGTGAGCGCTCTGAGCGTGTTATAGTCTCAAAAAAAGCATCATTCGTGTCCTTAGGCAATACAGATCATTACCAATATTACTGTTTCGTGGTTCTTGTTGGCAATCGTATGCAAGGGGTTTATAGGTGTGGTACGGATTCCCACACATTGGCCCAGCCCTTGTGAGCGCTCTGAGCGTGTTATAGGCTCAAAAAAATCATCATTCGTGTCCTTAGACAATACAGATCATTATCAATATTATTGTTTCGTGGTTCTTGTTGGCAATCGTATGCAAGGGGTTTATAGGTGTGGTACGGATTCTCACACATTGGCTCAGCCCTTGTGAGCGCTCTGAGCGTGTTATAGTCTCAAAAAAATCATCATTCGTGTCCTTAGGCAATACAGATCATTATCAATATTATTGTTTCGTGGTTCTTGTTGGCAATCGTATGCAAGGGGTTTATAGGTGTGGTACGGATTCTCACACATTGGCCCAGCCCTTGTGAGCGCTCAGAGCGTGTTATAGTCTCAAAAAAATCATCATTCGTGTCCTTAGGCAATACAGATCATTACCAATATTATTGTTTCGTGGTTCTTGTTGGCAATCGTATGCAAGGGGTTTATAGGTGTGGTACGGATTCCCACACATTGGCCCAGCCCTTGTGAGCGCTCTGAGCGTGTTATAGTCTCAAAAAAATCATCATTCGTGTCCTTAGGCAATACAGATCATTATCAATATTATTGTTTCGTGGTTCTTGTTGGCAATCGTATGCAAGGGGTTTATAGGTGTGGTACGGATTCTCACACATTGGCTCAGCCCTTGTGAGCGCTCTGAGCATGTTATAGTCTCAAAAAAAGCATCATTCGTGTCCTTAGGCAATACAGATCATTACCAATATTATTGTTTCGTGGTTCTTGTTGGCAATCGTATGCAAGGGGTTTATAGGTGTGGTACGGATTCCCACACATTGGCCCAGCCCTTGTGAGCGCTCTGAGCGTGTTATAGGCTCAAAAAAATCATCATTCGTGTCCTTAGACAATACAGATCATTATCAATATTATTGTTTCGTGGTTCTTGTTGGCAATCGTATGCAAGGGGTTTATAGGTGTGGTACGGATTCTCACACATTGGCTCAGCCCTTGTGAGCGCTCTGAGCGTGTTATAGTCTCAAAAAAATCATCATTCGTGTCCTTAGGCAATACAGATCATTATCAATATTATTGTTTCGTGGTTCTTGTTGGCAATCGTATGCAAGGGGTTTATAGGTGTGGTACGGATTCTCACACATTGGCCCAGCCCTTGTGAGCGCTCAGAGCGTGTTATAGTCTCAAAAAAATCATCATTCGTGTCCTTAGGCAATACAGATCATTACCAATATTATTGTTTCGTGGTTCTTGTTGGCAATCGTATGCAAGGGGTTTATAGGTGTGGTACGGATTCCCACACATTGGCCCAGCCCTTGTGAGCGCTCTGAGCGTGTTATAGTCTCAAAAAATTCATCATTCGTGTCCTTAGGCAATACAGATCATTATCAATATTATTGTTTCGTGGTTCTTGTTGGCAATCGTATGCAAGGGGTTTATAGGTGTGGTACGGATTCTCACACATTGGCCCAGCCCTTGTGAGCGCTCTGAGCGTGTTATAGTCTCAAAAAAATCATCATTCGTGTCCTTAGGCAATACAGATCATTACCAATATTATTGTTTCGTGGTTCTTGTTGGCAATCGTATGCAAGGGGTTTATAGGTGTGGTACGGATTCTCACACATTGGCTCAGCCCTTGTGAGCGCTCTGAGCGTGTTATAGTCTCAAAAAAGTCATCATTCGTGTCCTTAGGCAATACAGATCATTATCAATATTATTGTTTCGTGGTTCTTGTTGGCAATCGTATGCAAGGGGTTTATAGGTGTGGTACGGATTCTCACACATTGGCCCAGCCCTTGTGAGCGCTCTGAGCGTGTTATAGTCTCAAAAAAATCATCATTCGTGTCCTTAGGCAATACAGATAATTATCAATATTATTGTTTCGTGGTTCTTGTTGGCAATCGTATGCAAGGGGTTTATAGGTGTGGTACGGATTCTCACACATTGGCTCAGCCCTTGTGAGCGCTCTGAGCGTGTTATAGTCTCAAAAAAATCATAATTCGTGTCCTTAGGCAATACAGATCATTATCAATATTATTGTTTCGTGGTTCTTGTTGGCAATCGTATGCAAGGGGTTTATAGGTGTGGTACGGATTCCCACACATTGGCCCAGCCCTTGTGAGCGCTCTGAGCGTGTTATAGTCTCAAAAAAATCATCATTCGTGTCCTTAGGCAATACAGATCATTATCAATATTATTGTTTCGTGGTTCTTGTTGGCAATCGTATGCAAGGGGTTTATAGGTGTGGTACGGATTCTCACACATTGGCCCAGCCCTTGTGAGCGCTCTGAGCGTGTTATAGTCTCAAAAAAAGCATCATTCGTGTCCTTAGACAATACAGATCATTATCAATATTATTGTTTCGTGGTTCTTGTTGGCAATCGTATGCAAGGGGTTTATAGGTGTGGTACGGATTCTCACACATTGGCTCAGCCCTTGTGAGCGCTCTGAGCGTGTTATAGTCTCAAAAAAATCATCATTCGTGTCCTTAGACAATACAGATAATTACCAATATTATTGTTTCGTGGTTCTTGTTGGCAATCGTATGCAAGGGGTTTATAGGTGTGGTACGGATTCTCACACATTGGCCCAGCCCTTGTGAGCGCTCTGAGCGTGTTATAGTCTCAAAAAAATCATCATTCGTGTCCTTAGGCAATACAGATCATTATCAATATTATTGTTTCGTGGTTCTTGTTGGCAATCGTATGCAAGGGGTTTATAGGTGTGGTACGGATTCTCACACATTGGCCCAGCCCTTGTGAGCGCTCTGAGCGTGTTATAGTCTCAAAAAAGTCATCATTCGTGTCCTTAGGCAATACAGATCATTACCAATATTATTGTTTCGTGGTTCTTGTTGGCAATCGTATGCAAGGGGTTTATAGGTGTGGTACGGATTCTCACACATTGGCTCAGCCCTTGTGAGCGCTCTGAGCGTGTTATAGTCTCAAAAAATCATCATTCGTGTCCTTAGACAATACAGATAATTATCAATATTATTGTTTCGTGGTTCTTGTTGGCAATCGTATGCAAGGGGTTTATAGGTGTGGTACGGATTCCCACACATTGGCCCAGCCCTTGTGAGCGCTCTGAGCGTGTTATAGTCTCAAAAAAGTCATCATTCGTGTCCTTAGGCAATTCAGATCATTATCAATATTACTGTTTCGCGGTTCTTGTTGGCAATCGTATGCAAGGGGTTTATAGGTTTATCAATATTATTGTTTCGTGGTTCTTGTTGGCGATCGGATCCAAAGGGTGTATACCTTGTCGCCGTAGTGTATAGGGGATGCACAGACCACAGCAGTGCTGATAGTAACAGTTGCAACTATGGTCAGAATGGTTACAGATTACAGTTCCTCCCCCTCCAGCGTCTCCACCGCCTCCACCGCCAGCGCCTTTTTTCTTCCATTCCAGATGCTTCACGCCTCAGTTCCAGCACCTCTTGTGCCTTTGCCGCTCTTTAACTGTGCCTCCTCTTCCGCCCCCTTCTCCTTTTCCTGCCCTCATGTCTCGAAACAGTATGCCACCGACAACACCACAGACAGCGACTCTAATGCAATAAGGTATGTGTTCTGTGTGATCGTATATGTGGTGTGTGTAGCTGTGTGTCGTGTGTGGTGCCGGGTCGTCTGATTCGTGCCCTGTGTCGTGTGTGTTTTCCAATGTGGTGTGCGGAGCTGTGTGTCGTGTGAAGTACGGGGTTGTGTGGCTCGTGCCCTGTGTCGTGTGTGTTTTTGTATGAGGTGTGTGGAGCTGTGTGACGTTTGTTGTGCGGGGTCCTGTGGTTCGTGCCCTGTGTCGTGTGTGGTTTCCTATGTGGTGTGCGGAGCTGTATGTCGTGTGAAGTACGGGGTTGTGTGATTCGTGCCCTGTGTCGTGTGTGTTTTCGTTGTTGGTGTGCTGAGCTGTGGGTTGTGTGTGCTGCGGGGTCGTGTGGTTCGTGCCCTGTGTCGTGTGTGTTTTCGTATGTGGTGTGTGAGCTGTGTGTCGTGTGTGGTGCGGGGTCGTGTGGTTCGTGCCCCTTGTTGTGTGCGTTGTCGTATGCGGCATGTGGAGCTGTGTGTCGTGTGTGGTACGGGGTCGTGCGATTCGTGCCCTGTGTCGTGTGTGTTTTCGTATGTGGTGTGTGGAGCTGTGTGTCGTGTCGTGTGTGGTACGGGGTCGTGCGATTCGTGCCCTGTGTCGTGTGTGTTTTCGTATGTGGTGTGTGGAGCTGTATGTCGTGTGAAGTACGGGGTCGTGTGGTTCGTGCCCTGTGTCGTGTGTGTTTTCGTATGTGGTGTGTGGAGCTGTGTGTCGTGTGTGGTGCGGGGTCGTGTGGTTCGTGCCCTATGTTGTGTGCGTTGTCGTATGCGGCATGTGGAGCTGTGTTTCGTGTGTGGTACGGGGTCGTGTGGTTCGTGCCCTGTGTCTTGTGTGTTTCCGTATGTGGTGTGTGGAGCTGTGTGTCGTGTGTGGTGCGGGGTCATGTGGTTCGTGCCCTGTGTTGTGTGCGTTGTCGTATGCAGTATGTGGAGCTGTGTGTCGTGTCGTGTGTGGTACGGGGTCGTGCGATTCGTGCCCTGTGTCGTGTGTGTTTTCGTATGTGGTGTGTGGAGCTGTATGTCGTGTGAAGTACGGGGTCGTGTGGTTCGTGCCCTGTGTCGTGTGTGTTTTCGTATGTGGTGTGTGGAGCTGTGTGTCGTGTGTGGTGCGGGGTCGTGTGGTTCGTGCCCTATGTTGTGTGCGTGGTCGTATGCGGCATGTGGAGCTGTGTTTCGTGTGTGGTACGGGGTCGTGTGGTTCGTGCCCTGTGTCTTGTGTGTTTTCGTATGTGGTGTGTGGAGCTGTGTGTCGTGTGTGGTGCGGGGTCATGTGGTTCGTGCCCTGTGTTGTGTGCGTTGTCGTATGCGGTATGTGGAGCTGTGTGTCGTGTCGTGTGTGGTACGGGGTCGTGCGATTCGTGCCCTGTGTCGTGTGTGTTTTCGTATGTGGTGTGTGGAGCTGTGTGTCGTGTCGTGTGTGGTACGGGGTCGTGCGATTCGTGCCCTGTGTCGTGTGTGTTTTCGTATGTGGTGTGTGGAGCTGTGTGTCGTGTCGTGTGTGATACGGGGTCGTGCGATTCGTGCCCTGTGTCGTGTGTGTTTTCGTATGTGGTGTGTGGAGCTGTGTGTCGTGTGTGGTGCGGGGTCGTGTGGTTCGTGCCCTGTGTTGTGTGCGTTGTCGTATGCAGTATGTGGAGCTGTGTGTCGTGTCATGTGTCGTACGGGGTTGTGTGATTCGTGCCCTGTGTCGTGTGTGTTTTCGTATGTGGTGTGTGGAGCTGTGTGTCGTGTGTGGTGCGGGGTCGTGTGGTTCGTGCCCTATGTTGTGTGCGTGGTCGTATGCGGTATGTGGAGCTGTGTTTCATGTGTGGTACGTGGTCGTGTGGTTCGTGCCCTGTGTCGTGTGTGTTTTCGTATGTGGTGTGTGGAACCGTGTGTCGTGTGTGGTGCGGGGCCTTTTGGTTTGTGCCCTGTCTCTTGTGTGTTTTCGTATGCGGTGTGTTGAACCGTGCGTCGTGTGTGGTGCGGGGTCGTGTGGTTCGTGCTCTGTGTTGTGTGCGTTGTCGTATGCGGTATGTGGAGCTGTGTGTCGTGTCGTGTGTGGTACGGGGTCATGTGGTTCGTGCCCTGTGTCGTGTGTGTTTTCGTATGTGGTGTGTGGAGCTGTGTGTCGTGTCGTGTGTGATACGGGGTCGTGCGATTCGTGCCCTGTGTCGTGTGTGTTTTCGTATGTGGTGTGTGGAGCTGTGTGTCGTGTGTGGTGCGGGGTCGTGTGGTTCGTGCCCTGTGTTGTGTGCGTTGTCGTATGCAGTATGTGGAGCTGTGTGTCGTGTCATGTGTCGTACGGGGTTGTGTGATTCGTGCCCTGTGTCGTGTGTGTTTTCGTATGTGGTGTGTGGAGCTGTGTGTCGTGTGTGGTGCGGGGTCGTGTGGTTCGTGCCCTATGTTGTGTGCGTGGTCGTATGCGGTATGTGGAGCTGTGTTTCATGTGTGGTACGTGGTCGTGTGGTTCGTGCCCTGTGTCGTGTGTGTTTTCGTATGTGGTGTGTGGAACCGTGTGTCGTGTGTGGTGCGGGGCCTTTTGGTTTGTGCCCTGTCTCTTGTGTGTTTTCGTATGCGGTGTGTTGAACCGTGCGTCGTGTGTGGTGCGGGGTCGTGTGGTTCGTGCTCTGTGTTGTGTGCGTTGTCGTATGCGGTATGTGGAGCTGTGTGTCGTGTCGTGTGTGGTACGGGGTCGTGCGATTCGTGCCCTGTGTCGTGTGTGTTTTCGTATGTGGTGTGTGGAGCTGTATGTCGTGTGAAGTACGGGGTCGTGTGGTTCGTGCCCTGTGTCGTGTGTGTTTTCGTATGTGGTGTGTGGAGCTGTGTGTCGTGTGTGGTGCGGGGTCATGTGGTTCGTGCCCTATGTTGTGTGCGTGGTCGTATGCGGCATGTGGAGCTGTGTTTCGTGTGTGGTACGGGGTCGTGTGGTTCGTGCCCTGTGTCTTGTGTGTTTTCGTATGTGGTGTGTGGAGCTGTGTGTCGTGTGTGGTGCGGGGTCATGTGGTTCGTGCCCTGTGTTGTGTGCATTGTCGTATGCGGTATGTGGAGCTGTGTGTCCTGTCGTGTGTGGTGCGGGGTCATGTGGTTCGTGCCCTGTGTTGTGTGCGTTGTCGTATGCGGTATGTGGAGCTGTGTGTCGTGTCGTGTGTGGTACGGGGTCGTGCGATTCGTGCCCTGTGTCGTGTGTGTTTTCGTATGTGGTGTGTGGAGCTGTGTATCGTGTGTGGTGCGGGGTCGTGTGGTTCGTGCCCTGTGTCGTGTGTGTTTTCGTATGTGGTGTGTGAGCTGTGTGTCGTGTGTGGTGCGGGGTCGTGTGGTTCGTGCCCTATGTTGTGTGCGTTGTCGTATGCGGCATGTGGAGCTGTGTTTCGTGTGTGGTACGGGGTCGTGTGGTTCGTGCCCTGTGTCTTGTGTGTTTTCGTATGTGGTGTGTGGAGCTGTGTATCGTGTGTGGTGCGGGGTTGTGTGGTTCGTGCCCTGTGTCGTGTGTGTTTTCGTATGTGGTGTGTGGAACCGTGTGTCGTGTGTGGTGCGGGGCCTTTTGGTTTGTGCCCTGTCTCTTGTGTGTTTTCGTATGTGGTGTGTGGAGGGTCGTGTCGTGTGTAGTGCGGGGTCGTGTGGTTCGTGCCCTGTGTTGTGTGCGTTGTCGTATGCGGTATGTGGAGCTGTGTGTCGTGTCGTGTGTGGTACGGGGTCATGTGGTTCGTGCCCTGTGTCGTGTGTGTTTTCGTATGTGGTGTGTGGAGCTGTGTGTCGTGTCGTGTGTGATACGGGGTCGTGCGATTCGTGCCCTGTGTCGTGTGTGTTTTCGTATGTGGTGTGTGGAGCTGTGTGTCGTGTGTGGTGCGGGGTCGTGTGGTTCGTGCCCTGTGTTGTGTGCGTTGTCGTATGCAGTATGTGGAGCTGTGTGTCGTGTCATGTGTCGTACGGGGTTGTGTGATTCGTGCCCTGTGTCGTGTGTGTTTTCGTATGTGGTGTGTGGAGCTGTGTGTCGTGTGTGGTGCGGGGTCGTGTGGTTCGTGCCCTATGTTGTGTGCGTGGTCGTATGCGGTATGTGGAGCTGTGTTTCATGTGTGGTACGTGGTCGTGTGGTTCGTGCCCTGTGTCGTGTGTGTTTTCGTATGTGGTGTGTGGAACCGTGTGTCGTGTGTGGTGCGGGGCCTTTTGGTTTGTGCCCTGTCTCTTGTGTGTTTTCGTATGCGGTGTGTTGAACCGTGCGTCGTGTGTGGTGCGGGGTCGTGTGGTTCGTGCTCTGTGTTGTGTGCGTTGTCGTATGCGGTATGTGGAGCTGTGTGTCGTGTCGTGTGTGGTACGGGGTCGTGCGATTCGTGCCCTGTGTCGTGTGTGTTTTCGTATGTGGTGTGTGGAGCTGTATGTCGTGTGAAGTACGGGGTCGTGTGGTTCGTGCCCTGTGTCGTGTGTGTTTTCGTATGTGGTGTGTGGAGCTGTGTGTCGTGTGTGGTGCGGGGTCATGTGGTTCGTGCCCTATGTTGTGTGCGTGGTCGTATGCGGCATGTGGAGCTGTGTTTCGTGTGTGGTACGGGGTCGTGTGGTTCGTGCCCTGTGTCTTGTGTGTTTTCGTATGTGGTGTGTGGAGCTGTGTGTCGTGTGTGGTGCGGGGTCATGTGGTTCGTGCCCTGTGTTGTGTGCATTGTCGTATGCGGTATGTGGAGCTGTGTGTCCTGTCGTGTGTGGTGCGGGGTCATGTGGTTCGTGCCCTGTGTTGTGTGCGTTGTCGTATGCGGTATGTGGAGCTGTGTGTCGTGTCGTGTGTGGTACGGGGTCGTGCGATTCGTGCCCTGTGTCGTGTGTGTTTTCGTATGTGGTGTGTGGAGCTGTGTATCGTGTGTGGTGCGGGGT
This sequence comes from Volvox africanus, assembly GCA_030268105.1. Classification (NCBI taxonomy): domain Eukaryota; kingdom Viridiplantae; phylum Chlorophyta; class Chlorophyceae; order Chlamydomonadales; family Volvocaceae; genus Volvox; species Volvox africanus. Next base: position 25,967 of record BSDZ01000038.1, read on the forward strand.
CGTGTGGTTCGTGCCCTGTGTCGTGTGTGTTTTCGTATGTGGTGTGTGAGCTGTGTGTCGTGTGTGGTGCGGGGTCGTGTGGTTCGTGCCCTATGTTGTGTGCGTTGTCGTATGCGGCATGTGGAGCTGTGTTTCGTGTGTGGTACGGGGTCGTGTGGTTCGTGCCCTGTGTCTTGTGTGTTTTCGTATGTGGTGTGTGGAGCTGTGTATCGTGTGTGGTGCGGGGTTGTGTGGTTCGTGCCCTGTGTCGTGTGTGTTTTCGTATGTGGTGTGTGGAACCGTGTGTCGTGTGTGGTGCGGGGCCTTTTGGTTTGTGCCCTGTCTCTTGTGTGTTTTCGTATGTGGTGTGTGGAGGGTCGTGTCGTGTGTAGTGCGGGGTCGTGTGGTTCGTGCCCTGTGTCTTGTGTGGGGTTGTATGTGGTGTGTGGAGCTGTGTGACGTGACGTGACGTTCGTGCCCTGTGTTGTTTGTCTTTGCGTATTACCGATGGCCCGGGGGAGGGAGTACTGCGGGGATTATCTTATGGCGGGGGAGGGGACTGCGTGGTACGGTGGGGCGGGGGTTGGTGGGGTGGGAGTACTGCAGGGGGTATGGGGGAAGACATGTGCGGGGTATAGTTAGGAGTACAGGGTGTGGAGAGGGTAAAACATACATAAAAAATAAAAAGAAAAATACTTGCCTGGCGTGGAATAGAAAAGAAAAAGTTATTATATGTGTTGGTGGGCACGTTTTTGTGCGGGTCTGGGTTGGGGCATGGCGGGGTATACGGCGGGGTATACGGCGGGGTTTAGCCGTATACCGTACACCTTGTCGCGATTGCGGCCCACATGAAGTTCTCTTACTAGTTTTTTTGCACATTCGCTGCAATTGTCAGATATTTATGTTATGGTATATAGCACACATTTTATCACTAATTGTAGGATTTTGTTGTCACGCCGCCATCTTTTGTGCCGCCGCAACAAAGTGCCACCCACAAGTAAGTCAAGCATTAGACATCCTCATTCTTACTCATATATTGTTAACAAAATCGTTGAATGCTAAATTGCCGCCGCAGGAAAAGCTTCGTGTATTGGTGCGTCGCCATGGAGAGCATCAGAGGCGTCACGTCTCTGACGAGACGGCGAAATCGGTCTCTACACTGCGTCGACAAGGTAAAAGTGGGACACAGTGGATGTAGTGATGCGTGAAGGGACTGGGTCGACGTGGTGGCGTTGTGTTGTGGCGGCGCACTGGGATTGAGAATGGCGGCGGGACTCATAGCTATACGGGCTGCATGTAAAAAGAGGATCTAATAGTATTATGATGATGACAATAGCATGATAATCTATCCAATGAACAAATCTCTGTGCGTTTCCCTTGGGGCTGCTGCTACCCTGTTCCTCTGCTCGCTCCTTTAGGAATTCACCTCATTTAAGCCGCCATGGGCTTAACTTGGAAAGGGCTTCTGGTGGTAGTAGTATATTTACCGCTCCGTCCGTCGTAGCAACGCTGTTGTGGTTGCAGCTTCAGCCCACAGCTCTGATGCCTCGCCTGAAGGGATTTCTGGTGAGGAGGGGAGAGTGGCACGTAGGCGTGTGGGGTGTGTGGAGGGATCGGAGGATGGACGCAGGGAGGCTGACGCAGGGAGGCTGACGCAGTGGTGGTGGTGGTGGTCGTGGTGGTCGTCTTCGTCTCCTGTGTCTTCTTCTTCGACGTGGTGGTCGTGGTGGTCGTCATTGTGGTGGTGGTGGTGGTGGCGGGCGAAGGGGTGACGGGTCTGTGTGTGTGGGGGGGGGGGGGTGAGGGACCGGAATTAGGCTGCAGGAGTGATATGAAACACGTGTGGTGGTGGAGGGGTCATTTGTTCAAGTTGAAAGGGATATTGCCGTACCGTGTTGATGTGCTTTGTGCCCCGGCATGTAAACATATGAACGTGTGTTTGTTCTTCGTGTTGTCTTTCCATGCTGTTTGTAGGAACACAGGGGAGACGCAGCAGCACATGCCCAGGTGAGGAAAAGGGGGGGGGACAACATACTGGAACGGGGGTAATCTGCGGGAATACTTCAAGGTACATAATACATATGCATGTCAAGGGGCTACTCGTAGTGCGGGGTTTGCACACGGGCGTGTGGGGTGTTGGGGGGAGTGTGGACCGAAGCCCTCAGCACCACCTCTTGTCGTCTTCTTTGGGGATGTGGGCCGCATGGCCCATTCCGCAGTGTCATAGGTCTACCAAGGGAAGGGGGGAGGGAGATGAACGGGGGGAGGGGGGAAGGAGACGATCAGGGATAGGGGGTAGGGAGACGATCAGGGGGACAGGGAAAGGAAACGAACAGGCGGACGGGGTAAGAAGACGAACATGGAAGAGGGTAGGGAGACGAACAGGGGAGGGGGTAGGAAGACAAACAGGGGGAGGGGGTAGGGAGACGAACAGGGGGAGGGGGGAGAGAGACGAACAGGGGGACGGGGTAAGGAGACGAACAGGGGGAGGGAGGAGGGAGACAATCAGGGGGAGGGGGGAAGGGAAACGAACAGGGGGAGGGGGGAGGGAGACGAACAGTTGGACGGGGAAGGGAGACGAACAGTTGGACGGGGAAGGGAGACGCACAGGGGGAGGGGGGAGGGAGACGAACAGGGGGAGGGGGGAGAGAGACGAACAGGGCGAGGGGGGAGGGAGACGAACAGGTTGACGGGGTAAGGAGACGAACAGGGGGAGGGGGGAGGGAGACGAACAGAAAGAGGGGCTTGGGGGGAGGGAGACATACAGGGGGACAGGGTAAGGAGACGAACAGGGGGACGGGGGGTAGGGAGACGAACAGTTGGACGGGGAAGGGAGACGAACAGTTGGACGGGGAAGGGAGACGAACAAGGGAAGGGGGGAGGTCTGTCGGTCTGTCCCTCTGTCGGTCTGTCCCTCTGTCGGTCTGTCCCTCTGTCGGTCTGTCCCTCTGTCGGTCTGTCCCTCTGTCGGTCTGTCCCCCAGTTGGTCTGTCCCCCAGTTGGTCTGTCCCCCAGTTGGTCTGTCCCCCAGTTGGTCTGTCCCCCAGTTGGTCTGTCCCCCAGTTGGTCTGTCCCCCAGTTGGTCTGTCCCCCAGTTGGTCTGTCCCCCAGTTGGTCTGTCCCCCAGTTGGTCTGTCCCCCAGTTGGTCTGTCCCCCAGTTGGTCTGTCCCCCAGTTGGTCTGTCCCCCAGTTGGTCTGTCCCCCAGTTGGTCTGTCCCCCAGTTGGTCTGTCCCCCAGTTGGTCTGTCCCCCAGTTGGTCTGTCCCCCAGTTGGTCTGTCCCCCAGTTGGTCTGTCCCCCAGTTGGTCTGTCCCCCAGTTGGTCTGTCCCCCAGTTGGTCTGTCCCTCTGTCGGTCTGTCCCTCTGTCGGTCTGTCCCTCTGTCGGTCTGTCCCTCTGTCGGTCTGTCCCTCTGTCGGTCTGTCCCCCAGTTGGTCTGTCCCCCAGTTGGTCTGTCCCCCAGTTGGTCTGTCCCCCAGTTGGTCTGTCCCCCAGTTGGTCTGTCCCCCAGTTGGTCTGTCCCCCAGTTGGTCTGTCCCCCAGTTGGTCTGTCCCCCAGTTGGTCTGTCCCCCAGTTGGTCTGTCCCCCAGTTGGTCTGTCCCCCAGTTGGTCTGTCCCCCAGTTGGTCTGTCCCCCAGTTGGTCTGTCCCCCAGTTGGTCTGTCCCCCAGTTGGTCTGTCCCCCAGTTGGTCTGTCCCCCAGTTGGTCTGTCCCCCAGTTGGTCTGTCCCCCAGTTGGTCTGTCCCCCAGTTGGTCTGTCCCCCAGTTGGTCTGTCCCCCAGTTGGTCTGTCCCTCTGTCGGTCTGTCCCTCTGTCGGTCTGTCCCCCAGTTGGTCTGTCCCCCAGTTGGTCTGTCCCCCAGTTGGTCTGTCCCCCAGTTGGTCTGTCCCCCAGTTGGTCTGTCCCCCAGTTGGTCTGTCCCCCCGTCGGTCTGTCCCCGCGTCGGTCTGTCCCCCCGTCGGTCTGTGCCCCCGTCGGTCTGTGCCCCCGTCGGTCTGTGCCCCCGTCGGTCTGTGCCCCCGTCGGTCTGTGCCCCCGTCGGTCTGTGCCCCCGTCGGTCTGTGGCCCCCGTCGGTCTGTGCCCCCGTCGGTCTGTGCCCCCGTCGGTCTGTGCCCCCGTCGGTCTGTGCCCCCGTCGGTCTGTGCCCCCGTCGGTCTGTGCCCCCGTCGGTCTGTGCCCCCGTCGGTCTGTCCCCCCGCCGGTCTGTGCCCCCGTCGGTCTGTGCCCCTGTCGGTCTGTGCCCCCGTCGGTCTGTGCCCCCGTCGGTCTGTGCCCCCGTCGGTCTGTGCCCCCGTCGGTCTGTGCCCCCGTCGGTCTGTGCCCCCGTCGGTCTGTGCCCCCGTCGGTCTGTGCCCCCGTCGGTCTGTGCCCCCGTCGGTCTGTGCCCCCGTCGGTCTGTGCCCCCGTCGGTCTGTGCCCCCGTCGGTCTGTGCCCCCGTCGGTCTGTGCCCCCGTCGGTCTGTGCCCCCGTCGGTCTGTGCCCCCGTCGGTCTGTGCCCCCGTCGGTCTGTGCCCCCGTCGGTCTGTGCCCCCGTCGGTCTGTGCCCCCGTCGGTCTGTGCCCCCGTCGGTCTGTGCCCCCGTGGGTCTGTGCCCCCGTGGGTCTGTGCCCCCGTGGGTCTGTGCCCCCGTGGGTCTGTGCCCCCGTGGGTCTGTGCCCCCGTGGGTCTGTGCCCCCGTGGGTCTGTGCCCCCGTGGGTCTGTGCCCCCGTCGGTCTGTGCCCCCGTGGGTCTGTTCCCCCGTCGGTCTGTTCTTCCGTCGGTCTGTTCTTCCGTCGGTCTGTTCTTCCGTCGGTCTGTTCCCCCGTCGGTCTGTCCCCCCGTCGGTCTGTCCCCCCGTCGGTCTGTCCCCCCGTCGGTCTGTCCCCCCGTCGGTCTGTCCCCCCGTCGGTCTGTGCCCACGTCGGTCTGTGCCCCCGTCGGTCTGTGCCCCCGTCGGTCTGTGCCCCCGTCGGTCTTGGTGGTATTGGTTGAGTAGTGACGGCTCGAGATTAGGGTACAGGAATGATATGAATCTTGATACGTGTTTGGAGGGGGTTCTTGTTAGGGATATTGCATTACCATGAACATATGTTTTGTGCCCCGGCATGGAAGTATATCAACGTGTGTTTGTTCTTCGTGTTGTCTTTCCTTGCTGTTTGTAGGAATACAGGGGAGACGCAGCAGCACATGCCCAGGTGAGAAGGGGGGAAACAGCAGAACGGAACAGGGGTAGTCGGCGGGTATAGATTTATATAACATGAGCCCTAAGCACCACCTCTTGTCGTCTTCTTTGGGGATGTGAGCCGCATGGCCCATTCCGCAGTGTCATAGGTACACCAAGGGATGGGGGGAGGGGGAGAGATGCAGTAGGGGCGAGGTCGTGGTGGTGGAGGTGGTTGTCGTTGTGTTGTTGAGGTGTTGTGGTGCTGTCGGTCGATTATGCAGTCGGCTGGTCATCCTGTCGGTTGTGGTGCTGTCAGTCAGTCCTTGTGTCGGTTGTGGTGCTGTCAGCTGGTCATCCTGTCGGTTGTGGTGCTGTCAGTTGGTCATGCTGTCGGTTGTGGTGCTGTCAGCTGGTCATCCTGTCGGTTGTGGTGCTGTCGGTCTGTCCTTCTGTCGGTTGTGGTGCTGTCAGTCAGTCCTTGTGTCGGTTGTGGTGCTGTCGGCTGGTCATCCTGTCAGTTGTGGTGCTGTCAGTCAGTCCTTGTGTCGGTTGTGGTGCTGTCAGTTGGTCATCCTGTCGGTTGTGGTGCTGCCGGTTGGTCATCCTGTCGGTTGTGGTGCTGCCGGTTGGTCATCCTTTTGGTTGTGGTGCTGTCAGTCAGTCCTTCTGTCGGTTGTGGTGCTGTCAGTCAGTCCTTGTGTCGGTTGTGGTGCTGTCAGCTGGTCATCCTGTCGGTTGTGGTGCTGCCGGTTGGTCATCCTGTCGGTTGTGGTGCTGCCGGTTGGTCATCCTGTCGGTTGTGGTGCTGTCGGTCAGACCTTGTGTCGGTTGTGGTGCTGTCAGTTGGTCATCCTGTCGGTTGTTGTGCTGCCGGTTGGTCATCCTGTCGGTTGTGGTGCTGCCGGTGGGTCAGTCCTTGTGTCGGTTGTGGTGCTGTCGGTCAGTCCTTGTGTCGGTTGTGGTGCTGTCAGTTGGTCATCCTGTCGGTTGTGGTGCTGTCGGTCAGACCTTGTGTCGGTTGTGGTGCTGTCAGTTGGTCATCCTGTCGGTTGTTGTGCTGCCGGTTGGTCATCCTGTCGGTTGTGGTGCTGTCAGTTGGTCATGCTGTCGGTTGTGGTGCTGTCAGTCAGTCCTTGTGTCGGTTGTGGTGCTGTCAGTCAGTCCTTGTGTCGGTTGTGGTGCTGTCAGCTGGTCATCCTGTCGGTTGTGGTGCTGTCGGTCAGTCCTTCTGCTGGTTGTGGTGCTGTCAGTCGGTCATCCCTTCGGTTGTGGTGCTGTCAGTTGGTCATCCTGTCGGTTGTGGTGCTGTCGGTCGGTCATCCTGTCGGTTGTGGTGCTGTCAGTTGGTCATCCTGTCGGTTGTGGTGCTGTCAGTTGGTCATCCTGTCGGTTGTGGTGCTGCCGGTTGGTCATCCTGTCGGTTGTGGTGCTGTCAGTCAGTCCTTGTGTCGGTTGTGGTGCTGTCAGTTGGTCATGCTGTCGGTTGTGGTGCTGTCAGTCAGTCCTTGTGTCGGTTGTGGTGCTGTCAGCTGGTCATCCTGTCGGTTGTGGTGCTGTCAGTTGGTCATGGGTTGTCCCTTGTGCCATGTGCCATGTGCCATGTGTCATGTGTTTTGTGCTAGTGCTAGTGCTTGTGCTAGTGCTAGTGCTAGTGCTTAGGGTTTGCTTGCTCTTCCGCTTCTGTGCCTTCTCTGTTTAAAGTAATAATATAGCCCTCTTTTGTTTCTGCTGAGATGTATATATATGAATATAATATAATATACAAATGCATATATGGCTGCGCAGGTGTACACAACATATGGATAACGGCATGGCCTACATATGACCCATTGATATGTTATATATTGTTGCATACTACAAGATTTTGTTGTGGAGGCGGAGCGTTTTAGGGTTGCAATATGGGTGGCTGCATATTAGGTGGCTGCACGAGTGTATGTGTGTGGGTGAGAGTGTATTCGTTGAGGGTGTGTGTGTGTGTGTGTGTTTGCGGGTGTGTGTTCGTGGGCCGCACACTGCGGCAGAAGAGGAGCAGAAGAGGAGAAAAGGAGGGGAAGGAGAGGGCGTGTGGCATAGGACGTGTGACGTGTAGGACATCAGACACACAAGCATAATATATATAAAAGCATATATAGCATATGATGTGTATAAACCTGTATGTGTGCACACATACACATATCCTATTTTATGCATATGCATATGTGTATTTTATGTGGAGAGGGCGGAGGAGGGTGTGGACATGTGTGTATAAAATGTATGTATGAGCACGGCAGAGGGGGCACACTATGTGACTATGACGAGGCACACTATATGTGACTGTGGTGGTGAGAGACACACACATATATATGACTGTGTATATATATATATATATATGTGTGTGTGTGTGTGTGTGTGTGTGTGTGTGTGTGTGTGTGTGCTGTGTTGTGGTGTAGCACAGATGCAGAGCACAGATGTGGTATGTGAAGGGGTATGTGAAGGGTAGAGCATATGATATGCTCTGGGTAGAGCATATGATGATGGGTGTGTGCTGTGGATGATGCTCTGTTGTCATGTATTAACCCTATGATGATATGATCCGTCCCATTACAGGAGAGCCCCTTGTAGTCTGTTGTGTAGAGTATTGTATAGTATTAGTGTAAATTTTGTGTGTGAAGTGTATCTATCTATACCCTGTGCCTCTACTCTACTGTAAAGAGTCCACAAAAGAGACCACAAAAGCGTGTGTCATTGTTGGACACAGTGTCTGTCATTGTTGGATCACAGAGGTCAGCAGAGCTTAAAAAAATGATCAAAATATGAGAGATATAGCCCCCAAAGGAGAAGGAGAAGAGAGATATAGCCTAGCACAGGATATATATATAATAATACAGCAGGCGTGTCTTCTGTCCAATTTCTGTCTCGTCCAATCGTCCAAACCCTATCTATCTAGCAAAGGCAAGGCAAGCAAAGGCAAGGCCAGGAAAATAAACTAAGGTAAAAAATTGAGTGAGAAGTCGCCCGAAAAAGAGTGAGAAAAGAATTTTCCGGGGGCCTGGCCGGCCCCCGGGCCCCCCGCGGAGGGGGGGTGGGGGAGTGAACCTTAGTGGGGTAGTGGGTACACAGGTACGTGTACACCTGTGTACGTGTGTTCGTACGATGAGGGGTTCGGAGCTTGGTTTCGGAGCTTGGTCTCCCCTTCCCCCCGGCCCCTCGGCCGGCTGCGGCCCGACACTGGCACTGGGACTGGGCAAAAGGTACATTTCCTTCTTCTCTTCATCCCATGTTGCCCCGGAACCTATCCCACTTCCGCCGACCAGCCGCGCATCTGATGTGCGACCGAGTCCGGGTAGGATCGAACCCACGACGCTGGGATGAATTTTCAACTGACTCCACACCACACCTAGCTCAACCATGCACACACGCGCCACAACACCACACCACGCCATGACCTAATAGTATATTTACTATAATAAATATATATGACTATATAAAAATCCCTAAACCCAACGGAAGGTCTCGCAGTCCTTCCATGATTTTGTAGGTTCCCGAGTGCGAAACCGTAGGGAATCATCATCACTTATGGCGCGCATATGATGGACATCCATCGGTCTCACGCCATAAACCCAAATAGCACACATTTGGAGTATATATGCTGTACACCATCTGTCTGTGCTGTCCCTTACTACATACATTCGGTGATTGTGTGGGCTCACAGAGCATGCATGTTTCATGAACAGCACACATGCATAACACTACTAGTTTTTTTACACATTCGCTGCAATTGTCAGATATTTATAGTATGGTATATAGCACACATTTTATCACTAATTGTAGGATTTTGTTGTCACGCCGCCATCTTTTGTGCCGCCGCAACAAAGTGCCACCCACAAGTAAGTCAAGCATTAGACATCCTCATTCTTACTCATATATTGTTAACAAAATCGTTGAATGCTAAATTGACGCCGCAGGAAAAGCTTCGTGTATTGGTGCGTCGCCATGGAGAGCATCAGAGGCGTCACGTCTCTGACGAGACGGCGAAATCGGTCTCTACACTGCGTCGACAAGGTAAAAGTGGGACACAGTGGATGTAGTGATGCGTGAAGGGACAGGGTCGACGTGGTGGCGTTGTGTTGTGGCGGCGCACTGGGATTGAGAATGGCGGCGGGACTCATAGCTATACGGGCTGCATGTAAAAAGAGGATCTAATAGTATTATGATGATGACAATAGTATGATAATCTATCCAATGAACAAATCTCTGTGCGTTTCCCTTGGGGCTGCTGCTACCCTGTTCCTCTGCTCGCTCCTTTAGGAATTCACCTCATTTAAGCCGCCATGGGCTTAACTTGGAAAGGGCTTCTGGTGGTAGTAGTATATTTACCGCTCCGTCCGTCGTAGCAACGCTGTTGTGGTTGCAGCTTCAGCCCACAGCTCTGATGCCTCGCCTGAAGGGATTTCTGGTGAGGAGGGGAGAGTGGCACGTAGGCGTGTGGGGTGTGTGGAGGGATCGGAGGATGGACGCAGGGAGGCTGACGCAGGGAGGCTGACGCAGTGGTGGTGGTGGTGGTCGTGGTGGTCGTCTTCGTCTCCTGTGTCTTCTTCTTCGACGTGGTGGTCGTGGTGGTCGTCATTGTGGTGGTGGTGGTGGTGGCGGGCGAAGGGGTGACGGGTCTGTGTGTGTGTGGGGGGGGGGTGAGGGACCGGAATTAGGCTGCAGGAGTGATATGAAACACGTGTGGTGGTGGAGGGGTCATTTGTTCAAGTTGAAAGGGATATTGCCGTACCGTGTTGATGTGCTTTGTGCCCCGGCATGTAAACATATGAACGTGTGTTTGTTCTTCGTGTTGTCTTTCCATGCTGTTTGTAGGAACACAGGGGAGACGCAGCAGCACATGCCCAGGTGAGGAAAAGGGGGGGGGGGACAACATACTGGAACGGGGGTAATCTGCGGGAATACTTCAAGGTACATAATACATATGCATGTCAAGGGGCTACTCGTAGTGCGGGGTTTGCACACGGGCGTGTGGGGTGTTGGGGGGAGTGTGGACCGAAGCCCTCAGCACTGATTGTGTGGGCTCACAGAGCATGTTTCATGAACAGCACACATGCATAACACCACAGCTACCACCATCCAGAAGACCGATGACAACTGAGACACAGACCTTAGACTGCCAATCCTGCAGAAACAAATAAAGTAATCAACTATTGGATGCAGATGGGCTCCTTGAAGAGTGCTAGACCCAGCCAGGGGTGACCATGTAGCCATACAGGATGCCAGCTGATGGATACTTGTGCAACATGCCAAGTGCTGGGTCACGGACAAACCCTAAAACCCTAAGCAAAAGCAATTAAACAATTACAAACCGGAAGCGGCGGCGTCCAAAACGGCGCGGCCTAAGTCTTCGGCAAAAGTATCTAGCGGTCCTCGTGGTTCGTCGCTGGAACTCGCCATAGAAAGAACCTACTTCCGATTAGACAAAGAGAGACAGTTAGGCAACGAACCTGTCTCGATACCAAATTGTTGTACCTCTCGTTCGCGTTTGCTCATGAGTATCTGCACGTCTGGAGACTATCGACACCGATGCGCGAGCACTTGCAAGTACAGCAAGGCAAGCGAGAGCAAACAGAGACAGCGGAAGACTTCAAGACGAAGAGAGATATAACTTACGGTCTTACAGATCGGAATGATGCAATGGACGAAATCGCCGTCAGCGCCGGAAGCAAGCAATCATCACGCGGCGGTGATTAGCGAAGTTCAGGCTTTAGCTCGGGCTAAGTAGGATATCGTATAGCAATAGTAATGTAGAACACACAAGTGTTCTCCGGTATCGAATGTCTTATCTTGCTTAGCCGTCCTCGCATCTGTTATACTCGCAGCATCGCAATGCCGTACGATTCACATCAGGAGGCCGATCCTAGATGTGACAACCCTACTGCGTCTAGGCGATGTCTACGCATAACAATGTATAAGCCTTTCCGGCATTCGCATGATGCAAGGGTCCGGATAACGATATCCGGTTGCAGGGCATGCATCGCGACAAGTGCGGCGCTCTCAACGTGTGCTTTAATGAAGTAATATTATATCAGATAATGTTACTTATCGTTTCATAGCACGAGCATAATGCGCACTTCAATGATTCGGTCATTCATGCATGCTAGGCGGATTTGCCATGATGCGATGTCGCGATGGATAATGACAACATGCCAGATGCATATATAAATGTATGCAAATACATTTATATCATGCAGATTCATTCATATGTAATGCGTTCATCACAAAAGCACTTCGCCTCGTAGGATCGCGTCGACCTACGCGTCGGCGGAAAATGAACCGTAGCACAACAATAAAAGCATATATAGCATATGATGTGTATAAACCTGTATGTGTGCACACATACACATATCCTATTTTATGCATATGCATATGTGTATTTTATGTGGAGAGGGCGGAGGAGGGTGTGGACATGTGTGTATAAAATGTATGTATGAGCACAGCAGAGTCAGAGCACAGCAGAGTCAGAGCACAGAGGGGGCACACTATGTGACTATGACGAGGCACACTATATGTGACTGTGGTGGTGAGAGACACACATATATATATATATATATATATATATATATATATATATGCTGTGTTGTGCTGTGTTGTGCTGTGTTGTGGTGTAGCACAGATGCAGAGCACAGATGTGGTATGAAAAGGGGTAGAGCATATGATATGCTCTGGGTAGAGCATATGATGATGGGTGTGTGCTGTGGATGATGCTCTGTTGTCATGTACTAACCCTATGATGATTAACCCTATGATCCGTCCCATTACAGGAGAGTGTTGTGCCACGGTTCATTTCCCGCCGATGTGTAGGTCAATGCGACGCTACGAGGCGAAGTGCTGACTTGATGAATGCATGATGACCATGAATGAACTCGCATGCATATAAATGTATTTGCATACATTTACATATAATTAGCATGTTAATGCTATGCATCACGACACATCGCATCACCGCTGATACGCCTAACATATGCAATGCTCAGAGAAGCACAGGCGCGCGGCATGCTCATGTCATGTACTGTTAAGTAATATTATTTGTTATAATATTACATTGTTGCGGCATGCTTTGTGAGCACCGCACTAGTCGCGATGAATGACTTGCAACCGAATATTGCTATTCGGACCCTTGCATCATGCGAATGCCGGAAAGGCTTATCGGTTGTTATACGTGGATATCGCAGATACGCAGTAGGGTTTTCCGCACTTAGGGTTGGCCTCCTAGTGTGGATTGTACGGCGTAGAGATATCGCGAGTATAACAGATGCGAGGACGGCTAAGTAGAGCGGACTAAACATGCTCATGGAACACTCGTGTGTTCAACTCAACTATTGCTAGTTGCTCTATTATCTTAGCCCGAGCTAAGCCTGAACTTCGCTAATCAACGCCGCGTGATGAACGCTTGCTTCCGGCGCTGACGGCGATCGCGTCCCTGCATTGCTTCGTTGATATATGATTGTAAGTTATATCTCTCCTTGCTCTGAAGTCTTCCGCTGTCTCTGTTTGCTCTCGATTGCCTTGCTGTACTTGCAAGTGCTTGTGCATCGGTATTGAAAGTCCCCAGACGTGCAGATACCTATGAGCAAACCCTAAGGAGAGGCACAACAATTTGGTATCGAGACAGGTTCGTTGCCTGACTGTCTCTCTCTGCGTCATTCGGAAGTAAGTTCTCGCTGTGGTGAGTGTCGATGATCGACGATGTAGCCCACGATTGCTGAAGGACTTGACTGCGTTGTGTTAGACGCCGCTGCTTCCGAATTCTGATTGCTTTTGTCCCTTTATAGTTTACTGCAATTGTGGTGTGAGCCTTCGCTCTGAGTTGCAGATAAAACTAGTGGTCCGGCATTGCTCGCGGTCACTCCTGGTTACAACTTGCGTTCTAATCAGCTGGAGGCTTTGATCGCACGGACTACAGGGATCAACTGAGTACGTATCTGCCATACTTACTTGAAGTCTGCAAGAGTATCGTCGGTGCGCTGACCGAATTGCTTGTACTCCTGTGCCGGATTCATGTGAATCGCTTGTACACTTGCTTTGGAATTGTGTGCATCACTTATTGTCACGCAATTCGAACGTGTTGGTCAGTGTTCCATGATGGCAGAACGTGACATTCGTAGGCTTGGCATGTCAACCCGAGCCGGGTGCCATTCCTAGAATGTTTGATAGAGATCCTGAGACTATTGACATGATTGCTGCTCAAGATTCTCTTGTGTTTCAGGCCCCTATCCATCTTACTACGCCACGCTCGGCAGCCATGACGGTTACAGATGGAACTGCTGATCAACGGGGTCTGCTGTCACCTCAAATGCAAGACCGCGTCGACGGTAATGAGGTGAAGAGGTTTATTATCCCTGCACCGAAATTGCTTATCTCACATGATGTGAATGTTGGGCGTGACACCACAATTGCAACTCGTACCTATCTACGTGATGTTAGGAAGTACCTGCAGATGTGCCGTGGTGTGAACATGACGCCATGCGATGTCTCTTCGTCAGAGGTTTCCTTTGAAGGTGTGATGAAGACATGGACCTATGACTGGCAAAATGGGAGTGCATGCAATCCGAGCTTGTGCGTCGGAGGATGGTCACTCTTTGCTGGAGATGTGCAGTGGACTACCTCACGAAGGGGTGTCTGTTGTCGCAGCCTTTGGCCATACGGCTAAGGTAGGGGATTGCCCGGATTGATGCGGAGTTGTCTCCACCCGGGAATGCTGAACAAACGTGTTGTCAGTGGTCGTTCGTACGATCAGCCATGAAGGCATTGTTGCTCTTGGTCCTTGAGGACGTATCATGGCTATGTTCATCCCCTCATCTCTATGTGAGCTGTTCGTACAGCTTATTTTGTACAGGAGTAGACGTCAATGTACGGACACCGCTGCATGTGTTTTATTCCCTGCCTATAGTCAGCGCGCGGCTGAGGCTCTGCTAAAGGGTATGCAGTGTGTCACCTGGTTCACACCAGGCACCATGCTGTTTGATGGTGTTAATATGGAGGGAGTGTCAGCTCTGTTGCTGAACTGCCCTATGCTACTGACGTCTTGTATGAAACTCCTGCTGTGGGTTCTGCCGATTGCTTTGAACCCATCCTGGGATTGCTGCTGCTGTCCGCAAATTGATTACTACAAGTGCAGCATCGTTACCTACAGGGCAGTTGCCAACAGGTATTCGGATCCCAGTAATTCACGTCGGTCTTGCTGACCGTATTCTGAAGGCACATGCATTTTGGTGCCATAGACGACTTCACCTACTCGGCAGGGTGAATGCAGTGGAGTCATTCTCCACAGTCGTTGGATTGTGCACAGGTTACTCTTGCGGATGGAGTAAAAGTCCCATCGTTGGGCAGAATCACCCTTCGCCTATTGTTAGGCCCTTTGGTTGTTGTGACCCGAGTGTACGCACTGCAGGGTTCTGCAGAGACTGCATCGTACCTGAAGGGGTCTTTGACATCCTGTCGTACCTCGCGCGCTCCGGACGAAGTCCTTAACCCTTGATGTAGGCCAAGGGGGACTCGGGTCGGAGGGTACCAGGTGTCACACCAAAGGAGGGCAAAACTGAGGCGGTGCCTATGGTTACGCTGCGCCTACATTGGCCACGCGAATGAAAACCGAAGCCACGGAGTCATGAACCGTATGGGCTTTTGAGGCATTAGGTGGAATGATGTGCCACCACCGCGCAGATTTTGTGGATTCTGGGGTCGAAGCCTTGATGCAAAATGCATACGGATGTCTCGTGATATCCCTGCGCTTCCACCTTGTCCTGTTGTTTGCACAATCCCTCTGTTCTCTGAAGCGCTCCCAATTGTAAGGTTGAGCAGCAGTAAGAGACAGAAATGCTACAAAGGGTATGATTGTTGCCCCACACATCCTCCTACTCTGCACCGATAATACTTGTCGGTATCCTGAGCATGTGTACTGCCTACCGGGCTTGAATGCGAATGATGTTGAAATCGCGACCCTTTGTATGTGTGTTGATAACCTGTTCGATATGCTGAACGTTCAGCTTATGTCTCCTCAATTGACTCGCAACAGGGTGGCAATCAGACTGGCATCGCTGCCTCTGATATTTTGAAAATCGCTTTTCGAAATCCCTTTGGTCAATTTGAGTATACGGCCGTGTCGCTTGGGATTTGACTAATGCCCCATGACACTTGAAGCGGATGTGAACCGCATGCTCGGGCCGTTTGCCGACAGGTTTTGTTGTATGGATGACATCTTGGTTCATCCCAAACGCACGATGGAGCATCTGTGGCTCATGTTTTGATGTGACGAGGCAAAAGCAATCGTTTGCTAAACGCGCCAAATGTTTGGGCGTAGCCTCAGGTGGAGTATTTCGGTCACATTGTATCGGCCGCCAATGTGAAAAGGGATTCGCGGAAGGTCGCCGTGGTTCATGTTTTGGCCCGTGCCTCAGAACCTCTCGGGACTGCGTAGTTCCCAGGCTTGACCAAGTATTTCCGGAAGCCTATTGAAAATTACTCCATCCTTATGACTTGCGAACTTGACCCGCAAGGGATGTTCGTTTTGTTTGAGTCATCGAAGTGCCGACGGGCATTCGACGAGCTCAATCGAACCGTCACTGATTATATTATCCTTACAATGCCCGATTACTCGTTGCTTTTCCATGTGGAGGTTGTTGTTGATACCTCAATTAATGGAAACGATGCTAGGCAGCGAGGACGCTGCATGCGGGAGGGGGGATAATTGTTGTGCCACGGTTCATTTCCCGCCGATGTGTAGGTCAATGCGACGCTACGAGGCGAAGTGCTGACTTGATGAATGCATGATGACCATGAATGAACTCGCATGCATATAAATGTATTTGCATACATTTACATATAATTAGCATGTTAATGCTATGCATCACGACACATCGCATCACCGCTGATACGCCTAACATATGCAATGCTCAGAGAAGCACAGGCGCGCGGCATGCTCATGTCATGTACTGTTAAGTAATATTATTTGTTATAATATTACATTGTTGCGGCATGCTTTGTGAGCACCGCACTAGTCGCGATGAATGACTTGCAACCGAATATTGCTATTCGGACCCTTGCATCATGCGAATGCCGGAAAGGCTTATCGGTTGTTATACGTGGATATCGCAGATACGCAGTAGGGTTTTCCGCACTTAGGGTTGGCCTCCTAGTGTGGATTGTACGGCGTAGAGATATCGCGAGTATAACAGATGCGAGGACGGCTAAGTAGAGCGGACTAAACATGCTCATGGAACACTCGTGTGTTCAACTCAACTATTGCTAGTTGCTCTATTATCTTAGCCCGAGCTAAGCCTGAACTTCGCTAATCAACGCCGCGTGATGAACGCTTGCTTCCGGCGCTGACGGCGATCGCGTCCCTGCATTGCTTCGTTGATATATGATTGTAAGTTATATCTCTCCTTGCTCTGAAGTCTTCCGCTGTCTCTGTTTGCTCTCGATTGCCTTGCTGTACTTGCAAGTGCTTGTGCATCGGTATTGAAAGTCCCCAGACGTGCAGATACCTATGAGCAAACCCTAAGGAGAGGCACAACAGAGAGCCCCTTGTAGTCTGTTGTGTAGAGTATTGTATAGTATTAGTGTAAATTTTGTGTGTGAAGTGTATCTATCTATACTGTGTGCCTCTACTCTACTGTAAAGAGTCCACAAAAGAGACCACAAAAGCGTGTGTCATTGTTGGACACAGTGTCTGATGATCACAGAGGTCAGCAGAGCTTAAAAAAATGATCAAAAGATGAGAGATATAGCCCCCAAAGGGAGAAGGAGAAGAGAGATATAGCCAAGGATATAGCACAGGATATATATAATATAATATAGCAGGCGTGTCTTCTGTCCAATTTCTGTCTCGTCCAATCGTCCAAACCCTATCAAGCAAAGGCAAGGCAAGCAAAGGCAAGGCAAGCAAAGGCAAGGCCAGGAAAATAAACTAAGGTAAAAAATTGAGTGAGAAGTCGCCCGAAAAAGAGTGAGAAAAGAATTTTCCGGGGGCCTGGCCGGCCCCCGGGCCCCCCGCGGAGGGGGGGTGGGGTAGTGAACCTTAGTGGGGTAGTGGGTACACAGGTGTCTGTGTACGTGTACGTGTACGAACGTACGGAGCTTGGTTTCGGAGCTTGGTCTCGTCCCCCCGGCCCCCGCCCCCGCCCCCGCCCCCTCGGCCGGCTGCGGCACGACACTGGCACTGGGACTGGGCAAAAGATTCATCTCCTTCTTCTCAACATCCCATGTTGCCCTATACCTATCCAACTTCGGCCACCCAGCCGAGCATCTGATACTCGACCGATTCCGGGTAGGATCGAACTTATGACGTTAGAAGATATTATCTATTGACACCATACCGCAACTAGTTCAACCATGCACACACGCGCCACACCTACTACACCAAGCCATGGCAAGTTTATATATTTACTTATACTTATAGATGACTTTAGTAAAATCCCTAAACCCAACGGAAGGTCTCGCAGTCCTTCCATGATTTTGTAGGTTCCCGAGTGCGAAACCGTAGGGAATCATCATCACTTATGGCGCGCATATGATGGACATCCATCGGTCTCACACCATAAACCCAAATAGCCCACATTTGGGGTATGTATGCTGTACACCATCTGTCTGTGCTGTCCCTTACTACATACATTCGGTGATTGTGTGGGCTCACAGAGCATGCATGTTTCATGAACAGCACATATGCATAACACTACTAGTTTTTTTGCACATTCGCTGCAATTGTCAATTATTTATGTTATGGTATATAGCACACATTTTATCACGAATTGTAGGATTTTGTTGTCACGCCGCCATCTTTTGTGCCGCCGCAACAAAGTGCCACCCACAAGTAAGTCAAGCATTAGACATCCTCATTCTTACTTATATATTGTTAACAAAATCGTTGAATGCTAAATTGCCGCCGCAGGAAAAGCTTCGTGTATTGGTGCGTCGCCATGGAGAGCATCAGAGGCGTCACGTCTCTGACGAGACGGCGAAATCGGTCTCTACACTGCGTCGACAAGGTAAAAGTGGGACACAGTGGATGTAGTGATGCGTGAAGGGACAGGGTCGACGTGGTGGCGTTGTGTTGTGGCGGCGCACTGGGATTGAGAATGGCGGCGGGACTCATAGCTATACGGGCTGCATGTAAAAAGAGGATCTAATAGTATTATGATGATGACAATACTATGATAATCTATCCAATGAACAAATCTCTGTGCGTTTCCCTTGGGGCTGCTGCTACCCTGTTCCTCTGCTCGCTCCTTTAGGAATTCACCTCATTTAAGCCGCCATGGGCTTAACTTGGAAAGGGCTTCTGGTGGTAGTAGTATATTTACCGCTCCGTCCGTCGTAGCAACGCTGTTGTGGTTGCAGCTTCAGCCCACAGCTCTGATGCCTCGCCTGAAGGGATTTCTGGTGAGGAGGGGAGAGTGGCACGTAGGCGTGTGGGGTGTGTGGAGGGATCGGAGGATGGACGCAGGGAGGCTGACGCAGGGAGGCTGACGCAGTGGTGGTGGTGGTGGTCGTGGAGGTCGTCTTCGTCTCCTGTGTCTTCTTCTTCGACGTGGTGGTCGTGGTGGTCGTCATTGTGGTGGTGGTGGTGGTGGCGGGCGAAGGGGTGACGGGTCTGTGTGTGGGTGGGGGGGGGTGAGGGTTAGGGTGTGTGGCGCATGTTTCATGAACAGCACACATGCATAACACCACAGCTACCACCATCCAGAAGACCGATGACAACTGAGACACAGACCTTAGACTGCCAATCCTGCAGAAACGAATAAAGTAATCAACTATTGGATGCAGATGGACTCCTTGAAGAGTGCTAGACCCAGCCAGGGGTGACATGTAGCCATACAGGATGCCAGCTGATGGATACTTGTGCAACATGCCAAGTGCTGGGTCACGGACAAACCCTAAAACCCTAAAGCGAACTAACGCGAGCTAACGCAAAGCCTAACGCAAATCAAACGCATTGCGTTATTGCTTGCGTATCGCTAACGCAATTCTAACGCACCTAACGCAATCGCAAATAAACTTTTTTGGGAGGGAACGAAAATGTTTGCGTTTACTTTGCGTTAGCTAACGCAAACTAACGCGAACTTACGCAATGTCAAACGCACCCACATAGATTCTAAGGTGTGCGTTAGGCCTAACGCAACGCAAGCGTTAGAGACCCATACGCAAGCAAAAATACATAGCGTGCATGGAAGTTAACGCACTTAAAGTTCTCTAACGCACAATATACGCACGCCTAACGCGCATTAACGCGCATTAACGCATGCTTGCGTATGCTGCGAATAATGTGTACACAGCTAGCAGTTGTGGGTTGCGTAAAAGTTTTATACGCATGTAACTAACATATTCGCACGCTTTCGCAAGGTCTTACGCGTGCGATAGCAACATTTGCGCCACTTTCACTTTGCGTACAAGGCAGCCTCACATTCTTGCTCACTGTAACTACTTTTGGTCGTTCTGGTTATTTCTTTACTGTTTCAGTTATCGTTCCTGTTATTGTTTGCTGTTTTGCCCACCCGCTGCAGAATTATTTTTGTGTGTACGGAAACTATCCTGTCGTAATGTACGTAGCTGATATGAAGAATATCAATAGGATTTCAGTTTTGATAGATGAAAATATTCCAGGAAATAATTTACAGCTCATTATTCGGAAAGCATCCAGGTAAGCAGCCATTGGTGAGTGACTACCCATTAATTCAACGAAACAATCAAATTTCTACACATCCAATCCTGCCAATCAAATTTTGTTTATGAGTTAAATAATCATTTGTACCATGCACCAATCATTTCAATCATCATTAGGTACATACATCCTAACTTCATCTGCCACCGCACATTTAGCAGCCCGCTCTAACATAAGCTTAGAAACAAACATGATAGATGTTAGTTCTATCTAATAGTCTTCTATTTCACTATCGTCGTTGTCGTCGTCCTCTCGCGCACTGGTGGCATCATCCTGCTCGTCCTCACTCCTCTCGTCCTTGCTCACCTCCTCCTCAAACAACTCCTGAAAAGTTCAGAAAAGGAAAATTATACTTATTTACATGCATGTATATAAAGGTAAATTAAGTCGACACGACCCAGCAATCATTTTCGGTTACGATATTTTTAATCATGTCTAGGATGAGCAGTGCTTCTAGGTACTATGTATGTGGACACTTTGTTACCTGTTTCTTCTTACTCCCTGAGCCCCCACGTTGACGTCGTGCCCGTGTACATCGCACATCTTCCGAAGCACTCTTGACCTTTATCAGTCGAAACAACACATATTAGAATATTACATTCATACAAGCAGGAAATTAAGACAACAAGCTGAACTCAGGAAATTTACCTTCTTTCGCCGGTGGTCGTAACTGTCATTATTGTCGTCACCGTCCGTAGACTTGTCTTCGACCGGCACCTGCTGGTCCAAAATACGTGAAGGGACTAGGTAGTGATAGCAAATATAATTAAAAAGTAATTAATGTCGGGCCTCAATATATTGTACCTTTCTTTTGATGCCCGTGCTTGTCCGTCTCACTTTCGTGGATGGCCGCACATCGCCGTCGTTTGTTACCTTCAAGGGCCACCGTTAACATACATATATGATTTTAGAAATGATAAGCTTATATTTTCTTTTTAAAAAGAGAAAAACAAATCGACGTATACCACATCAAACCACAAAGCACGCAGCAAATTAAAAGAATAGAACGAAACATAAAATTACAACTCACTAAAACGGGAAGACAGGATGAATATTCATTAATGGGCTGTACCTTTTTCGCTGCCGCCTTGCT
The DNA here is from genome assembly GCA_030268105.1 of Volvox africanus. Classification (NCBI taxonomy): domain Eukaryota; kingdom Viridiplantae; phylum Chlorophyta; class Chlorophyceae; order Chlamydomonadales; family Volvocaceae; genus Volvox; species Volvox africanus. The sequence continues at coordinate 46,878 of BSDZ01000038.1, forward strand.
TGAGTTCGTAGCATTCCTGCTGGAGTTCCTTGCCTTAGAGGGCTGTGGACTCTTTGCCTACATGAAAAGGAAGTATGTTTGAGGAAAATAGGAACAATTACATAAAAGACAAAAAGGAGAAAACAGGTTAAAGGACATTAATGACCTGTACATCCCTGTACATGCAATCCATAATGTACATCACCCATCCTGCAATAACCTTGCTAAGCGCGCCTGGAAATTTGCACACCCCATCAACCACTCTCTTTACCACTATTATTTGGACTAACCTGTCGGCGTCTAGCGGCCTGGATCTCCTCCTTCTGATGTATGCGAGCTGCATTGGTAGCCAGCACCATCATCAATGCATCTTCACCATGTGCGGGCTACTTTTGGCGTTTGCTAGTGCGCCCATCCTGAGTTCCTGGCGGCTCGTCATTTCGGCCGCTTTTCTGCGGTTTGGTAGCAATTAAGCATTTTGTAAACAAGGAAATGAAGGCATGAAAACATTGTTATTGTTGTACTAGCTAAAATAAAAAAAAGGTTATGCATGAACTGTGATGTACTTTCTGCAAACATACTAAGAAGTACGTACTATTATGGTGGCGAAGCAGCAGCAATAATTAAAGTGAACACATGCATAATCGCATCTTACCCTAGTGCCTTTTGGCAACTCCAGTGCACCAAGGCCTGGTGTATGCTGAGCTGTTCCACCAGCTCCAACCGGCACTGGAGTGGCTGGTACGGCAAAGGATGTCTTACTGCTTTCAATCTGCTTCCGCTGCACAAGTGTATTAATAAGCTCCTGTTGCCGATCTGTCACATTCAAATCCTCCATCACAATGCGGCGCTCACTGGGACCCGCATCTGGGTTATCTGGCTGAGCGTACTTGAAGCTCCTCCAGGCTGCCCAAGACTCCTTGTTCCACAGCTTCTTCCATGGCTTCTTCTCAAACTCATCTACATAAAAATAATGTGAAGACGAACATCAACGCCAGATGCCATGATACACATCATTGTCGAAAGTTTTCGTAATCCCGTACATAGCGTAAGCGGCATGGCATGTCCTTTGTCGTAAAACAAATTTTTGGCCCGCGTTTACCCCATATTCCATTTTTCAAAATACATAGAAAGGATTTTTTTATCAAACAACCTGATCAAAATATGTTGTAAAAAAGTATATGGATGACAAGTAGCAGTACGAGCTCACAAACCTGGCTTGCAGGCAAGTTCCTCCTTTTGGGTGGCCTTCACCTTTTCGTACCTTGCATGTTGGGCATTGTAATCCGTTGCGTATCTACAAAGTGCATGGGATGCACCGAATAAAAGTGCTTACTTTTTATACTGTGCATGCTTCATTCTATTGTTGTCTGTCCCCACTGAAAGTAAGCTAATGATATGGATGGCATGTATGATGACCACAAACAAGATAATCACTAGAAGCATAACAGTAGGAAAATAAACATGTACGTACTTTTGCCATTTCTTCTTGAAGTAGTCGACCGTAACTCTTGGCTGTAAGTCAGCCACTTGTGCAAAGCCAGCAGCAAAGCACTTATCCCAAACGGGCTGCAGATGCGGCACACGTTGAATATCCTTCGCAATGAGGACCCGTGGATTCTTCATGCTGCTGTCGAGGTTGTACGGCACGTTGTCGTGGACGGCTTTGTTGATGGCGGCCTGCTCATATGACCTGTTCCGCTTTGATGGCTCACCACGATCATGATCCTTTCGTATACTGATTCTGCTTACTTCAGGGGATACCAATTGAACAGATGGCTGTTTTAGGGATATATGGATAGTTAGTTTCTTCTGAGCCTGGTTCCAAGCCTTCCCCTTAAAATGTGCATTACGTTTTTATGCGATGACAAAATAATAACCGTGCTGAAAATTGTGGCGTGAATCCGTTGAAGTATTCATTCCCGTGCAGCGATTGAACTAATCTGCCTTGCAATATGTCTGGATTTGGGAAGCATTGGGGTCATAGAGTACGTCTCACACATGGTCAATTTTCATGGTCAATTTTCACACCTACGCAAAGCTGCTATGGTGCTTGCCGGAAAAGGCTATATAATTTTGGGGGCCTGCTCGATGTGTAACTGTGGCTCTTGGTGACTTTGTTTGGGTCTCCATCTGGCAACATTGTTGCCTGGCTACTGTGTAAGGTTTGCTGTTGCCAACTTTCCGCGATCCTTACCCACGCTTGCTAACTCCGGCAGCTTGCTGCTCAATAATTAGAAAGCCTTCCATAACTAGAAAGGTAGCCATGAAGAGACATGTGTGGCACTTAAGAGTTTTATGTTACAAAGTAAGCCACATGTACAGGTTCTAAATCCATATAATGGTAGCGATTTAGCGATGTTAACAAGCGTTCACCAGAGCAATCTCTTGTACAACGACTAGCATTCATAGCGCTATCCTAAATTGAAATTAACTTTGAAGATATTTTATGCACAAAGTCTCCAATGCTACTGCACAATAAGAGCAAGTAAGCAAACTAAATAAATCCGGCGAACCCGTGCTCCGAACATCGTGCGCTATCTACATAAACTTTGCGTAAACTGCGTTACAGTGCGTTACGTGCGTATGGTAACGCACTGTACGCAAGATATACGCAAGCTGTTTGTATAAAGTTAACGCGTGCGTTAGGTTTGCGATCGCGTGCGTTAGGTTTGCGTTAGGCTCGCGTTAGAACATACGCAAGCCCCCGATTTTCGAGCACCACGAAATTGCAGGGAACTTTTATACTCATTATAAATATTGTTTTCATTTAAACAAACTTGAAAACGACGCACTATAACAGACGTTCTGTCCAGTTTTCTATTTCTTTGCGTTAGGCTCGCGTTAGGCTAACGCAACCGCTAACGCACAAAACGCACACATACGCGCCCTAACGCAGCCTAACGCGAGCCTAACGCACGAATCTGTTGTTATAGTGACAGCAGCAGCGGCCTTTGCTCCCTCTGCCGCTAATGCTCCAGCAGCTGCCACCCCCGACGCCGCCCCTTCCATCTCAACACCTCATCAAGAACCTCCTGTATGCAAGCTGGCGGCATCTGACAGTATCTGCACCAAGCCTGTTTCACCAACACCTATCCCCCGAACCTTCCCTGCAGCACCTGCTGGCCACCGATTCAGCAGACGACCACTCATCAGCAGGTGTATACCTCCAGTGATGAGCACCAAAACGTTTCATCAGCAGGCTGGTCCTAGCTCTAGCAGGAGGCCCCAAGACATCACCACCACCTCCACGGCTCCTGCCCCCGCCCCCAGCAGCAGCCGCCAGCAGGTATTACCCACCACTGACTCTGCTGCTGGCCTAACCAACCCCTCGTGCACAGAAACAGCAGCCTCTCCCCCAGAAGTTGTGCCGCCCCCAGTTGTCCAAACCAGCAGGACATCGGGTTTGGCCTCCTCCTCACCGCCGTGTAACCAGCAGCAGAAGAGGTTAGCTGTACAAATAACCCCAGCAGTGCAGGCACGCCAAAGGACAACGTCCAACATCTCCAAACCTCCCAACAGACCTGCTGTTGCGGTCGTCATCAACTCCAATAATAAGCCCAACCCATTGGCGACTTCTTCGGGCCCCCATCAGCCCGATGCGAGCACCAGCACTGCTCCTTCTACCAGTGCAGTGTCCCCTTCCACATCATCAGGGGGACATTTCTACCCTTCAGGTGTAGCCTTCAAGACTACACTCCCTATGAAGGATTGGGGTGGTGCGAACATACACCGCTATGGTATCTTGACCGCCATTGGCAGCAGCAGGAGAAAGACGCCACCAGGATGCATGCCAGTTGTCTCAGAGCTACATGGTCTTGAAGAATGGTGCAGAGCTCCATACAACTTTGCAGCAGGAGGGACCATTGGCGTCAGTGAGTCGACATTCATGGGCATTAAGAACACGGTGTCAAAGTTCCTGGGATTCGCACACCAATTCCTTGGTGTTCCCCTTCCTTTCTTATCCCTTCGCCTATTTAGCAACCAGGTATGTGTTTTGCATCACTATACTACATGAATGATCTGTACCTACCACCTAACATTTTACATGTTTTATTCTCAAGAATTTGTCTACCCGTGGAAACTATATAGCTAATATAGCTACCAGAATCACCCACATAGATATGATGCATATTCATATACACACCTCCCTCATCATAATGTCTTTCTCATCATATACAATGTCAACATACCAATCCCGCACCCTTTTCCGTACACCAGCATATTACCATCAATTTATTTAAAATACGGATAACCGTATTGATGCCTACTTTTAATACCCTGACTGTATCCCTGACGCCAGAGCCGTTAATTGCCATTTCTACTATCTGCTCCTTTACTCCTGGCTTAGATGCATAAAACTTGAGATTACAAACGATGTATGCAGAGTTAAATCTGCACAAACAGTATCCACTAACGATATTAATTTATTTATGGCGGTGTAGTAATTGTTTTTATTCTTTATTAACTTTTTAAACAGCTACAAACTTGCTTAAGCTTGCCTATAACTAATTAAAATAGCTGTCAACCGATATTTTTAAAAAATCGAGATTTTTATTGTACACTTAAGAAACTACCAACTGTTGTACCTCTGTTGTGTCGGCCTACAAAGGCCCGATCGGAAGATGACCATCGGTCGTCCAATCTTTGACACTACCCGTAGATACCCCAGGATACTACACCAACTCCATGACCGGTACCATGTGGATAATCATCTCCACCTTGCCATGAAAATTGTCTGGCCAGGATATCTAAATTTTACTTCTATTCCGCAAGCACAAAATTATCATAACGTTTTTCATATTACAGAAAAAGAAAATGGATTTGCCTATTTTAAGGACTTGGAATTGCAGCAATTTAAACCTTAGAACAAGATGCAAAAGGCTTGCCCGTAAGACTATTTGCTTTTCTAAATCCGCTGATATCCATGATAAAGTTATCGGCACACTTATTGATTCATGGTTGCAAGGGCCGGAAGTCAACACACAGCAGTAGAGATTACAAGGTTGGTGAAGCTTGTGGAGTATCTTCGGCAGCATGATGCACAAGACAGCAATCAGGTCTGGGGAGAGGGGAGAGGGGAGAGGGGAGAGGGGAGAGGGGCTTGTTTATACCCAGGAGTACTTCCTTATAAGCAATATAAGTGTAACACCACCCCATCCACATCCCTACCCTTCCATATAACAATCAATACCGTACCTCAACCACTACCTATCACTTGCCATGTTCTAGAGGCTCTAGATAGTCCATTCTGTGCATCCGTTATCACCCTTTGTTTCCCTTTTTCCGTCCTGCACATATTTTACAGACAAGCCATTGCCAACGTATGCAAGAATGGCTGCACAATATTGCAAGGCAGCTTAAGAAGTCATATCCAAGAGCACCACCACCACCAGCAAAACCTATATCAGGTTCAGCTGGTATAGAGGAGAGTGTTGTACAAGATAACAGCCTACCTGATAAGTCTGAGGTGCTAGCATTCGTTCACGGCCTCCAGCAAAGTGCATCTGATGCACTCAAGCATGATTTGAGCAGTGCCAAGTGCGTCAGGCTGGAAGCAGCCATCGCAATCATGCATGCACTTGTTGCAGTACTGGTATCTGGATTGTACTTACCACCACTCAGGATGTCTGCCCTTTCGACATTAATGGTGCCTGGTAGTACCTCTTGCTGTAACAAGGACTGCAGGCAGCGTGGTTGCCGTGGCAGCAACCTCACCCAAGTAGTGAGGAGACCGAAAGTACAGCACCCTGCTATGGAGGATGATCCCTCATCATCAGGACCGTCCTGCTCTACAGGCCCACCCAACAATGTGGCTGGTGTGGCATGTATGCAGTTGGAGTTGAACCATCACAAGACTGCACGTTTCACAAAAAATAGGGAGCCCCTGACTGTCATCCTCCCACCCGATCTGTCCAAGCTCATCCAGACATACGTCAGGCATGCCAGGCCAGTGCTCGGGCAACGTGCCCCAGTTGACATGACGTCCTTACATCAGCTCCTCAATAGACAAGAATGGGCAGCCATTCAACAACGGCTTTGCTATGGAGTGGAGGGATATTGAGGAACGCTATGGGGCATCCTGGGAGCATATTCCCCCCCAGAAACTCCGCCATATCCATTCAACCACAGCCTACACATCACTTGTGCAGGAGGTGGCTCGCCAGTTGCCCGACCTACAGCCACATGCGCAGGTCATGGGGAACTCCCTTCGGGTATGGGACTCACATTACATACAGCATCCAGGCAGCATCATTGCCCAGGCAGGCGTTGACAACCTGAACAAGTGGCGGAAGGCACAACTTGGCCTCAATAACCAAGTGTGGAGGAAGAAAATGGTGGAGAGGATGCTTGATGTGGAGGCAAAGGGACCGGCTAATGAGGGAAAGGGCCAGGGGGGGAAGAAGGGGAGGAGGAAGAGGGGAAGGAGGCGGAGGAAGGGGAGTACGAAGAGGAGGAGGAGGAGGAGGGGGAGTATGATGAGGGGGAATATGGGTATGGGGATGATGATGATGATGATGATGATGAGTATGATGAGTATGATGAGAGGGAAGGATATCAGGGGGAGGAGTAGGAGGGAGGGGTCAGGAAATGCATAGGAAAATGAGCAGGAACCCCGAGAAGGAAAGGCAGAGGAGAGGGTGGGTGAAGTAAGGTTACAGAGGAATAAGGTTCCATATCACTGGAATGATGAATAACAGGATCAACGAATTCTGTTATTCCTCATTCCAGTGATATGGAACCTTATAAGCAAGGGTTGGATGGATGGTGTTAAACAGGTGTGGACTGCTTGAGGGAGAAGAAGGGATTTCTGCTGTGCATGAACATATGCTTTTCATCATGAGGGTAGGTACAATTCCATAGTGGGAGAGATTATGCCTATAGGAATTCGTGGCTCACACATACAAGTTTGGGATATAATACCCACCATGACTTGAGCACTATCAGGAGAGTGTGGAAGGCTTTTGCTTCAGCAGGAGGGAGTTCTTGTATGGGGCAACGTAGCTGCTTGGATTGTTGGTTGGTTAGTAGGTGGGTATATATGTAGCAGCATATATATATTGGTTTATGGATACTAGTCATAAGGGATATCCCTGCTGTAATCCCTCCCTTGGCCCTCAAACTTCCTCGTTTCTCACTTCCTGGTTTTCCTCTGTCTACAGGTTCGACCTTGCCTTATAACTACATGAGGCCTGTCCTATTAAAAAATTGTCCCTAAAATATGTACAGATATATTAAAGGGTCACAAAAACAGAAGCAGAGCTCTTTCACGTACCCCCTAAAACAACGCACTTAAGATAGATACAACGCACTAAAAAGGTTTACAAAAATCCAATCTATACACACAGAGTGCAACTTTATTTAAATAAAGTAATCAACTATTGGATGCAGATGGGCTCCTTGAAGCGTGCTAGACCCAGCCAGGGGTGACCATGTACCCATACAGAGGATGCCAGCTGACGTATACGTGTGTATCATGCCAGGTGCAAGGTCACAGACATTTTCTCAATCGACATGTTTCTAACATTACAAGACATAGTCATTCCAAACTTTTGACACATGGAAATGTCACCCTTACATTTTACAATCAGAACTACCCTGAACAAACTTAGAAGCCATTGGTTGAACCTCCAATATTGCAATACCTCTTATCCACATCATTAAGATATAAAAACTCCTTGAAATAAAGTTTTCTCGCTCTGTATTCCCAGTATGCCTCCAAAATCAAGCTACATAGCTCACTGAATTCCATGCGTAAAAAAAGTCAGGTAACCCTACCTATTCATTATTATGGTAGCCATTATCATCACTAGGTACAAAAGCATGTCAAAAAGTCACATCCCATTTGATTTATCCACTTTCATTAATTACATTGTATACATAGGAATACAATTCATCTCGTTTTCCTTTCACTTTTCTCAGCTTCCCCTCAGAAAGCAATATGACTTGAATTCTCATGCAATTCTCATACAGCACCTTCCGCACCTGACTCCAGCCCCAAAGCATTTCTTCGACTGCATTGTTGGAATAATCTCCTGACAGACATATTTGCAGTATTACAATACCCGATGAGGAGGAAGAAGTGCCAGGAATATGAGGCATGCCTTGGCCTGGGCACTGTTCACCAACCCAGAAGACCCTGTCGTCCCAAGTACCAGGAGCAGGTTGGGGGGTAACCATTGTGCTACATATCCTGTCCCTAGGTTTGATGCCTGCCAGAAGTGGCTGAAATACAAGAGGTTTATGGCTGGTGTAGCTATTGCTTCTCACCTTTAACATATTGGGATCAACATTCACCAGGATATCTTGTTCATCACCTGAAAACCCCATTCCATCCATACTAATGGTACGACGATTTCCTTCAAAAACTGGACACAGTTCATCCACAGGGATAGCAAACGTTTGAACCCCAGCGAAGCAACCAACTTCACGAAGTCCGTGCATGATGTCCTCGATATAGCTGCATTAGCATACACCCACACAGGGTAGGATGGAAATGAGGGTTTAGCCACTTCCCTACCGAGTCGCCGGGTAGGCTGTTACATATCACGACCCAATGAGCATGAACATTCATGCATGGTAATCCGAATATGCATACCAGATGTAAATGTATATATGTAGGTAAGAAAGAAGCTAAGTAAGGGGTATACATGCACACAAGACCAACTAAGCCCTTATCCAATTATTTCTGAACAACTAATTTTCTGCAAACACAAAACAATGGCACATACGTACCATACTTTAAGTTAACCTATGTGACATCTACCCACATGCCACATCGTTATAAATTGAATACCATACCTTCCATCAATACCATCATATGGTCTCTCCAGCACCCTCCGAAGAGTGCCCTCCAGCAGCCGGAAATGCGATGTTGGCAGTAACTGCTCTGCCATTTCCCAGCCCTCAGCCCCCAACAAGGTCATTGCAACTCCCGAAGCTAACAATGTTGGGAGGAGCTGTTGCTGTAATATACATTCCTGCATGTATGGCCGAAAGGATGTTATATATAAATAAATGTATGTGTTTATGATTGTATGCAGGACTACAGTACGTTTTTATGCGGGGCCCCATCGTGAAGCGCCTCAGGGGGCCCTGCCCTGTAGGATTGCCCATGTCCGTCTGTGTGTGTAGAGACCAAACATAATGGTTCGCCCATCTGGAAAACCATATAAATAAATAGAGAGAGAGAGAAAGAGATGGATAGATAGACAGGTAGGTAGATATGACGCAAAATAAAATATATATGTCTATGTGTATATGTTATATTATAATTATTTTTGTAAACTTTCATGGTATCTCATGATCTGAAGCTAACAAAAAAATTACATAAGCAAAAACAGGTTTGGCAAGGTCAAGGTACTATCAACGCATCTTGAGCAATATTTGTTTCCAAAAGTGCTGCATTACTTCAATCTTAATTAACAGTATCTGATGAACCAACCATTCCCTTTGACAACAATCTGCCATATGAAAAGAAGTGATAAGGGAATTTATTAAGCTAGAGCAATAGTTATAAAGCCCTGTCTAAACTCTGCAACCGACCCAGTAACCCTAGGACAAACAGTTGCCTCTCACACTTTAACCGAGATAGACCGATACATTAGTACAATAATTTACGAATACGTATTTTAATTGCGCTGCGTAGTTAACTGCAAGGTTGTGGAACTCAACATACAAATTGTGCATGTGGTGATGCACAATGCGGTGTGGTGTGACATGCCATGTCACGCATGCAACTTGTTGGGTTTGGGATCGAAAATTAGCACTATCAGATAGTGCAATTCATGTGCCCCGCACACTGGCCAGTGTGCGTGTGCGTGTGTGTGTGTGCACGCGCAGGGGCCTGTAAAACCCTAAACTGCTATCCAAGCTATCACATGGTACAGATATTGGGGGATAACCCATCCTTTCTTCCCCGCTTCAAACGAACCTAATACCAAATCTTGTGCATTAAATCCTTGTTGTAATAAGGCTGCGGAAATTCCAAGCATTCCAATTTCCGAACACGCAAGACCTAACTTGAGATGTTTCCGCGCTCCGTGCCAAAAACTACTTTAAAGACCCAAAATAAAGTCATAATGCATACTTAAGCAAAAGCCTCTGGCCCAGCAATCAGCAGGTAATTGCGGCATCCATACCCACTTACCAGATCATTTATAACCCTGATCGAGGATAATCTCAGCTTTGCATTTGAAATACTGTCATGGTTTCCAGCCAATTCCAGTAAGGTAGAAGATTTTGCTGCAATTGCATATCGTAGCTTTATAGCTGCTAATCCAAACCGCTGGATAGTCAGCTCATTTGGAGGTAACACACATAGAAGACTCATCACACGTCCAACATCCTGGATATCCATCTGGGGTGCATCATCCGACATGACTGACAGAAGTACCTGCGATACATGTACGGGTTAAGTCATCCATGATCATGCCAGTGTTCTCTGTGTAGTAATATCCTCCCAGCAGTAAAGGCTCGCAGATGGGAAGAACGATTTCCAATTTCCTGGTCATCACTATTACATATTAGCCGTAGATACTTGCTAGGTTGTCTTCTGAGGCGGAGCTCCAGTGTGAAGCGCCTCATCAGGGGCCCATCCCTCTAGGATTGCCCATGTCCGTATGTATGTGTTTGTGTGTGGGAACCAACACATATCAATTCGCCCATTTGAAAAGCAATAACTATAGCCTTATTAATTACATATTTAATGGTATATTGTCTGTAAGTAACAAAAATTGTATGAGCGCAAACAGGTTTGGCGAGGTCAAGGTCAAATCAACCAGCCATATTTTATTCGTTCCTAAACGTGCCCCGCTAATGAGCCAAATGAGTATAATTAAGTTTCACAAATTGTATTGTCACAGCCCCCAGTCCAACCTTTGACATCTCGCACTCATGAATCTATATACATTACCATAGCTTATGAATATGTATTGACCTGCGCTGCTTGACTGCATAGTTATGGAGCTCGACATCTTGCGTGCGTAGCGGGGTGCGGTGTGATGTGGTGCAGCACAACGTGGCACATCTCAACACGTTGCACCACACCATACGCGCAAATTGTTGAGTTTGAGGATTCAAAATTAGCACTCCCAACTCATGCACTTCATGCGCCCTGCGCGCTAATTGGCGACGATGTGTTTGTGTGGATCTGTGTAAGCGTTTCTTCATCACACGTACGCCAGTAAACCTAAGTTATCACACCGTACAGATGTGGTTTGTCCCGCTCTTTTCCGGCTTTAAGATGTCATTTTGGTACATATCATACCTGCGCCACTACCATAGGTTCAGGCCTCCAGCCCATCATCACTAGCGCCCAGAGTGATGCAAGCTGTTGCAACGGACATGCTGTCCTTCCCTGGGCTTGCCTGTCTGACTGACTGCCGCCGAGTGGTATATTTCTTGCAGGACCAGTGCCCACGAAGTCGAATGCAGCTGACGCAAGAAGGTTCAGGCTCTGTTCAGCAAGTTACATACAGGTTGGAGTGGGTCATGCACAGTGTTATCAAAGATATGTCAACAGTTAATCATAATTATCAATTCTTTAGGCTTGATTGTATGATACGTACATATATACATCAACAGTTTATTTACCCCGCCCATGGCAGACATCGAAGTGGAAAGGGGCCACCTGCCTGCTGCAAGCAACGATTCACGTTGCAGTTACCCCATCCCTTGATTGCTTCCATCAACATGAAGGTCAGGTCCACCTTTAGGTTAAGAACTTTGGAGGACTTACGCAAACCTACTATTGCTGGATGGAGTGAACGAAATCAGACTTTTATTATGTGCTGCTATTTGTGTACTCACGCACCTGTGGCCCAGGCACATGCCGAGCTGCTGCCAGCAATTGTAGGAGCTCTGAAACTTCCCCTGAGGACATGTAAAGAAGCTGTGGCTGTATGACTAGCAACAATGAGTCCACAAGGTGACCACCTGGATAGTATCCCATGTGAATATATGAAGAAAGGATTGATATAACCTGAACGCTGTCCAGGAAGGAGCACCAGTGCCAGTGGGCCTGCTGCTTATGACTTTGCCAAAGCTCCACTCGATCAGCATCACGACATGACTCCTGGACATGATGAGCCGAACGACACTCTATTGGCGACACAATTAATGATGTACGGCACGTGGGCGAGCTGTTCGTTGTAGTGATGTCGCTATTGCTTACCATATCTCCAACAAGCCGTGATGCAGCAATGTTATGGTTTGCCACCTCTCGAGAAACCTTGGTGCATGAAAATAGAACAGGTTGTGAATCAGTATATAGAATCGTGAATTTGTGCGTAAGCTTAGAATTCAATAAAGCAAGGGATTTTGATTTTACATATAATAAAGAAATGGATGGACGCACAAATAATAATGAACATGGCTTAACGATAATGCAAGCTTGCTCGTTAGCTAACTGGGCAGGAGAACCCCTCACCTGGAATGGGGTGAAGGGGTATCGGCGGCGTATGTTAGCTAACTATGCATGGTTGATAAGCCATCATCCAAGGTAGCAAGATGTGCACTGTTTTTAAGTACCTCGATTTCTGAGAGATGTGGATAAACGAGTGACACCCCAACAACACCCCAATATGGGTACGGATGATGTAACGGGGGAAGTCGCACTCCGGCATCACGGGCAATTGTACCCTGTGTTACAGATATTGCCGTCCCCAACACCAGCGCCAGTACAAGTAGTTTTAAGACAGTGGACGGTAGACACAAAGCTAAGGATGATTGGCATAAATCAGTCACCTGCCTGCATTGCCACGGCTTTGAGGAGCTCTGGTACCACCACTGTGCTGTGACCTGCATCGGCAAAGCCCTGAGAGGAAATGAGAATGGGAATCGGGGTTGGCATTATATAGGTATAGGAACATTAGCCTTCGGGAAACGGACTTAGCCAATATACGATGCCACCATAACGGATGTACACCATGATGTAACCTCAATAATGCAATCCCCTAATAAGATGGCCCTGCCTGAGAGGTAGGCTGCCGTGACTGTTTATCAGCAGTTGCAAGTTCGATCCGGACTGGACCTTAGGGTTTCTCTCTTAACGAGAACTGGGGTGTTAACGGATCTGCGGGGGCCCCAGTGTGAGTATAAGCAGCACGGATAGTACGGCTCTTTAGTCATCTTCTTGCCCTAAAACCCTAAGAAACATCAACAGTTAATAAATGCTCTGCCCGGGATGGACATGCAAACCAACCCATGGCACCTATGTGGGGACATGTGGTGCGGGGTAGCTTGAGTCCCAAATAAAGGCCGGTACGTAAGGGGTCCAATCGGGGCTGGCACACAGATACGGGCCGCAGATAGCCAGGAAATCTGCAGGAAAAACAACCCCCTGAATCCTAGCGGCCCCAACAATTCGGTACACGTGACCAATGGTGTGTAGTTATCTCCCGGGGTTCTCAATAACTCACGCGAGCCTAAGGAACGGTGTAACCATAATAATAATGATAATAGCTAGTGACCAGTCGACCACATATTGAGGAGCGAGAACCTAGAACCTTAAACTCCACCTTCAGCACATTACCTGTGGTGCTCCCTGCAATACAATACAATATAATACTATACAACACAAACATATACTATACTATACTATACTATACTATACTATACTATACTATACTATAACATAACATAACATAACATAACATAACATAACATAACATAACATAACATAACATAACATAACATAACATAACACAATATAATATAATATAATATAATATAATGTAATATAATATAATATAATATAATATAATATAATATAATATAATATAATATAATATAATATAATATAATATAATATAATATAATATAATATAATATAATATAATATAATATAATATAATATAATATAATATAATATAATATAATATAATATAATATAATATAATATAATATAATATAATATAACATAATACAATATAACATAATATATACAGCAGCCTACTGTAGGGTGGATTCCCTAAATTGGAGTCCTGACGATACTAGCAATGGTAAAGTGATAAAAATTCATAAATTCCCCAAAGATCATAAAGTGAAATTATTCAGAAGAACTTCTACGGTTTTGCCAAGATATTTTAGTATTGCTTGCATGCTACCTTTCCTAATTTCCATATTATTATAGTTACATCCACTAATAGGGTTTGAAGCTGAAAATGGTAAAAAATGATATAATTCAAGATTTATTTTTGTATCCAAACCTCCGACCAATTGAATTAAAAGATATTGATAAGGTTTTTAATCATGCTTACCAACTAGCAATGCGTACGGGGGTTATGTCCCCGGATTTTGTATTAACTAAGGATAAGCTACTGAGTGACTTGTTCGGTCCATAACTGCGCATGCCTACTTTAGCAATTCTCTTAAAAACCCTATTGCCACTGGTACGTTTTCTATGGCATATAGATAATTTGGTAGAATCAATAAAATATATACCAGAGCTATTCCCTTTTAATAATTGTAATATCATTACTAATGGTAGTATCAGTCTAGGCCACAGCTGGATTATTCGGCTATAACTTGGTAGAGCAAAATAACCTTTATATTTGTTTGATAGGTAATATAAGTAACAATTTTTAAAATCCCGACAAGGATAATATAATATAATATAATATAATATAATATAATATAATATAATATAATATAATATAATATAATATAATATAATATAATATAATATAATATAATATAATATAATATAATATAATATAATATAATATAATATAATATAATATAATATAATATAATATAATATAATATAATATAATATAATATAATATAATATAACATAATATAATATAACATAATATATACATATACATATACATATACATATACACATATATGATTACACAGGCATTACCAATATATGCAACATACAGGTACATTCACAGAGCAACGAATAACTGAACATAATCCCACCCACCCGCAGCAACTCAGCACAGTCAGCAGGGCGTGTTATGGCACCCACGTGACGATTGCGAATTTGCTTGGCCACATGGCCCCCGATTGCATCCAACATGCGTTGTACGGACGTGGATCCTGCAGGAGTAGCAGTTGGATATAAAATATATATGTTTGAACGGGTGTTACACTGTGGGCGACTTGCCCGTGGAGGACAAGCACCGGGGGCCCTGACCGGGCCAAACCACAGCGCAAGGGGGAACACACGGCTTAGTCTGTTTCTCCTGCCATGCACTCCTCACCTCGTTCAGCCAGCCAGGGGAGACAGACCTCACGAGCCTCATGCCTGGCTACTCGAAGGAACAGAGCCTCAGCCAACCCCACCAGATGGAGAGGGCAAGAGAGCGCCCCTACCTCCCTAAAAGCGAGAAAGCCCCTCCTCCTCCACCTCCACTGCCTCCCAAGCAAAAACACCTGGTCCTCCCTCCCAGGTTTTTTATGTATGTATGGGTGTTACACTGTGGGCGACTCGCCCTTCAAAGACGAGCACCGGGGGTCCTGACCGGACCGAGCCACAGCGCAGGGGAGGAACACGTGGCTTTGTCTGTCTGTCCTGCCACGTGCTACCCCTCTCACTCGGGCCAGCGAACCCTCACAGGCTCTCGCCTGGCCACTCACAGAGCCTGTATGTATGTATGTAATGATAACATGCGTCATAATACAGCACACATGAAGACGATACCAGAATTTGTATATTCGTTCACCATATGTGTTTATCTACATACATTGATGTGTATATAACAATATGGATGAGGGTGCCCCGAAACACCGGGGAAGGTAGGGACTGCCAGGTTAGTGGCCACGGGTGATGTACCCCCCTATCCTACACACAACAATAATATATGATCAAGATACAACACAGCCGTTCCTAACCAAGATAAAGATAGGTAGATAGTCCACAACTAGCAACTTGTTATTTCCCTGCTGCCAACCATTGCCTGGGCTGCTAAAGTGCTACTTACGTCTGATCTAGCTAATAAGGTCTGACTGGCGTGTCAGACCTAATTGGCCCAGCCAGTAGTTGGCAGGGTTTATAGCACAATAACTTGTTCATATGATAGGTGTATCTTGTGCTAAATAAAGGTTACGGCAGTGTGGGAGTCCTCATCAGCATATTCCTGTTACAAGCTGGAAATTATCACAATAGGTATGTATGTTATTATAAGATACCTACGACACATTGATGTATGTCTATCTGTCAAATCCGCCTCGACAAACAAAGGCCCCATCGAAAGATGTCCATACACAGTCCATCCCGGACACTATGACCCCAGTATACTACACACATAAATACAGTAATCATTATATTATTATATTGCACATGCCTGCCTGTATGCCGGCTGTGCATCCAGGTACCCAAACGTACTCATACTAGGCCCGTCTATGGCCAGTCAGCAATGTGGCCGGCCACCCCACTCACCATCGAATCCATCCATACCCAGGTCGGCAAAAGCCCGCACCACCTTGATCAGGTCTGACGGCTCAAATGGCGTGTTTATGCTGGAGCGGTTAGACAGCTGCCGAAACACCTCATGAGCAACTGCCTCAGCAAGCTGAGCACACGCAGAAGACCTTTGTTCGGGGTTAGGGTTTAATTGGAAGGAATGAAGTATGCTGTGTGTGCGTCTATGTAAGTACACATGATCATTTTATTACGTACGAATGTACGGATATATGTATGTGCAATGCATGTATTAAGATTGTTACAGCATGTTGTCCTCATCATATTGGAAACCTCCTCCTGTGGGTGACTCTCTAGGTAAGAAGGACGAGCAACAGGGGCCCTGACGACCGGGCAAAACCGCAGTGAAGGTATGTTGCATATATACCCAACAGGGTCTGGCCAACGCCAATGACAGCTAACCCTCAGATCCCTTCCTTCCCACGGGAGTATTCCGATCTACCTGCCTAGTAAATGTCCTGTAAGCCCAGAGAGGCAGGCCCTGGGATCCACACTGGAACAGGGGATCGATTCCCCCTTCCTGATCTCCGCCCTAAAGCAAGGTCCCTTGCTAATTAGGCCAATAGTGTATGCAATAGAGCCATAGCTACCAACCTGTGGCGAATCATGGACAAAGCCCATGCCACATCTGCCAGCTCCACTGCTGCTACCGGCTCTGAGTTACCATATGCTCGGACAAGCTCTGCGGCACGGCGGGCAAGCACGTCCAGCCCCAGCCCTGCAGCCTGTTTCACACCGCTGCTGCTGATGAGCACATCCATTTCCACTGCACCAGACGCGTCCCCAGCTGCTGGACCTGTCTCAGTGTTTCCAGTCTGCAGCAGTGCTGCATACCCCCACAACAATGAGGCCAGCACCGAGAACCTGGCGGCCTCCGTCCCTCCTTCCAGTGCTGCGACTGTCTCGGAGCCGCCCAGCCAGAACTGCACCACTTCCACGATGCCATCCGCTGGGCCCCAGCCGTACTGTCCGAGTACACTGGCGAGACTCCACAACACAGATGAAACGTCGTCCAAGCTGTAGCCTTGCAGGAGACTGAGCCGTAGGCTGTACTGCAGCAGCTCCATGGTCAACCGAACAGCATCTGGGTCGCTACCTGCTTTGGCGCCCCGGTCCAAGGCCCATCCGGCAGTCCTGGTATGTTTGTCAGAGCAGATGCATGTAGCTACATAAACGCACCTAGATATAAAACATATAGTAGATAATAGATAAATAGGTGGATAGGTAGGCAGACAGGCAGGCAGGCAGACAGACAGATAGATAGATAGTCAGACAGATAGATAGACAGATAGATAGACAGACAGATAGGTAGGTGGAGAGGGAAAAAGAGGACAATATTTCATTACATAAATACCAAACAAATACGACGTGGTCATGCAATAGAAGTAATTCCTTACTGATTGAAACGAAGAGGCTCGCGGCACGTGTACGCAGCAACAGCAAACACACAAACAAGAGATAGCCCCCTTAGCATGTCTCTGGCCCCTTAGGTATTGGCTCTGATGACGGAGTGCGTGCTGGACGGAGCCATGCAGATCCGTGTATGTTTATTTGGTGTTCTTGGGGATGTAAGTATTGATTTGATGCCCTCGCCTCATCCTATCTACATATTTGAGCTCCATCGGAGTATGAAGCCCAAATATGACAATGACACCATGACGATATATACAATGGCAAAAACATAATACAACAATCACATTTGCAACAAGATGCTGCAGCCTGCGTGGGCGGCAATAAGACTACCAAAAGGAAACACAAAGTGGACGTACTTGGCTAGGGCCACCTCCACGACTTGTGGGGGTAGAACTGCGGCTTCGAGGAAGCAATCCCCGTACAGCATGACGTTGCCGCTTGTCCTTTCAACAGGCACCATTTGGCTCCTGCTGTTGGTGCTGCCCTGCGCCAATACCTCCAACAACTCCTGCATGCATGTGGACGGATGGTATTCATTAATCTGGTGGCCACCACGCACTTGTATGGCTGATGATATGATGGCAAGGAGCGAATGATATGGCGAGTGGCGGATGCATGATGAAAGTCGTGTGCACCATCCTAAATGAGTTAAGGTGCTTGCCTGGGGCTACGCTCCCGAGCTACTGTGCGAACCCACGAATAAATTGGAAGGCCCTCATACACGTGTAAATACCCCTTCATTCTTATTAGGTATCGTCCGCAGACACCTCCTTATAAACACACGCCTCCGACCGTGAGTGCACCGTACGTAACTGTAAGTGTATGCGCACGTACCTGCATCAGCTCCGAAACCGTCATCGCGCCTACAATGCTGTGGAACCTTGCCGCTGCGACGGGGACGACACAAGGTGTCCGTACCACTTCTGCAGCAGCGTCCATATGGTTTAAAGGGGTATCAGGATCCAAATTTGCGCGAGCTACATCCCGGCATGATGGCAAGTCCTTCGAGGGTCCTTGCGTGGGTCCGGCGCCCTTAGCCACGCGAGCCGGTTGGCCCCAGAAGAATGAGTGTTCGTCCGCCTGCGTGGCCCGGAGCAAGAGGTGTGAAAATACTTATTAAACACTGTCGGCCGGGATGAGGAGACTCCCTCAATTAGAGGCATAGTGTTTTTATGTAAAATAAAATTGATTGTTGCAAGAACATACGTGAAAGGGGCGAGGCTGCCGTGCTTCTGCCGTGTTTCTGCCGTGTATGTGGGCTTTAATATTATTCATCGTCGTTCCTCATCAAACACGGTCCCGACATACACCCACATGATTTTCCATCGGCTTGGAAAGGCAGCATATCGTTGCAGGTACTTTAGTCCGACGACAAACTACATAACCCGTACAAATCCTCCTGTAAAATCACAGTTCCGCAACTGAACTTGCGTTGTAAATAATTAACAGTGGTTTCTCACCTTCAGCATCTGCATTTCTCGCGAGCTTGGTTGAAAACCCTTGCCCCCGGGCTGCCGTTGCCTATAAGCGCGCCAGTCGCGAGATGCCGCAACTGACCCAGACGAGCTATCACAACGAATCCAACGATATGATGATCTGACATTGTAAGCAGAAACTGCCGCCCTCTGCCGCCCAGCGCGAATCATTGGTGTACCGCCGCTACACAAACTCACCATTTTCATAGCTATGTTTTTTTATGAACAATCAAAAATAGGTAAAGAGATGAAGCTCTTCATTCTTGGAATTCTGACGACCACGTGAGGGAATCTATCTTGTTATTGCGGCGGGACGGACAAGGCACACTTATATTATTCAATACATTGTTACTTTTCGATTCTACTTGGATATTATAAAATGGCAAATGGTATTGGAGGTCATTTCGCTCAACTACCAATTGTCATCCAGGGGTGCCATTCTGCCATTCCCGCATATTTTATTGCAGGTATCTCTTGGCACGTCAGCCATCATTTGTCCTACACAAATCATTAAAACCCTCACCTGTAAGTTGCGGCGGGCAACTGCATGGCGGAATCGTTATAAATAACGACTTTTCACGTATTGTAAAATTTGCATGCCGACAAAGAGCTTATGTATGCTCTGATAGCTCGTTCCCTACGACTTTTAGTTCTGGACAATTAATTTCTACAATTAATTCTACTTACTCGAGAGGCAAATGGAAAAGCAGTTACCGCATGTACCACGCTGATGGAATCCGAATGAACAGAAGTAACGCGGGGTAGCAAGTTCGCAATAAGAGCTGCCTTCGACAGCGCTTTATAATCCACCTCAGTGGAGAGAAGCCAGTGTCGACGACCCTATTCCGCCAAACATCGACCGCTACCGGCGCCGAACCATGCCTTCACCTCTCAGCTCGACGACGACACTGATCCAAGCTTGAGCAAAAGGCCCTCATGAATTCCCTCATCGCGATGCCGAATTCAGTAAGAGCCATGCACGAATTATCTTCCTCTGGACCAGGTTTCGGATGACGTACCATACAGCGCCTGCGACCTCTTGCTTTCCCAGATTGCCACATAACATCGACTCACCATTCGTAGCCACGCAGGGCCCACATACTACAGCATTTCCACCTGGGCTTTAAACCTGATGAGCATGTGTTACTGACCGCATGCTTGTCACGCAGCGCATACGGAGACCACTTGCAGGCGCTGATCACGAACAAAAGCAGTGCTCCCTCAAGCGACCTATCTCGCGATCAACACTCGTCGCCTCCGGTCTGCCCACGAAATGACAAACCGACGAGTAGTACATCATATCAGTAAACCATTGAAACTCACCTACCTGACATATGATGGGTCGTGATGCCGAGATCCATAACACGCTTCCGATCACTTCGACCTTCACACTCTTTCACGCCCATTTCCGCACGCCTACCTACACCGTCGGCAAGGTGCACAATCTCTCCAGTCTCATGCGCAAAACTCCCCCACCCCACATCGCCGCCTCGTTCCTCACTGACACCGCTGCAGTCCGATTTCTAAGGCGGCTACGGCTGACGTTTTTAGCGCGCGCCTTTATCGCCTTCCCTGTGCCGCACGGCACACTGGTTCATTCGTGATCCCTAAGCAAAGCATCCCCACAGCTTATTCGCGGCCACTCCTTCCACACAGAGTGCCCGCCCTTAGCTTGATAAGTACCTAACGATAGCTCGCAGCATGCCTCCTCACGGGAAAGGCAAATGCGATGCAATTCCAAACGCACATGCGGTTTTCCGTTTAGAACTCGGGCATGAAGAAGCGGTGCGAGAGCGCCTGTCCAACGCTCAGGCGACCCCGGTTGTACTGGTCCCGCTTGGTGATGAGCTTGCAGGCCAGGTCCCAGCCCGCCTTGTTGTTGCGATCCAAGAGGGAGAAGTCGTACTTCTGACCCTGCGTGGTATGGCGATATGCAACGCGTGAAAAGCCCTTGAACAGAACGCCGGAACAGAGTTGTTCATGTGTGGCGGACGGGAGTGTGAGATGCAGATGGCTGAAGGTAAGTTCATGAAACTAGCGGAATCACTTCGCATCCGCGATGCTCTTGTGCCGCCCCGCCTCTCCCCGGCCCAGGTGAGGAAGTGGCCGGCGCATCTTGCCGTACCAATAACAAAGATCAAGATCAACCGTCACAGATCGCAAGAAACAAGACCAACTCACTTAAGACCGACTTTCCAACACGCTGCGGTTGCACTCCTAAAGGTTGCATGTTGCAGAACCAGTGCAGGCGCCGCAGTGTCGTGTGATTGGCAAGTTTGACAAAATGCAAGGGAGTCGGTTGACGACTTTCTCACCCTGTACATACGCCAGCGGTTAAGATCGTTGTCGTACTGGCGCAGCTCTGTGTTAAAGAGGCGGATGTTGGCGACTGGGCGCAGCTCGGGGACGCACATCTGCATCAGCAGCACTCCTGCCGTGTACGAGTCAAACAGGTCCGGTCGGCCGTAGATCCAGGCGAATGGTGAGAGGAGGGCCGCGATGAACGGCGCAGGAGCACGGGGGAAATCTGCAGTACACGAAGATACAGGATGGGGGTGTTGGGCGCGAATTGGGGAAAGCCATGGACCCAGATACTGGAGTCACACAGCAGCCGACAAGAAACGACCCATGATGCTGAGAGGCCCCATCCAGCATGGTCAGCCCAACTGGCAGATCGCAACGGGGTCGATGTCTTGATTGGGTGGCATGGTCGCATGCATTCATAGGCTTAGGGGATAGGCAGCCCTCCCGGCGGCTCGCATCATCCCCTCTCGCTGAAGAGGACACCTACTTTGTGGCATAACCAGCTCCTCGGGTGGACTGTACCGGGGGTCCAACATGCCATAGAGCGGGTTAAAGTTGATACCCGTGCACATGTCCACCGCCGCTCCAAAGTCAATGATTTTCACCTGGTGGATAGGGAGGATGGCAGAACTAAATCCTTACCGGTACAGTCCAAACGGGCGAATAGAGGTCCATCCCATCTCCCATTCTCCATTCTCCGGCAACTGCTAATACGGACACAGCTAATTGCTACTTTGGCCCTGCTTACCCTGCTACCCGACTTCTGTGTACATAAGCTGTCTGAGGTGTAGGGTAAGGTGATTGAATCAAGATAAGACGCGGCAGGATACTGCATATGTGAGGTGTGAAGGGCACATGACTGGATCGGACAGATTGCCGCTCTCTAGCTCCCCTTTCACAACCTGCGCTTAACTGGCCCCAATAGCAAAAGATATCGAGTCCTCGACCAAGCAGTGCCGGGCACCCCTCACACCCCTAGGTCTTGCCATGGGCCGCCACCCAACCCCCTGACACACACCTGACCGTCCACAGTGACCAGCAGGTTCTCCGGCTTGATATCGCGGTGCACAATGCCCAGCCTGTGCAACCGCCGCAGCCCTGTCAACACCTGCCTCATGACGCCCTTGATCACCTGCGTCGTCCAGGGAGGCGGACGGACGTAGGCAGACGGATCAGGACACCCACACACCAAGTGATTTGGGCGATGCGTTTCTTAAACGGCATGCACAGAATTGGTCACGAGGCACTGCTGATGCACTGTACCGCTCTTTGCGTATGGACCCCTCAGGGTTATTTCCCCAGCAGCCGTCAGCGCCTCTCCCAGTGACGGCTTACAACACAAGACAGCGCAAAAGATTCTCCGAAGTCGCCCAGTACGAGCAATGCAGCCCAGATGGCCGGGTCCCGGCTCCTGAGGTCCATCACGTCACCCCACCTCACCTCACCTTCAACCCACACTTCGGCCCTTTTCCATAGCAGGAACGCCCCGCTGAACCCCCAACCAAGCTGCGTACGACACACTGCCTGAAGCTAGTGACACCCTAACCACACACATACCCACAACCTTTGCAATCACCATTTTGAACAGAAATATCGTTCAGCCCGACTGCAACGACCTCTTCCTCCTCGAGTTCCATACCCTAGCCCCCCACCCACGCACGTTGATATCGCGCTTGTCCTGCGGCGTACTCTCCGAGATCTTCTTCCCCGCCATCATGAACTCCTCCAGACACGAGGGAAAAGGCCCCAGCTTGCCGTCCAGAGCGTCACCTAGCGTGGCGTCGCTCTCGAACTTCCAGACCAACCACTGGCTGCCCTTCGTGAAGGCGCCCTCGGCAGTGGCTGTTGAGGGAAGGGACATGAAGACGTCATCAGAGCAAGACTGTGCACCTACACACGTCATCCAGACTAACGCTGCCGGGAAGGCGGGCAAGAAGTTTTAGGGAGGTGGCGCACTAGGTTCAAACAACCCAACTTGATGACTCATTTCCTTAGTGCGCAATCTTAGACGGTGCGAGAGGCCGATGAGAACGCAGATGCAGATGTGAAGGGCCAGTTGAATGGACATACCTAGGGAAGGAAAAGGCGCAATTAGAAGTCGCTTAGTCAGTGCCATTGACAAACGATGAAACGTGGCTGTGCGTGTATTACAACGCATAAGGCTCATTTAAGGTTTCGATCCTGACCCTCTCCCGTGCGTCCCCATTTTGCAGAACCACCTTTCACGCGGCTGCGAACTGCTTCTAACCCTTCCCAGCACCGGATATGCGTCGCAGTGCGTATTGCTTCTGGCACTGCTTGCGCTGCTTTTGGGACCACTCACTGCTGGTAAAGTACCCCAGGTACTCGGCACAGGAGGCGGCGGCGATGGGGTTACGTTTTATCTTGGCACACATGTACGCCTCCACCATACCCGTCTCCGCACTGCCCTTCGCCAGTGTGCCCGTCTTCAGGAAATCAGACCTGCGTGCCGTGTATTGGAGCCAAACGGACGGGATGGATTGCGAGACGATGAGAGGGTGAAATTCGAAACGAAAAGCTACGGGGGGGTTGGGCGGCGCGGGGAGACAGGGACGGAAGCAGAGTGCGAAATGACGGTACATGCGACGCCCGAAAGCCTTTTCGGGTTCCAAAACCAATTCATCCATATTTTAACTGCGGCGTCTCACACCCTGTTGAGAGTTTGTCAGCGGTGGGGGCTGTTCTATGCGGAACATGATAAGGACGACTCCTCTTAAAAACGCCTGAACAGCCCGGATCCGCCCCGACCCCCAATTACCAGCACCGCATAATCGGCCATGAGGTCGACTCTGGCTACGGTCCATGTAGCGAGACGCTACAGCCGCTCGCATTGCTATCGCAATTTCGCGGCCCTGGATAACTCCCCCGTGCCACACATCACAGCCCCAACGCCGCCTGGCTCCCTGTCGCGCACCTAACTCCCTGACGATCCATGTTGACGCGCTTCAGCACCACCCGGCGCTTCTTCTGCTCCGCTGTCAGCTTGCTGCGAGTGGTGACTCCCTGGTCCTCCGGCTGCGGGAGCGGACAAGGCCGGTCAGGAAGCCATTAGAGGGTGGTAGGACGGGGCTGGGCGGATACAGGAGGGGCAAGGGCGGACACCTTTCGGAATTTTGGGAACGCTGGGCTCACGCGCACCGAGGGCAGACAGGTATAGACAGCACAGCAGGAGTCTGGTGATTTCGTACGGCAGACATCGTGAGCAGTTTTATGTTCATACGGCAAGAAAGGAACAGCGCAAGCTGCATTCCTTATGTTGCCGCCGCCTCCTGGCGACATTCCTCGAGGCCGGTGCCTAATGGACCGCCCCTCACATCCCTCACATCCAGGTTCTTTCAATCCCATTCACGCACCTCACAGCTCGCCACTGTCCCTTAAGTAGAACTAGGGAGAACAATCGGAAGACATTTCTCATGCAGCTGGAATAAGGGGACCCGAAACAAAACTACTGTGTTATAAGGAGGCACTTGGTGCTGCGATGCCGACCAGTAGGCACAGTCTATGCATTCGGGCCCCGTCCCAATGGAGGTCCATTCTCACCGACAGACGCAGACCCTCAAATGTGATGCCAAAGTTGCCACCGCCAAGCTTGTCCCGCAGCTGGAAGTCTTCACTGCTCCAGCGACTGTTCAGGTTGTCAGTGAGCGGGGCGCCCACGTAGAAGTCCCAGATATTCCAAAACGGGTTAGGCTTGGAGAACAACGAGTAGTACAGAGCCTGCACAAAAGGGCCGAACGGAAGGGGGTTTGAACGGCAACACGCGTTCGAGTGCCGCAAGCACTGCCAGGCTCCGAAACATTCAGGGCGGGTAGAAAATTCTCGCAATCAGCAACTTAGAGCTTGACACGATAATCCGCCGCAAAGAACGCATAGGGCTGGTGACGATAGAGACAGCAAGAGAAACTGGCGCACCGTGAGTCGGCCGAGCCCTGGGAGTGTTGGGGATAAGGTGGCAAGCGCCGCGATGTCCCCGCCGATGGTACTGACGGCGGGCCGCAAAGATGCTGGCGCCGCTGCTGCAGCTGCTGTTACAACGCTTTGTACCGCGTCGGCAATGCTTGCAAGCTCCAAACCAGTGGCTTGGAAAGAGACGACCGGACGATGCAATGCTTTTTGCCTGTTCTTAAAATTGAAGCTACAGGGCTTAAATTCCCGTGAATGTTGTGAGGCAGAGCGAAGACCCGACCGCGAGGGAAGTTGGTGCTGCATACTGGATAAGTGACCCCGCTGATCAAGTACGCTTTAACGAGGATCTCCTTGATCCCAGTGAATTAGATCGATGTTTAAGATTTGGTGGTGAGGGACAAGCAAAGAAGTCAAGCCTACCTCTGATGACCGGCTTGGAGCTTAGCGTTTGCACCGTTCCTTATGCACCGGAATCTCCTTATACTATCGCACCTAACTACATCACACGATCCATAACCAATGCTTTCGTCGCAAGGCTTACAACTTTGGATTGGCTTCTCTTTGGGCCCTAGACGCGCGTCCATCCGTACACAGGAACCAAATCAACTTGCAGACAGCAGTATTCCCCCCACGCATGCATCGGGATCTGTCAATTAAACTCCGTCAATATTAAAAATTATCACAACTAGGAACAGAATTTCAAGAGTCGTTCGCGCTTTGGCAGCAATACAAACGGGGTGTTTGACCAAAAGTTCTATACTCAATTGATATGAAATATGCGGTAACTCAGGGCAGATGGCGTTCGTTTATATATACATACATACATTCATACAAATCCGGGGGCATATTCTTATTGCTTTCATTGGGTAATTATGTATTAAATGCGCTATTGTTTAACTCAAAATGTTCAATATAAAATGGCATATGGTTTCTTAGTAACGGTGCAGATTGTCCACAGATACTCGGACGTACGGCGATAGAGACATAAATTCAGGGCATGGCCTACATGTAAGTTCCATTTAAAATCCTCATTATCGACATTAAAAGTCGAACAATAAACTAAAAAATCGCTATAACTCCGGTCCTTGCACGTAACTTCGGCAGCCGCCACTGACACCATGTTGCGCCACCTGGCTGCAAGGCGGCTTTTGCCTCAGACGGCATTTGCTGCCCCGATTCGTAGGACCTTAATTGCACGACCTGTTGCCCCCTGTTCTTGGTCGAAGCGGGACGAGGTTCTATCCAACTGGGAAGCTCTGCGGGCTAATCCCGAGGAATGGTGCGTATATGAGATGACCGAAGCTTTCATTTACCTTTGGCCTTGGCCTTGGCACGTTGAGCTGGTCTCTTGGGAAGTATAGCTTTCGGAGTTTGTCAAAGGTTCAATTGGCCGACGGCTAGTACTTGAGCAAACTGAGATGCAGATGTTTACGACAGGAATTTGAGGCATTTTCTTCATTAAATGATTTTCCTTATCGTGTCAGGTATGACAACCGCAGCCGTAAGAATAACCCGAGAGCTCCCGACTTCGTCCGAAGGGATAACCGTTCTGTTGCAATTTGGATTGACGGTAAGCCATTACATATTTATTCTTTCTAAGACGGCTTACGGCCGGTACCTTCACTATTTTGGTGCCGTCTTTTCCCGCTTGCAGACTTGCTTTGTCACTTTGCTAAATTCCAACACAAAAAGTACCTGGGAATTCGGGAAATTTTAAATGGATCGAGGCAACGTTGTAAAGGGTCTTGAATCTTGCACGATTTCCTCCGATTATGCAGGCCGTGACACTCCCGAGTGGTACGAGGACGTCCTGGAGCAGCTGGATTCCCGTCAAATGGGGCAGGGCCGGGGCGAACGAACCTCGAATCGTCCTCGTTCTGACCGCCGTGACAGTTCAGCTGAGTATAACAACTGGTTGTCCCTTCGCGAGAGCCCGGAGGAGTGGTAAGCTGCCGCATTGCTTGTCGGGGGCGGGGGGCATGGCGGGCATGCCTCCCCATGACGTGGGGGATCTTTCGGGCGATCCTTGATGGTAAATGGCGAAAGACTAAGGTGTGTGTCGGACAACTCTCATTCACCTAGCATCTTTGAGCTTGTCTGGATGTGGCTTGAATTCAGAGACACTTCACTTAAGTCGCTGTTTTAAGCCCTGCGATAAGCATCAGCCGTCGGGTATCATTAGGCCTTGTGTTCTGCTGGGAATGGGCTCCTACCTTCTAACTAATTGCTGCTCCAATGCTGCCAATTGCTGTGTTTCGTCGGTGCGAACAGGTTTGATAACCGTAGCCGCAAGACTAATCCTCGGGCACCGGACTTCCGGCGGAAGGACGACCGGTCAGTGGCGCTATGGCTGGACAGTAAGTGCCCTGCTCACATCAAGACATCATTTGGGGATGATTATTTTAAGGTGCATCGGGAATAGGGAGAGACTCGGGAGCGTGTCGCGGCAGGTGAACCTATGGTCCCGTTCCATGACGCCGCCTCCGCAGGCTACAACGCTCCGGAGTGGATCGAGGAGCTGCTGCAAGAGCTGGATGCACGCCAGAGCCAGCGGGCAGCCGGATATTCGCAGCAACCCCAGGAAGGGGGTGAGATGGCGCCGCAGCAGTACATGGAGGATAAGCGGGCAGCTGAGATGGCCAAATGGGAGTCCCTCAGGAGCAACCCAGAGCTCTGGTAGGTCGCGCGAGTGTATGTGGGCCTCGTGGGGCGGTCGTGCTCGTCCTATGTCGAGTATGAGAGTGCAATGGATGTGCCCTAGTTATCGTACTAAATTGCCCGCTCGTTAAAGTGGATACAGAGCACATGCATGCCTGGTCACGGCTTCTGATGCTCCTTACGGCAATGGGGTCGTCCCGCCGCCGTCCTGTACAGGTTTGACAACCGCCGGTCGAAGACCAATCCGAAGGCCCCTGACTTTAAGCGCAAGGACGACCGCTCGGTGGCGCTCTGGCTGAGCAGTGAGTCATCAATCGATAGTCGTTGGGGTTGGTTGACAAGGTTGCAGTTGGCAGGCTCTGTGCTTAACTGTTGGAGGCAGCTCGGGTGTGGCCGGCATGACATGACTGGACAGGGCGAAGGAAGCGCCGCGCGTTGTCATCTGAGTAATTGTAGGTCAGCCACTGTAATGTTCTCGATAAGGAGTTGCCTTCACGTCTTGCAGGCTACCAGCTACCAGAATACATCGATGAGCTGCTCGCAGAGTTGGATGCACGCTTCGAGCAGCGCATGAGCGGACAGCAGCAGCGGCAACAGGACTACCAGGCCTATCCAGAGCAGCAAGCGTATGCCGATTACCCGCAGCAGCAGCAGCAGCAGTATCAGCAGGGCGAGGTGGATCCACGGGACGCGAGGCAGGCGGAGGATCTTGCCAAGTGGGAGTCGCTGAGGGACCATCCGGAGGAGTGGTAGGTGGCGTTTGCTGTGCGAGGTGTTTTTCCTGAAGGTGTACGGGACTTACCTACCTTCCCCCCAGTCCCAGTGTCATCGTTTCTTGATGGCAGAGTACCGAGCTGCTGCATTCATGTCCGGCTCATCTTCCCCCAAAGCCTGAAGGTGGCTCGTTGCTCGGAATGCCTTTCCCCAGGTTTGACAACCGGTACAGTAAGCCCAATCCCAAGTGGCCCGATTTCCGTCGGAGGGATGATCGGTCCGTGGTCCTCTGGCTCAGCAGTGAGTCGTTTGGAAAGCTGCTCTCCTAACAAGATACTGAGAGCGGAAAGATCAGACATGCAATTTTTGTTCCTGAATCCATCTTGCTAACGCGAAACTGTCGTGGCCCGTTTATTAGGCATGTTCCTTACCTCGCTCCCTCATGGTTTGCGGTCCTGTTTTCCCGTAAAGGTCGGTCGGCGCCAGAATGGATCAACGAGTTACTACCGAAGTTGGACGTCCTGGTTCAGCAGCGGGAGGCGGCGCGCCAAAACAGAGGTTACAGCACCGGCGTTGAGGTTGGGAACTAGTTCAGAATGGATGTGACCGTGGTCCGTAGTCTCATGTACGGGACCTAGGGGGAGGTTTTCCACATCTTGTGGCGCCCGGTCGGTTGGGGTGCAACTCCTAGTTTCGGTCACCCTGGTCCCCCTTTCCTGGCCGTTGGCGCGGCCTGGCGTAGCATTCCAATGGGTACGAGGGCATTGAAGGGCAATTAGGACTTGCATTACGGTGCAAGTTACGATGGTGTAGCCATTCGGACAATTACCCGCAAAAACTAACATCAGAAGTACACGTGTGGAAGTTGATCGTTAGTTTTGAGGCAACCGCCTTGCGGAGCGGAACGTGGGCACGTGCGTACCCACATTGGTGGCCTCGTAACATGCATGCACTGAGGGTTGGTGGTATATAAATGTATGCTTTAGGGTAGTTTTCCTCGTGACAGATTGCGTTATCCAGTGTACCTGTGCAAGTGCGGACGTGTGGGTTATTGGCTGCAAAAGACCAACCAACAGCACTTTTGCAAGCCATCAAAAGAGTCAATTGGTCCGCTTTGTTTGCTGACTTGTTCACCGAGTTCCCCTGTTCTGCGAATATCTGCCATCACTGACCCCACGTGCGATGAAAACATCCATGTGGATGTCGTCAGGTGCGACTCGGCAACTGGTGCGTGTGCAAGCTGCGCGTGGCAACAGAACTCCGAATATTAGGCTGGTGTAGATCGGGGTCTGTTTCGTGTCATCCAGGATGATTTTTGTCGTTCGTTTTTCCTGTTTACATGTCATAACTACCTTCACATCATGCTATGCGCGAGTTCCTGAGTTTAAGCTAAGCACCCTGATGTCGAAAACATGCAGTATCTTGTCGTAAATACCCTTTTCTGTGTTAGACCAATTGGAGTTGGGACAGTTTTGTGTATATACAGCAAGCCAGAAACTGTCCAAATGTAAGACGTAAGAACTTCTTCCAACTTCCAAGGTTTGATCAGCTATGCCAAATGTCATCCAAAAACCCTAAACCCTATCATAGACATGGGCTTGGCACATGATAGCTTGCTATGCCAGGATGTATTTTAAGTACATTTTTTCTGCTAAACCTAAACATACTAGATTGTCACCAGTGGGGTAATGGACAAAATCATGGAACGGGACGTGACATAGAATGGCCTGCCAACGGCCCAACGTCCACACCGACGACTCTCAGTATGTACACAACCCGAAAAGTAGCACCAAAAACACGCGCCTCCTCTTTTATTCCTCTCCTGCTCCAGAACCGCGGCGTTCGTATCTCGAGTATAGCAGAAAACAGTAGCTTCTTCGCCACGCTTCATAAAACTGTCACTAGTGAATTACTAGCAGCGTTCGCATTATCGGCCTAGCCCCAGAGTGCGATCCTTCATCCTAACTGCTTTCCGGCAGTGTGCACTTCCATACACAGCTTAACATATTACTCCTTTCGCAACATGCGAAATACTGTGCATAATAGGGTTTTAGATCCTGTCCTTCATTCCAAGTCCAAGTTCAATGTAAGCACAATGCGGCACAGGCAGTCCTTCTGGCAGCAGTATGCAGTACTTAACCAGTCCCGCGTGTGCACAAGCCATCTTCTCACTGCCGAGCCCTTCAGAACCGCTTCCCACGTTCTCTGTACCCGGGTCCTCATACCCCCATGTGTCCACTTGCAGTCACCATGGCCGATACCACACGCGTCCACCCTGAGCCGTACTGCCGAAGTTATGGCCTACGTGCGCCAACTGATCTTGGCTTTGCTCTTCCAGTCTGCATCCGTGGACGAATAGTTCCCGTACTTGGCAGCCATTTTGCTGCGCACTTTGTCGTAAGCACGTTCACCCATCGTCTGCACAAACGGATTGTACAGCGCACGGAGTAAGGGCAGCGACGGTTATCAAGACGTGGCGCCCATCAGCGTGCATGTGGAACGTGGCTTCCAAAAACCTGAGTCTTTTCAAGCACATGCGTGCTTACAATGCCCATCTGGACACTTCCCGGCTGCATAGGTAGGCGTTCTTCAGAGCATGCCAAGAACCCATGCCAATCAACCCGTCAACTCTACTGGGACATGCTTGTCCACCTTCCAGAACACCCTTTTCGTATTGCACTGAAAGACATCGACAGTCTCAATAAGGAACCGTGGCCATTCATCCCAACTCAATAAGAAGTACAATGCTTCCCCAGGTTCGGCTGTGCCGCTGTACATACCTTGGATTTGCTCGCAAATTTCTCAATGTCACGGGCCAGGCTAGACAGCGTACTGCTTCGCTGCTGTGCCGTTTCTGCATCAAAGCTGTTGTACGGCTGTTCCTCCTTAATCACGAAGCGCAGGAGCACCGCCATCGTAAGCGTAAACACTTCAACCACCACGAAGCCCAGCACCACCCATCGCGCGACGTTCAGCTGCGCGGCGACTGCAGGACGTGAGAGGCCATTCGGTACAGATTTATTACAGAACAGTGAACAACAAAAGGCGTGAGGCCATGTGCACATTCATTCATCGGCCGGAACTGCGTGCTGTGGTATCATGAGTCGACAAGGCAGCTTCGCATCAACCCAAAGCGCATGTTGCAATAGAGGGAATGCCTACCCAGCAAGGTACATGTCAAACTCATTGTGACAGCTGTGGGGAATGCCATCGCACGTACCCTTATCATATTTGGCACGGTTCTCCTTGGGGGATTCAATTTTCTGGGCCACCGACTCAAAAGCAAACAGAAGAGCCAGGATCAGCGCAATTTGAAGTAGAGTCGAGAAGCCGCCGCAAATGAGGAAGCCAACTAAGACCCGCTTCTGCGAAAGGGAAGAACGAGTAGCCGTCTGTAACTCTCAAGACCCTTAGGTGTCCGAGCCTACCCTACTGATCGGATACCCTCCCTATCTCGGGGACTGCCTATTCCATCGCTGCACTAGCAAACCCCCGTTAGCGTAGGAAAGCCGTACGCAGTGCTATTTCACTAGGGCACAATATTCCCAGGATGCAGATGCCACTGCGAAGTCATGCAACTCCACCATATCCCTCCAAACCCATCTTGCCTACCTTGTGATAGCTGCCCCAGAAGCCGAGAACCGAAGCAAACAGGTTGAAGGTGCCCAAAACAACGAACTGCAGAACGTTACGATGAGTACCAGTCAGGTACAGTGATATTATGGTGGGGATTCGGATGAGGTCAGTGCGCGTGATACTCATATCAAGCGGAGGGCACCAGCACAGTGTACCATAAGGCCACAGGCGTTGTATATATCCACTTCAAAAAAGAGCAAAGAGTTCTGCATTTCCCCAAACATATGCATACCATTACTGGAGCGAAGTCTTTCGGTGGGTTTTGCACTTTGCAGCCAAAAATTATCAAAGCTACGCCAATGGTTAAGTTGAAAAAAATTGCAATCCTCATAGATATGCCTGAAGCTCGGGCACAACTGCACGCCATAGTTGGTAAACGCTGGTGCACCTGCGAGCAGATGTTCCTTCGCCGGATTGTCAAGCAAGACGCTTCTTGCAGTAATTCCCCATAGTTTTGAATACTTACCAGATAATCGTTAAATATCAATTTCAAAGGCTAAGCACGGTGTCACAGTTGCCACGCGATTGACGCTTTGACTTCCGCTCGAGATGACCAAGGATCGCTTCAGGTTCACAACGGTGTCCGTCTACCATAAGAGAATAAACGGCGATTCGTTCTTGCAATGTCGCATATGTTCCAACTGTTAAGACGAAATCAAAATCTGAATATTTAATATTACGCATATGGAGCAAGAGATCCTTATAATATCTTGGAAATCATGTAACGGCAAGGTACCGTGATCTCGGCACCCCTGGAAACCTACCTGGCTGAGCATGTACGACGTACGTGTATGGCCAAAGCCATCCTTCTTTAAGCAAAGCATGGTAACCTTTCAAAGCTCGATCCTGATATCCGTTCCAATATCAAATTTTACGAGGTGAATTACATGTACGTAATAAATCAGACCAATGGCCCAACCAAGCTCGACCCCAGCAAGCGACAGCAGGCCCAAGCACAGCGTCACGCGGCCCATGTCCTGCCACATATACTGGGCACGCATCAAAACATGCAGTGCTCTTCCTTCTTTTTACCGTGGGGTGAAAGATGGATTCCAGGTTAGGTTCCATAGGGTCCGGATTGCAGGGCTGGGCATACCCTGAAATTGGTTGTTAGTGTCGGGGTCAGCATGGGAACCATATCCGCAAAGATTGAGATAGATTTGGAAAGGGATGCGAGAATGCTAACAGCCATACCCGTGACGAATATTAATACCCCATAGAAGCCCCCTGGAGGTTCTGACATGCCTATCGGAACGGAACACAAAACAAAAAAAACAACCCCCATCATACCGAAACCCCAACTGGCACAATCGACTCCTGTGGCATCCCAATTGGGTGGGAATCTCATTTGTCAAAACAGAAGTGTAGAGAGATTGAAGGGACCGCGGTCTGCCAAAATGTGCCTGACGCTCCATCATATCTTATCAAATCCGTACTGGTCCATAGCTGCGCCGTACAGCTCCCTGCTGCCCTGCTATCCCCGTTTTAAAATATAAGCATTAGTTGAAGTGAGTTTAAGGTTCCCCTGAGCCCTGAGAAATCTTGATACTGGCGCAGCAGAATTGCTGAGGGTTGCTGTAACCACTGGTAATCACCTGCCCTAACTTCCCACCTGCTGTCGTCTAATTACAGACTACCTGGTATATCCACTCCGCACTTGGACGAAGGTCGTAATCCAACTATTGACACTTTTGCCCGGACAGGTCGCATCGCTGAACATCATAATGAACCCCGTTAAAGTCAACATGCACGCAATCTTTGCCATTTTCAGCGATGGGCGTCTTGTGCTCGTGTTATTTACATTTACTTGATTGAATATTCTTTTATTCTAACTCACCGCGCAAGCCGAGAGTTTGATCTTGAAAAAAGGAAACCGGGATTTTAAGACTTCAGAACAAAAACATTCTAAGGGTTGGAGAATTTAACGACAGAATCAAGGCCGGTCATGAATCCTTACAACGTATTTCCGTGCTAGCTTCCCCTTGCATGGCTATTTTCCGTGGTAAAACCCGGTGAAGTTGATGCGTCGTAGACAAGATGGAAAAGCGGAAGGCAATACTAAGACAGCAGTGCTACTAGTACCGCCAAATGCAATTACTTACCATTTTCATGCCCCTTGTTGGGCAATATAGCTTTTTGGTGTTGTGGGCCTTATGCCTTGTAACCCGTTGCCCAGAGCCTACAGAAATTGAAAGACAGGAATTTAATGTCCATGGCATCGAAGTGCATGTACAATTAACCTTAATGTCATTAATTTCAGCTCACGCGCTGAGGTTTCGTGCAGGACTTAGCTTTTCCTAGAGTTAACACGCGGGTGTTGAAGGAATTACTTATCATAAATTATTTTGAAGAATAATAATTTTACAACAGGCTGTTAAAAACTGGTAATCGGCATTTGGAAGGCAAGCTGCATGGTCATGCGGGGCGGAGGACGTCACAAACAGCAAGTGAAGTGCCTGGTTGTGGATCGTTCGATATTCTCATTCACTGGTGAGCTTTAAAATCCGGGCTATTCCCAATCATTTGTCAGAAACGAAATGGAGAACCATGCCTGCATATCAACAGCAGTGCCAAGGTTTCCGCATTTTGTATACTCGTCTCCATGTGGGGATGAGGTTCTATGTGCAAACTGGTCAGTTATTTCTTTGTAGCTAACCTGAGCACCCGATGGTGCCGGACACTCCCAGCTGCACACTCGTCCCCCGGAATAACTAAACCCGGACGCCCGGAAACTCCTAACACGGCTGCCACTTACTAATCTGACTCGAATAAATCAGGCTGATGACAGTCTTCATGTATCTTCTGCGTATGGAAGCTCGTTTGTGGAAAGGTAGCGCCTGACGATGCCCCCGGCTGCGAGCTTGGGTGGCGCCGCAAACGGTCACGCCAATGCTACCGCTGCGGCTGCCGCTGGCGGCGGCAGCAGCACTGGCGAAGGCGGGGGCGGCAGGTTCCTGGCCCAGGGCCCAGGCTGGCTCAAGCCGCCGCAGCCACCGGATGACCTGCCGGCGTTGAAGCTGCTGCAGCAGGGGAACCTGTTTGGAGGGGCCAGCGGAGCCGGCAGTAACCCTGAGGTTCCGCTGCTTGTGCCCCTACCCAATGGGGCCGCCACAAACATGTAAGCACCGGATGCCAGTGGGACCAGGGGCTGGGAATGGTGGTCCGCGTGCGCTGAGGGTACTATCCATGCCAAAACCGAAATGCTTCCTGTACCGCAGTTACAAGCTGGAAATTTCCACAGCCAGAAGCAGCTCGCACTCCAGGGGGCACTTGATCATTCATCCAAGTTTGTCCAAATTACAAATTGGCTCACAAATATGCCTAGCTAGCTGGCGGGCCACCTGAGCGGGAAGGAGATTGGGATCGCCTTCCGGCAGGTTGGCAGGTTCCGGACTATCAGCTGCTCATGAGATTCCATCGTTCCCTTTGCATCTCCCCATTTGTTCCATAGCGGTGTTCGCCGTGTGCTTCGTGGTATGTCCGTCCTCACCTGCCCCCGGGGGGCGCATCTCATTTACTCCCCCCCTCACCACCATTCAACCCAACCCCAACACCGTCCTGGATACGGGGTTGCCGCAGAAACTTCGATGAGTCGTACGGAGAACCGCAGGAGGCACTCATAGAGCGCTACCTGACGCTCATGGGAATGGCGCCGCGGCCGCCACCACCACCCTCAGAGGTGGCTACGGACGCGGCTGGCCCTCCAACGGATACGCCTCCCGCCAGTGCGGCCGCATGTGGTCGTGGAAATGGCGCAGCAGCGGCCGGGGAGTCGGCGAAGCGCATCATTTCGCCTGACCCAAATCGCCTCCCTGGAGCTCAGTACCCGCCCGACGCAGCAAACCCTGTGGCCAGAAGTGAATGGGATAAGGCCCCAGAGACTGCGGAGGACAGCCTGGACAGCGAAGATCAGGATGATGCGGATCTGCTGCTCTCGGTGCAGCGGCCTCGGCCCCAGCCTCCCCCTCCGCCTTCCCCGGGGTCAACTCCGGCGCTGGCGGCCCTGGGCTTGGATCGCCCCACCCTGAGCCGCAGAGGCATTCCAGAAGCTCTCATTGGGGCGCTGTACAGGGGTCTGGCGGGCAATGCAGCGGCGTTTTTCCGCACTTGCCTGGCGGAGCAGCGGCGGCTAGTGGCACTGACCCATGGGTCGGGACCCCAGGTGCCCTTGGCCGACAGGCTGCTTGCGTTTATCACAGGCACTGAGTCACAGCTGAAGGTATGTGTGGAATACGTAGATTTCGTAGTTCATTTTCATGACCCTTGTTAGTGTGCGTGTGTAGTTCTGTTGTGGGGGAGCTCTGCTACCTGAACCCCTCCCTCTTCCTTCCGTTTACGTATTTACTTGCGCTTACATCTCCTGCTCATTCGCTCCAGGATGGCTCCGCGGTTCCCGACCTTGTGGATCTCAGAAAGGTACGTGACAACCAGACCATCTTGGACTCAGTCTCACCGCCGCAGCCGGGGGACCCGGTCCCCTTCTACCACGAACTGGTGCACCAGCGCCAACAGGCCTCCACTGCTCCATCAGCTCCGGAGTCATCCCCCGCGGCCCCCAAAGAGCCCTCCCTGGACGAATTTCTGGACCTGGACAAGGTGTGTACGGCCTCTGGGGGAAAGGATGGGCTTCACGGCTCCGGGAGATGGAGGGCGGGCCCAGGTGTGGAGGGATGAGGGCAACCTGCAGAGAGTTTGGATGTCTGTATACTGTGTGTTTGGGTCGTGGGCACATAGCCGCAACACTGGGTCGATTCGGGGAGCCAACGGTGAATAGCGAGTTGTGACGATCCAAAGTAAAAACAGTCAAGAAGGGCCTCTACTGATAGGGTGGCAAGGTTCCAAGGTTACTGCTAAGCCCTTTGCATTTACAACTTGTGAGAAGAGGGGGTTCAATTCCACCAGCTGCTGGGCACAATCTCTGCTCCTAACCCTACCTGATCTCTCACTGGGCACGAATTCATGTACTCGTGCTGTTTCCCCTCATCCCTCGTATCTCTCCCTGCAGATCACTGCCTTAGCCACCGCTGGCAATGTCCCTGGTCTGCGCGCCCTGATGCGGAACCTCGTGTCCGCCGCCGATTACACCCGCAGCTCGCTCACGCAGCGGCTAAGAGCAGAGGGCGAGAGGGCTCAGCGCGAGTGCGTCAGGGCCACGGAGGCCAAGATGGCGGCGGACCGACTGAGGGAGCAGTTGGCAGCTCGGAACGTGTGAGGATGGGGGCATGGGAGAGCGGGCGGGTTCAATGCATGGTCGCAGTCTTGAGTGTGGAGGCTGAGTGTGAGCTGTATTCCGGCCCGCCTAAGGGTACGGTGGAAAGAGGAGCGCTCGGGCGCACTGGCCAGCTCCGGTCCTTCCACGCACACGGATAGGCGGCTGCTCCCCCTGCAGCTTTCTCCTCTCATGCCCTCCATGCCGCCCTCGTTGCAACCCCCAGAGCACTGGCCGAGCGCGGTGTTGAGCTGGAGGCTGCCTGCCGCCGCGCTACCGCTGCAGAGGAGGCGTTGGTGACCGAGAGGTCCATTGTGGTGGGGCTCAGAGGCCAGATCAGACAACTCACGGCGGACTACGAGGCGCAGCACCGACAGCTAAGGGTGAGTTCGTAGGGCGTGATTGCTTTTGAGGAGGGGTACTCGTCATACCTATGTGTGTGTGTGTGTGTTTACGCGAGGATAAGTACCCGGTATGCGTGCCTTGTGTGGGGAGGGAAGGGCACAGGCAACCGGCCTATGACGGTATTTTTCAAATGACGGCGTCTTCCTTGTTCATGAGAGTGGGCTAACCGAGCGGACGCTAAGCGTATTCCCTGACGTTTCTTTGGACCCCCCTTTTGGCTGGATGCTGCCCGGCCTCCGCGGTGATCCTCCCCGTTTGTATTATTGGGTAAGCCTCAAGTTAAGGCTTCCTGACCTACTTCATAATTCCCCGTCCTGTCCGTCCGTCGTTCCTCTGTTTCTCTTTCAGGCGGGTCTGGAAGCGCACCTTACCCGTCCAGCCAGCGCCAAGCTACTGGCAGGAGCCGCGTTGCTGGGCAGCAGGTCGGGTGCAGAGGTGAGGCGTCCATGCACTTGCCGAAATGAGAAACGGAGACAGAGCTCTAGTGCCGTACATCTCGGTGTGACCATCGTGTCCTAAGTGCTATGTAGGGGCTTCTTTCTGACGCCTTCCTTCTAACCGACCACTTCCGCGCAGGGGGGGGCCAGTGGCGCTGGCGGGGGAGAGGTCCACGCGCTGAGCTCCCAGCTGGCCACCACACGGGCGGAGATGGCACTGGCGGAGCTGAGCTGCCAGCAGGAGCGCGCGGCGGCCCGACAGTTGCGGGTGATGTTGGAAAGCTCCAGGGCCACAGTGGATATACACGCGGGTCGGGCGGCCGCGGCCGCGGCTGAAGTGGAGCGGCTCACACGCCTGGTGGCGTCCTCCCAGGACCTGGCCAGTGCGTCCTCGGTGAGCTATCGGGTGGTTCACTGTCGGGGCAGGCGGGGAAGGACATGTCGCGCAAATGAAGGGCCGGTGATACATGAGAGGTTGGGCGGGGAGTCTCTGCGGAACGTCTTTCGGACGTGGGAGGGAAGGGGAAGGCGTCGCGGTGAGCATAGGGCATTGTAGCACCCGCTCCACCCCGACACCAACTGCGGTGTCCGCCCCGTGGCCGTTATAACCCGTGTCCAGGGGGGTATGGCGGTGCTGGAGCAGCAGCTGGCCCAGGAGAAGGCGGCGCACCGGAGAACGATCGGTCGGTTGAAACAGGGACCGACGGGACCAAAGGGGACCAGGGAACGGACGTTTAGGTAAAACCGAATGTTAGAGACGTGGTCGCTAGTTGGGATGTGCAGTTGTAAAACGGTCTGCCACTCCTCCGTGCTGCCTACTGCCTCCGCCAGCGGCGACCCGAGCTCGCCCACCCGTGTCCGGACTCCCTTGTGCCGATACACACGTAACGGGCTTATTTGCGGATTTCTACTTCGTTCGAGCTGTTTGCCAGTTGCTGATCCCGACCACCTGTCCACCCCCGCCTGCCGCCGAGGCCGACTCGCCCCTAGCCCGTTATGACCCGCTTGAGACACCACTTCGTTGTCGCCCGCTGTCACTCGGGTGGTACCGGGGCCCACAGAGCGACTGCAGGCTGCCGCGTGGAAGTTCGAGCAGGCGCGGACATCCGTGGTGGATATGAGGGCCCGGGCGGCGCACAATCTGCGCAAGCTGCAGGTGGGCGAGGCGCGAGGGAGGGGGGGAGAGGGGCGGCGGTGTTGAAGACGTGGTGGACTCCGATTGAAATCCCGAGCCGAGTGTCAAGGTACCTTTGATGCCCAGGTTCCAGATATCGTAGTTGTCGGCACCTGGCCCTCTCCGGCTTGGGGTTTCACCGCTACGTGTCGCTTCCCCCGACGCGGCCCCTCCTAAACTACCCCGGTAATCCGCTTTCCTCCAGACTGCCCTGGCCGACGTCAACTTGCGCGCTGTGACAGCGGAGCGGCAACTGGCGGACGCGACTGTGGAGCTGCGGCACACGCGGAGCGAGCTGGAGGGCGCAAATAACAATCTGGAGGTAGCCAGGCTGCGCGGATGCTTAGGGTTACGGTTGGTTCTCTCCCACACACATACACCCTATCCTCCCCCGCCCACTCAATTCCAACCTTACCTTCAGGCCTTCCGGGAACGGACGGCCCGCATGGAGGAGGACATGCAGGTCCTCCGTAATGACGCCATCACCGCGCGACTGGACTCCAAGGATGTGGCGGATAAGCTTCAGGAGACAGAAATAGCCCTCAAGATCGCGGAAGCCCGGGTGACGCAGATGCAGCAAAAGGTACAGGAGAAGGGGAGGGGGAGGGGGAGGCGTGATCAAGATGATCTTTTGACAAAAGTCAAGTGTTTTCTTATGGGGGTGACGCCTTGAGAGAGATGAAAGGGTTCCTGCAGCGGGGTCATGGAGGGGGCCGCAGGCTGGGCGGCACGGGGAAGTCCCTCACTTCTGCTATTCTGGGCCAAATGTGGTCTTCGCATACTACCTCTCCGTTCCCCCTCCCACTCGCCCTGGTCTCCTCCCGACCCTCCTGCCGTAACGTCCCCTCTCCCTGACCAACAGGTGATGGAGGATGCTGACACAGTGCTTGCGGGGCGGAGGGCCTCTCAGCGGTTGGAAGTGCTCGAAAAGGTGCGTTTGAATTCAACGTGTGAGCACACGTGTGTGAAGGGGCCTTCGCGGCCGCCCCAGGGTCTGACCAGCCTGGAGTCGTAAAGAGGCGTTTGAGCCCAACCGACTGGTTGAATTCGGAAAAGGGCCTCATGCAGCAGCACCTGATTGATATACATCGCAGTTCTGAACCTCAACGCACATCGGAACGCCCTGCTTGCTGCCTCCCACCTTTCTCCATCCCTCCTTCCCCTCCCCGGTTCTGGAGCGGGGCCACATATGCTCCTTCTAAGAGTGCCCATGCATCCCCTCTTCCTGGTCGTCGTCTGTTTCGGCTCCTTATTCGACCTTCCTGACGTGACAGCCCATCTTCGATTTTCCAAACGCACATACCTGTCTGGCCCCTCCCTTTGGGCGCTCTGTGCCCTCCTCCCGCTCAGGAGCACGCCGAGCTTCAGAGCCTTCACGAGTCGCTGCAGGAATCTCACAATGAGCTAAACAAGGAGCACCTGGCGTTGCAGAGTGATCTGGCTGAGGCCCGGAGGCGGATTGGAGAGCTGGAGATCAAGGAGGCACGGCTGGAGGAGCTCACGGTGATTGAGGGATGGCTAGTCGGGCCACTGGGTCGGCCACTGAGAATGTTTCTTCGTCTTCCCGTGGGCGCAGCTGCCTTCTTCCGCTGATGCCCTTCTCAGGAAAGCTCCGTCCGCCTGAGATCACCGCCTTCCGCTTCCTTTATAACTCCGCTTCCTCTCCTCAGGCTAGGCACGAGGAACTCAAGACTGCCAAGGCTCGATTGGAGCAGCAGTACGCGGGGGCTGTCAAGGTATGTGTAGTTCACAGAGAGAGAGTGTGTGTATGTAAGTCTTTGAGTTTGGATCTGTGGGGGGATGTTGTGGCGTTTGAGAAGTGTGAAGATACACATAGTCTGCTCTAATGCAGGCGGGGTCGCTCGTCGTTGCGGATCCCGGCCCGCCTCAGGACACCTTGCTTCGCGTCCTTGTGCCGTCCCTGGACTTACTAACCCCTTGCAATGCGATCTGCACCCCTTGCCCCGATCCCTACTGAAACCCACCACCAGGCCAAGTCCCTGCTCTCCACAGAGTTAGCGGGTCTGAAGCGGCATGCGGACGTATTGGCGGAGCAGGTGGGGGCAGCCGGAGACTCGTCCAGCCGCCTGGATCCTGGTATTTGCCCGGTCCGGGGAATTGACGAAATGAGGGGCGGCTGAGAAAGCTGAGGCCGCAGCATGGGTATGTTGCCTGGCCGCCCCTCTGTGGTCAAAAAACCTCGAAAGCACAACACAATACCCCTTTGATCGTGTCCCCTTTGATCGTGTGCAGGCTAACTTTAAGTGCCAATCAGCACACTTAATCCCACTGTCAATACGTACCCTGTCCCTTCTTCTGCGTGGCTGGCTTTCTGTTTCGCCCAACCCGCATCTCCCGACTCCCAGCTGCTGACCCGATCTGAAGTCCAAGTTCATCCCCGTCCGGCCTTCTTTCCCTCCCCTGCACACACACACCCCGACCCGTAACCACCTGTCGTCCGCAGGTACAAGAGTACCGGCGACAGGCTGACGCAGCTCGCCTGGCTTTGGAAGAGGAGAAGGAGGCGCTGCGGCACACGAAGGTGGGCCGCGGGAGAGGGAACCTGAGGTTCGTCTGAGTGATCCCAAGTGGGTCCGCCTTTGAGTGGGTCCATATAACATCCCTGCTCACTGCAGCTCAGTGCCCCGGGTACATGTGGTCAATGCGGCATTCCTCGCTATCTGTATCATCAGCAACTATTATTACTTGGTGGGAGTCCCCACACAGCGAATGTAAACTGTCCTTTCCCGTGGGCCCCTGCCTGCAGGAGGAGCTGTCAATGACGGCCATTAAGCGAGACGAGCTCGAGATTCGATGTACCGACCTGACCACGGTCCTGGAGGGGGTGAGTGACAGTTCGGGTGATGAAGGTTTACGGTGCGGTGTGGAGGTGGAGGTGCCCCCTTGCATATTGGTGGACGGATACCATAGCTCCGGTTTGAGTTAGGGGGGGAGTGGGGGGCCGGGGAGAGCAGGGTAGGAGGCGACACAGCATGATCCATGGGGGTGCTCCACCCTGGCGCGTACGAACCAGTGGCCGCAACATCAGCTGCTGCGTTTCTGTACTCCGCACCTGCCCCGGTTCCCTGCCTGCCTTCCCTCCCCCCCCTCCCAGATGGAGGTCCGCATGAAGCACGCGGACACGGACGTCCAGCGCTCCCGCCGCACCGCTGAGCTGGCGGGCCACCAGCGCGCGGAGGCGTTCGCTATGCGGGATGCGATGATGAAAGTGCGGATCACCCTCACATGCGAGGTCAAGGTGAGGGGTGCAGAGCAGGAGGGGAGAGGAGGGGTGAGGAGGGGAGGAGGAGCTACCGGGAAACCATGTTTTTAGCGGTTAACAAACAGACGGCCGTGGAAACGTCTCATTCGGGTTATGTGTTTCGCAGCCGGGGGACCGGAGGCTAGGTAGGATTGGACCAGTGAGTGTTTGCTGACAGGTTGGACAATGGAGGTGCGTTGTCAGTTTTGTTATCGGAATTCTAAGTGGGTGCGAACTCCGGGCCCCAGCAGCCCAGTGTGGTGTGCTCAGACTCAACTGACCCATGGGACTGTTCGGACAGGAATATCTGGCCACCATTGAGAGCCAGGTGCACCAGATGGGTCAGCACCTGGCGGAGCTGAGATCCAGCCTGACAACGGTGCAGTCCCGGCTACTGGACATGGAGCCGACCACCCTGGAGGGTACGACAGCGGAACTTCCAAAAGTGCCGTACGAGATGTCCCAAAAAGTGAGTGAACACTTAAATATAGGAATGCGATTCATGCGATTCAGAACCGGCGGCAGACCGACTGGAATCAGTCAGC
The DNA here is from genome assembly GCA_030268105.1 of Volvox africanus. Taxonomy (NCBI): domain Eukaryota; kingdom Viridiplantae; phylum Chlorophyta; class Chlorophyceae; order Chlamydomonadales; family Volvocaceae; genus Volvox; species Volvox africanus. Next base: position 90,451 of record BSDZ01000038.1, read on the forward strand.
CAGGGTCTTTGACTCACCGCCGTGCCTCTGTGCAACTTAACCGTAGTGGACAATCGCAGAGGCCGGGGAAACGGAGGCTGAGATATTGTTCGGGTTCATGACCGCTTTAACAGTTTGGTTTGTTGGAATCAAATAAGCGAAACGAGAAATGGGAGTGGATTACTGTGCGGAGCTGGCGGACGAGTACGAGGAGCACGAGGGTCACATCCGTAGCCTGGCGGCGACAGAGGGGCGCTGCAGCACCGAGATTTCGAAGGGCTGCTGCATCACATCATCCGCACTAACCGCCCTCCGTCCCCCTCCCCTTCCCCCTCCCTCCTCTGGCTCACCCCCTCCTGGCGGTTAGATGATCGACGCGCTGTTCAAGATGGTGGCCCACGCCGCGCAGCTCCTGGACACCCAGGCCGAGGTTCGCAAGGCGCTGGTGGACCGGATTGAGGTGGGCAGAGCCGGCGAGCTGTCCGGGGAGGGAGAGGGGGAGGGAGAGGGGGAGGGAGAGGGGGAGGGAGACCTAAGCCGACCTCGTGACGCAAGGCGGGAAGGTGGAGGAGACTGGGGGGTATAGAATGGTGATCAACACATGATGCGCCAAAGGAATGAGAGGGATGATGCGGCCTCCCGGCTGGGGCGGGGTTGGTGATGGTAAGGGGGTGCGTTGTCGCCGGCGCTCCCCTCTTATTCACACACACACACACAATCTCTCTTCCCTCTCTTTAAAAGAAGGGCTCAGCGGTGGTTAAAAAATGCTGGGATGCGGTCAAGACGTCCCCCGCCTGGGGCCCGTAATATCCTCGTTGTTGATTCTCCCCTCGCTGTGCCCTCCGCGCGTCACCCACGCGGCATTCACTTCCTTTTTCTCTTAGCAACTGGAGGACGGCATCAAGGACCGCCTAAGTACCGCCACCGACTACTGGCGGCAGGTGCTGGTGCTGTCCAGGGGAACACCCAAGTCCATGGTCCAGGTGAGTCATGGAGCGGGTTAAGGAAACCCCCAAGCGGTACCGAGTCGGGGAGGTCCTCAACGCCCTGTCACTCCTTATTCCCTCCGGTGTCATCACCGGGAGGGGGGGGGGCACGCATGACCGGTTTGTGGCCTCAGGTCCACTCGCCCCATCCGCAATCCGCCCCGTCCGATGTCTCCTGCCTTTCGCCACCAGATGGTTGAGCACATGACGGGTCAGGCGTGTCGCGAGTTGGATTTGGACCCGGTGCACCCGCTTTCCAAGATGGTGCCACTGGGGGTGCTGGAGGAGGCGGGAATACAGGTGGGATGCAGGGGTGTGTATTTACCATCCCGAGCCGCGAGGATTCGAAGGTTTAAGTGGAAATATAGAAAGGGAATGTCACGACATGAACATGATTTCGGCTGTCCCTCCCTCCCTCATTCCTGGGACATATGAACGCCAACATTTAGTTCGGGTCCAACATGTTGTGGATGACCTTCTGTCCTCCAGGAACGGCAGGTCTTGAGTCCGTCAATGACCTATAGGTTATTACTTCCGTTCCTCTACCGCTAATGCCACTGTCCCTCGTCCTTCACCTCCTCTCGCTTCTCCACGGTGGCTGCAGCTCAATACACAGTACGAGCGGGCAGGAATGCTCCGAGACCGTGCCGACGAATCCAAAGCGAAGGGTGACGCGGCGGCCAAGTTACTTGAGTACGAGCGAGAGGTGCGGAGTCGGTTCCGTGCGGGTTTTCGGGGTGGGAACACGGGGTATGTGTTTCAGGTGTGGCTGATCTGAAGAACTTGAGAGACGCGCTCTGTTCAGTGGTGCGAGCACTTTCTGGCATTCCTCGGAAAAAGCATATCATCCTCAATGGGGCACGTCCTCCCTCCCTCCGTCCCTTCCTGTGGGTTGATGGCATTCGAACCTCCTTAACTCCTTAACTCCCTCCCTCCCTCCCTCCCTAGCTGTCCGCCGCCCGCAGCGCCGAGTTCCAGTCCCTCGTAGACACTCTGAGTCGCGAGGTGAACCGACTGAAGCAGCGTGTGAGCAGCTTGGAGGCCAACAACGTGCTGCAGCAGAGGGCCACTGCGGACATGCAGAGACTGCTCAGCGATGCGGAGTGGAAGGTGAGGGGTCAGCGGGCCAGAAGAAGTTGGGAGAACTACCCAAGCTTGAGTAGTAGACGGAAGAGGGTGCAGTGAAGGGTGCGGAAGCGAATTAATATTACGCGCTTCGACCCCCCATCAGTGTGTCACTTTCGCAGCCCCCTGTTCTGTTGTCGTTGCCGCTTGCGTCCTTGATCCCCCCTCGAGTCCAGGTAGCCAAGGCCAAGGAACGAGAGGCACTGCTGGGGATCAAGTTCATGGTGCCGCTCGGTCGGGACACCAAGGCAGTTCAGACGATGTACAGCGATCTGTACATGTTCACCGGCCCCCTCGTCCCCGCTCCCGGTGTTACAATACCCGCTGCTGGCTCGCCGCAGTCGCGCCCCCAGCTACTGCATGCCAGGTCTATGGGACCGCCAGAAATGGCGCCGCTTATGGACGACGGAGAGCTGCTTGATAGAGGTGTTGGGGGAGAGGACGGCTGCGCCGAGCACAGCTTCAGCGGCGCCGCCGCCGCTGTCCCTGAAGCACCTGGTTCACCTTCCTCCTTGCCACCGCTCTCCGCTCTCAACAGCCCTTCCACACATGCCGCAAGCATGTGGGGCCCCGGTGGCCCAGCCCGTAGCCCGCAGCCACCCGGGTTGGCGCCCTCCAGGCCGCAGTCTAATCTCTCCCGGGCCAGCAGCGCCGTGTCGCCACCGCCGGCACCCATGCGCTGCAACTCTCCTGACTTGTCGACTGGGCCGTCCGGGACTGCGGATGGCGCCACTGCAGATGGCGTCGCTGGCCAGCAGCTGCCGAGGCCGGCCTTCGCAGCGGCATTGCCCCTGGGCAGAAGTCCGACTGCTTCGGTGAGCAGCAGCGGCGGCGGTGGCGGAGTTGCACAGGCCCGGCCACCACCACAGCGGCGGCGCCACCCAGATGAGGTTCCTCGAAGCAGCGGCGGCAGTGTTTTGTCCCCTGTGCCGTCGCTAAACTCGATGCATTCCGTGAATTCTGTGGCCTCTGACGTGGTGGTCGGCGGCAGCGGCGGCGCCGGCAACGGTGTTGCCGGCGCCGGCGTCCGCGGGCCCAGTAATGGCGGAGCGGCGGAGCGAGGCTACACCTCCGATGGAAACGCCGCCAGCGCCGCCGTGTTGGATGCGTCCAACAGCGACGAGGACGAGTACGCCCCGCACTCGCCTACGACGTCTCCCTCCACGCTGCTGCGCACCCCCTCCGCCTCCGCCACGGCGGCAAACGCGGCGGCCTTCGCCGCCAACGCCGCTGGCGGCGGCAAAGGCAGTGGTAGTGGGATCTCCGCCGTGCAGCAGCAGCACCAACACGTCCGCCCCTCTACTGCCGGCCCTCCGAGCGCCCCCTGGAGCGGACTGTCTGCCGGCTCGCATCACCCGCACCACCACGCCGCACGCCTAAGCGGTGCCGTGCTGCACTCCTCTCGCCCTGCTTCCCCTGTGATCATCCCCATCACCACACCCCCCACACCCTCCGGCATACCCCACGGCTGGCAACATACCCCCTGGGACTGGCTGCCGGACGTAGCTCAGTTGACTCGCGGCGCAGTGCCGTACAGCCGTCAGGCCCTGCTGGAGGTCATTTCCGACATCCACTACACCAAAGGGCTACATGACCAGGTTGCGGCCGCCGCGTCCTTCCCAGCCACCTCCATGCAGCAGTACATCGGGGCGTACTTCGAGGCCCGGCACGGCCCTCGGGGCTCAAACCCACCCACCGCGGAGCTGGCTCTGGCGCAACTGCTCGTGTCCTTGGAGGTACGGTCCCGACCCCCCCCCCTCCTCCCACCTCACATATGCGGAGCGATGGAGGGTAGCTGGGAGGAAACCCTGCTTAGATTCGTCGGTTTCCTCCAACCAACCAAATCAGAGGAGCCTTCGGCATTGCCTATCTGGAGAATATATTATCTGACAGACGGCATGAGAGGAAATGACGCAGGGAGGGAGGGGATGCAGACGGGCTTTTGAGGTGGGCTTTCTGATGAGCCGGTCTGGTGGCCCCGCAGGTCCAAGCAGTGTCAAATGTGCGCCATACCAGGCCAAACGAACGCTGGCACTTGAGGTTTACCTGGTCCTTGCTGCTCTGCGTGGCTGCCCCTGCCTGGCTGCAGGCCCATTCTGCGTTGTATGAGGTGATGCTGTTCGCCAGAGTCGCAGGGCTGCAGGTGCGGGGCGGGGAAAGGGCACTGGGCGGGCGGCCTGGCCGACGGCCCAGGAGATGGAAAGGTCGGGCCGGACTAACAGATAGCCAGACAGACTGTCAGGACAGTAACAGGAAGGAAGCACAGGGAATGCATCTGAGGGAGGATGTGGGGCAAGGTTGAGTACTGCATGGGGAGCCGGGAAAACACCGTGCGGTGAGATGTACGGATCCCCGCCAGCCTTGGACCCCGATCCGTCCCGCTCTCACCCCAGACGCCACCGGATGTCGCACCCCGGATCCCCCGCCTGTACGGCGACTTGGTGACCAAGGTAATGGTATCTTCGAAGAGAGAGCTCCCCCAGGACATCACATCAGAACGCAAATCCTCCGTATACATACTGCTTCTTCAACGGCCGCCTGGCGCCATCAGGCCGGGTAGGACTCCCATAACCTTTCGTCCCCTTCACTCCGCGATTCTCAGGCCTGGACTGGAAAGGGCGGCGGTCGCAATGGCAACAACACAGCCTCACGTCCCACTACCGCTCAGTCGCTCAAGATGTCGGCCGGCAGCGGCCTCGGCAGGCCACGTACTCCCCGCGACGCCGCCATGTCGCCGTATGCATCTGGCGGCCTGAGCCGATCGCGGCCGGGTACAGCGGCTTCAGTCGCTGCGGCGCGAAACAGCCGCACCATGTCGGCGCGTAACAGCGTGGCGGCGCCGCCGGTGTTGCTGGGTCTTGTGCCGTCCAGCCGGCCCAGCACGGCAGCGTCGCCGCCGCTTGCGTACGGTAACGGCAGCGGCACCGTTGCGTTGGATGTCTCCGACCTCATCTTGATGCCAAATGGTGGAGAGACCGTCGTGCGCTTGCGAACTGGCCTCTCGCCTATCATCACCATCTCTAATGCAGCCGGCGGCGGCGGCGGCGCCGGCAGCAGCGGGGGGGGCTATGTGCCCACCTCCTACAGCTCCATGGGCGCCCATTCGCTGCATCCCAGTCGGCGCTCCGGCAGCACGGCGGGCTTACCTGTCGGGCCATCGCTACCTCAGCAGGGAACGCAGCAGCCATCACACCTGCAGCAGCAACAACAGCCGCTGCCGCCGCAGTCACCAGCGGCTCCGCCCAAACCGCAGCTGCGTGTGCGGCCGGAGGTATTTGTTTCGGATCCGCTGTTGCAGCTGCTGGGGCGTCTGGGCGATGTGTCGGGCATGGAGGCGCTGTCGCAGTTCGTCAGCACGGGGAGGTTGCTGGGGAAGTTGCGGCAAACGGATCTGGGGCAACCGCTGGCGGAGGAGCTGGTAAGAGCTGAGGGGCGGAGGTGACATCCCGGGGGTAGGTAGATCAGACAAATGAGATCAGCGGGAGCAGAGAGAGGCCCCCGGCTATGGGCACTGACAGAGGAATCGAGACGCTCCTTATGGGACACAACTCGTGTTTAGGGTTTTGAATGAGGTGGATGGAAGCTGTAACGCTCCTTTCGAACCCCCCTTACGTTTGGCCTTTCGTCCCCGTGATCCTCTCAACCCTCTCCTCCTCTCTACCTCTCTCCTCATAACAAGGCGCATGCGGTGGGTTAACACATGCCTGTAGGGTGGGCGGTTACCTGGTGCCTTTTCCTGACCTCATCCCGACCTCACCCCGCGCCGCTCTTTCCTCTGACACAACGCCGTGGCAATATGTGTTTGTACTGCATGCAGCACCCCGAGCTGTACTTCATGGTGATGAAGGTGTGCGGCGCGCTGGGGCTGCAGGAAGCGCCAGAGCTGCTTATGCGACCAACACTTCCGTACGGAGCCGACGCCATGTTGCTGCAGGTGCGGCCCGCCTTCCACACCCAAGTCTCTTTCCCCTCCCCCGGGGTGCTATCTTCACATGCACCCGGCTCCCGGCCAACACCCAATGCCACCATGTGGCACACCTACAACAATAAAGCCATTCTCAACCCAGGGGTTGAAACAGTCGTCCCTTGCCTCGGAACGGTAGCCCCTCTCTCCTGCCCCAAGGTGTTGACCTTCCCTCGTTCCAGGTCCTCCCTTCCGCAGGTGTTTCAGTCCTCTGTTTACAGTTAGTGCCAGATATCCAGCTGTGAACAGTCGTGGACAGTATTTCACCATTATGACTCAGTCTTATAAACCCATCCCTCCGTCTCTTCTCTCATCTGCTCCCTTATCCGCCTTTACACTGCGCAGTGCATCGTCTGATTTTTCGCACTGATTGGTATATGCGCCTTACCCTCCTCGCTCCTTCCCGTCCTTACTTCGCTGCAGGTGCCCAACGTGGCCACCGGTTCCCTGGGGGTTCTTGCGCAAGGGGATACGGAACGCCAACCGGTGGCACACGCAGTGGCAGGCTCCAGCGCCGCAGCGGGTGGATGGCGGCGCCGGGCCGTGCTGCTACTCACGCCGGCACTGGTGGCAGCTGCGGAGCCCGCAATCTTGGGGGAATCCGTGGGGCCGATAGGCGAAGACGAGCTGCAGGCGATGCTTGGAGCCGCACTAGCGCCCATGGCCATGCCAGGTGAGAGAGCAGTGCACGTGGGCATCTGTCTGGATGTACGCAACAAATCGATTTTCCTTTATCAGTAGTTTATTTCCCAAATCCATTAGCACGTTTGTAGGTGACATTTCAATGTGCATTCAAGTTGGGCATCAACACCACTCATAATCAATGCAATCACATGCTACTTGTCTGCACCTCTATTATGTTTTTCCGTTACGCATACAGGGGGCTCTGGCTGGCGACTCGACGTGCAAATGGGAGCCTCGACCACGGGGGGGCCTGCCAGCGTCGCGGCCGGCGGGGGAGGTGCTGGCAATAATGGTGTCGTATCCTCGGGCTCATCGGGGCCGGCGACTCCCAGCCCCACGCTATTAAGTGCCGCTGAGGTGATTACTGTCGTCAACGCAGCGGCGCTCAAGGGGCGAGCAGTGCCGTCCGTGCTGCCCAGCCAATTGCAGGTGGGCTGTCAGGGTGGTGCTCTACATTAGCGACCATGAAGATTTAAACGAGAACGGAGAGGAGGGAAGGGGCGCATTGGGCTTTGGTTAAATGCAACACCCAAGCCCTCACATTACGTCTGAATATCTCGGCGGGATGCCATCATGATCTCGCTGCCAACACCATGGCACCGCCCCATGCCATCGAACTTTACATCCGTTCAGCCGCGATTCCGTACCGTCCAAGTAACGTGTCCCGATTTCGTTGTCCATCACCACAATATTTGGACATGCCACAGTTTAAGTGGGAGCGGCTGTTGGCGCACCTTCGCAACGTTGCAGCAGCTGTTACGATGAGCGCTGATCGAGGGGCGCTGCTGGCTACACAGAACATGGCCGCGGCGGTGCGGGCGGTGTTTAGAGCTGCAGCGGGTCTGGGGCTGCAAGAGGGGACGCAGCTGGGAAGCGGTGAGGAGCTGCTTTTACAGGTGCGGTGGTAAGGGCGAAAGGTACGGAAGAGGGGCAGCTGTAGTCACCGGAGTGGCAGCATGCACGTTTTACTTCTTAGCGTTCATGAGACATTAGTGGACTGCTGGAGACGCCAGACCTTTAATGTGCGCTACTCACCATCACAAGAGGTCCAAGCGCTCCAATAGTAAAACGAAGCAGTCTGAATACCGGATCGTGTTGCGGCCGCGTCCCAACATCACGTATGGCCCGATGCCCAAGACTGACCAGTTTCCGCTATCTTTAGGTTGGGCAACCTCCCTTATATTACCCGTCGGTCCATAATGCAAATGGACCGCAGGCACAAACCATGCCTTTGTCAGAAGACGAGGTGATGGGTATGGCGACTGTACCTATGCATGATGCCGCTGCCGATGGCGGGGAGACGCGCCGGGGATATGCACTGGCGCGTGTGGCAGCGCTGACCCGGTGGGCTGAAGGTCCCGAATACAGGTAATAGTCGTGGTTGGCCGCGGGTTACCGCGTGCGTGATTTCTTTTCTTCAATCAGAAATCACCTAAGTTCCGCCTCATCAGGAATTGCGTCTTAGCGAAACTTTCTCCCGACGCTTACCCCTATACTTAGCGTGACTCGTCGTTTCTGGTCCCCATTTGCAGGCAAATCCTGAGGTCAGCTGTCATGTGATCAAGTGCCAAGTGTGGATGAGAATGGGCTGCAATGTCCAAAATCTGCACCTGAATTCTTAACGTGCGTCAATTGTTGAACTCGTACACTAGAAGGATTAGATACCCGCAGGGATATGTTGAATACTGATATGTTGTTACAACACTTGCGCACGCAAATCGAGGTCAGGATAAATGTCAGGCGTAAAACACATATACGCTGACACCAAGGTCATCGCAAGGTGTAGTCTGCTATAGGCCTAACTACTGTGTAAGGAGTTTCTCTTGTCCCACATGATACCTCTAATTATGAATTAATGTAAGCCAGTGGCGCCAAGGCCAAAACTTCCCAGCATGACAACCGGAAAGTCTGGATTACCGCTGCGGCTCGCCAGTCATGACGAGATACACGCCATAAAGTGAGCCACCAGTAAGGAAAGCAGTCTGAACCTTTACGGTAAAGTCACGGAGAAAGTAGTTGTACCTGCATCGGGTCGGGCCAAAAGCACAGGAAGGTGACTTCGAACCCTAAGATACAGCCTAGACAGGTCACAACATTACCCATAAAACTATGCTGCGAGTCCACCCATCCCAACGGAACCTGTGCGAGAAGTGCCATCACATCACACCGCAGCCGTTCTTACTTTGGATTGGTGAAGTCGTTCCACTTGTAGCCCTCAGCCGCAGCTTTCTGCAAGTGGGAGCCGTGACAGGTTGGGCGCGGAGCTCCACTAGGACTGCAAATATTACGCTTAACTCTCCGGGACCTCACCAGGATGCGCGACGGGAACATTGTTGCAAGGTCCTCTCCCACCTACAATATGGACTATTACGTATGTACTTGAACTGCAGCGGAACAAGATATCTTCAATGAGTGCAAGTTGTTATTGCAAAAATAAGCCGTACATATTCATTTACCATTTCCCATCCATGCGCATCCGTGCCGCTGATCCATCAGCGCTGGGTAAAGTAAGGTAGACCTGCTCTCTAACTTGCCGGGCCACTTCAATGTTCGGTTGTCAACGATGCATCTGGTAACCCTGCAGCTAGCATAGATGGACTTGTAATGACATTCCAGCAAAGCCTTTTGCGTGATCGTTTACACGGGGAGTTTTGAGCTAATTTGGAAGGGAAGAGGGCACAAACGCCCCAGCCAATGTCGTTGAACCGTGCCTTTGGGCGTGCTGCAGTTAATCAAGGAGCTTCTCCTGGAGGTAACTCGATCTTTCGCATTCAATATTGGCTTTTGTAAATATTGTGTCCTGTTTCTGATATGTACCTACCTCCGTACCTTGCCAGGACCCGCGTTAGCGCGGCCCTTTCCACCCAGCCCAGCCTTGCTATCTGGAACAGTTGGGCAGCCCAGCATAAGGTGCAATACCATGTGGCCTCTACCGAAAAAACAGCGACACCTGTCGGGTACTGTAGCTTCGTCCCATTCGGGGGAGAAGGGTGCACCTGGAAGCCCTGGTCCTGGCCACTTGCCTTCGCGAAAAGGTAAATCGGGACTCGGAGGCACAATTTTCTGCTTCCTCGCCACAACCTCGCCAAAACGCCGTCTGAACCATAAGCCAGCGTCCCTCATTTCCCCCGGTCGCCTTCCTTCTTCATAACCTTTCCCTGGACTGAGTCGCCAGGGGCGGATGACAGCATTGTCATAACTGCCTCTGCGGTTGCACCTCTGCTGCCATCTGGCAGCGCGGGCAGCGGATCCCAGCTGCCGGGAGGTCCCCACCACCACCTTCACCATGCATCTCACGCTCATAGCAACGGTGGCAACGGCCCGGGGTCGACGGGCGCTGGCGCAGGGCCTGGCCCCGGCTCCACATATACTGGCGGGCAATCCACCCTTCCCGCGGGTCAGCTGCACCAACGACCTCATCCGGGCTCCTACAGCAACTTGGGTGCTGCCACGGTGAGCGTCGCGTGATTGTGTCGGGGCGGGTTTGGGCTTTGGATTGATCCCCATACTTGGCCGCCTGACCCGGCCGCTGCAGGCCTCTGGCCAGGGATCCGTCCCCTACAATGTCGCCTCCACCTCCCTCGATGACGAGCTAGTTCGGTCTCTGGCAGCTTCGTCCGGTCGCCGAGGACAGCTGTGCGACGAGGGACTGCCCGACACGGACATGTGTGGCCTGGACCTGGATTGGCAAGGCGAGCGCCAACCCTCAACACAGACACCCGCCTCCATGCCGGTCATTGATGAGGCGCTCAGCAGGTGATGGTAAAATGGGTGGGAAGGAGAGGTTGTGATACGGAGAGGACCCACGGGGTACAGAAAACCTCTACGGGCGTACCTATCTAAGCGCAAGCTTTAAAATGCCTGTTGACTGCTGGCTGTTAAGCGGTACCCACGGCCGCCGCCCGACTGACACGATAGGCGCTAATAAAGGGTTGTCAAGATTGCAAACTAACGGCGACCACGAGAACAACACAATTATGCCTCACCAGTCATCAATGGCGCACGAATGGCATCGGGAAGGTTGGCAATGTCCTCGTGGCTAAATCCCCCCTACGCGGATTCCAAATGCCAATTACAATGTTGCCGGTTTGCGTATTACTTCCTTTCGTGTGTCCGTGTTGGTGGCTTCCCGGTTGCAGAGGCCGGTGGTTGCTAGGCCTTTTGATAGTGCAGTCGACGTCCTCATTCGTGCTTGACGCGTATCAGGTGCGTGCCGGGTTGGGGAATACACTCGCTAAGGTGGAGAGCCCCCCAAAGATCTCCGTTCAGCTGCTGGCAGGCCATGCCAGTGGTCGACCTTGACATCGCCGTATTCCTCTCCTGTATTCCTTGCTCTTGCACAAGCGAACTCGGTGAAGGGGAAGGGACCTGCTTCCCTTCCCCGACGTCTGTGGGTACGCCATGCGCCCCTCGCCCCTCGTGTCTCTGCCCCTCGTTTCTCCTCATCGGCTCTGCGTACCTGCACTGCGTCCCCTTCCCCGTCCCCTCCTCCACAAGGACCTGCTCCGAGACCACTTGGTGGTTACGCTGTTCCTAACCATGCTGGTGGGTGCGGGGGGCAACGCTGGAAACCAGTCCGCCATCAAGGTCATCCGCGGACTGGTGAGTTCCATTTGTGATTGTGGCGGGAGGAGCACCGATCCCCCCCTTCCTACCTGCAACATGGTGTCGGTTTCTGCAGTTAGGCCCAAGGGACTGCTGTGTCCCTACTGCGCCCCGTATGTCGCACCCATGTTGCTTGCGCGTAGGGGCAGCCTCCTCTTGCCTGCTCCGTAGGAGCGCCACTGCTTCTCAGCAGCCCGTTGGAAGGGTACCCACATCTGTGGGTTTTAGTTACGAATCTTATGTCTTTGGGCTTATGCATGCTGACCAGTTGTCCCGGTTATGCTATCCCACGCTTCATTCAAGCGCACCGAACCCGGCCCTGTCTCTTAACGCCCTTAGGCCACCGGCGCTATAAGGCCCAGCTGGCCTAGCGCCCGCGCCACCATGCGTGACCAGGCATTTGTGGGTCTGCTGCTCGGCACGGGGCTGTCCGCGGGCGGCTTTGTGCGGGTGTACGCCACCCACGGGGATGTGGCCAACGCATCCGCCATCTCAATCTCGCTTTTCCTCATCGTCATGACGTCGGTGATGCTGGGGACGGCGCTGCCCTTCGCGCTGGCGCGGGCGGGGGTGGATCCAGCTAACGCAGGCACAAGCATCCAGGTGTGCGATGGCGATGGCGGATGGCCGGCTGCGGGCGGGGCGGACGAGATCACGTGAATGGGGGCGTGGTGCCGGATATGAGGAACGCGGTGTGCAGTCTAGCCGAGGATTAGGGTGGTAGCTTGCCTACGTGGTCCTTAAAGCACTGAAGATGCCCCCGCTATTCGCCCTCCCCCCTCATCCCTCATCACGTTTCGTTGACGCCTAGGTGTTGATGGATATCTTGGGAGTGGCCATCACCTGCGTCACTTGCTACTTCGTACTGGTGCAGCTTGCTCTGGGAGTAGGTGCGGCGGGAGCGGCAGGCGTGGCGCTCCCATCGTGAGGGATGGCCATGGTAACAGTTTAGGGACGGGGTGGGGAATGGTAAAGGGGGGCCCGTGCGGGCCCGGACAATTGTGACACGAGCCATCCCCTAGCACTAACACACTTGAGTCACATGGCAGCGAGTCGTGCATGTATTTACGTACGGCGGGTTGTCTGCTTCCCACCGACAGACAGTACCATGTGTGTGTGCGTGTATTGGCATGAAGAGGTGAGCGAGGACCATTTGTGTCGTATTTTTGTCTGTCAATTAGCTTGTCTTGGCTTTTAGAGTGACAGCGGATGGGGGTCGCTATTCGTTGACATATTTCCAGATCGCACTAGATGCCGTCTGACGTCCGGGGCTCGGTCCTGGTTAGATACGTCAGATTCAATATGAATTTTTGGCAAATATGCTGCTACATTTCAAAACAAATAAATGATATTATGGTCGCCGACTTAATTAAGTGCTTCGGCTAACACTTGCCCCCGTGATGGATCGTTTCACCATGTCGCCGTGTGCCACATGTGTGGTCACCCATTGGACGGCTGGTGCAAGGATGTTATGTTCATGCATCACTTTCATGTGTTCATGGAAATGCTTTCACTGACTCTAATAAAGAGGATATGGGTGTTTATGTTTGTGAGAGAGATGCGCCTCTGCGTAAATCGAAGAATCCCCTGCTACTATAAAGGGATAAAACACGGCTATAAAAAGCGACAGACTCAGCAAATCCTGCAGAGCTCTGTACCCGACAGGTGCATGCGTGCAAACGACTTATTGACCTGGTAGTCCCTGCATGATGGTCCCTGCTGACTGCGTGCATGGGCCTTCATATACATGTGCGGATGAATTATGTCACTCTTTTTCCTCGTACGGTGATATGCGCGACCAAAATCAGCTGCATTACGTACGACTGCGGGACCGGCTGTGTCCCGTCATTTTGTTCGCAGCTGGCTAATGCAGGTTTTGTGTCCGTGTCACGGTCCGCATTCAGGAGTCCGACATAGTAAGGATGGCTTGCCCTTTGCACATCACAACAATCAATGCAGCCTCCTGGACATCTCCGATCCCTCTTCGAATACCCGGCAGCAGGACTTCATCCGTCATTCAGCTGTAGCGCCGGTTTCCTTAGATCATTCTGAGCGAGCATTTAGCCATATACGCCACAGGGTGCTGTGTAAGGTCGTGCTTCCTTCTTCTGTCCCGTACTGTGGCCCGTACCGTGTTGTACCGTGTTGCTAGGCCACTAGGGGCCCCTGCTAGCCAACGAAGTATGAATGTTTCGTCACCCGAAACCTCCTGGCAGTTTACTGAGAGCATGTGACTTTAGGAACATGTTGCTTGGTAATCGATTATACGCACCTGTACACACCAACCTTCTGCGTGTACAATAAGGGATTCCCATCCAAGAACCTGATGGACAGCGACTGCGGCCGGGATCATGAATGAAATTTATGGACAGTAAAGCTATACGTAAAAATCCTACATAACATTCGAAGTGCACACGGGCTCAGCCAGTACTGAAAGTTACTGTAGCGGGCTGTGCGTCACGAAAAGATTATGACCAAGCTCCGGTTTTATAGATTAGATTCTGTGGTTTCATAAAGCTTGAAGATCAAAGAGGGGTCCCTGCAATATGACAATGATTGTGCCCGGCGCTCCTGACATGCTAGCGCCCGTGGTCGTTACGGTGTCGTAATTGCTGGTGCGGTGCAGGATATCTTTCAAGATATCTTTTTACAATATCTTTCACTTTAAGCAACACAACATTCTTTTCCTGAAAGTACATTCTAACGGAGCTAGACAACTAGCGGCTAATTTTTTGCAGGACCCTAGCACTAAACAAGGGAAACGACTGCTGCGAACGAGTTTCGTCCATTTATCGTCACTAAAAAATAATTTAAGAGGTTACAGTGGATAGTGGAAATGCAGTCAAGGAGTCAGGCTTACTCTATCCGTCGAGGGTCTACACGCGCCGAGGTGCAAGCAGTAAAGCGTCAAGAGGAATCAGAGATTTTACATGAAACACAAGGTGAGCAGGACACATTGGTTTTAACGATAGCTTGTAATTCCATATTCACTGCGTGGTTCGTGGCATAGAAAGCAACCGAGCTAAACTAACTTCCCAAACTTTGAATATCCAATAATAACAGATACTGAGGCCCTCTTAGAACCCGAGCCATCCGGGCCCCACTTGGCGGCGCCAAGTTATGGGAGTCCCCGGGGCCTATTGGGGTCGGCTGGGGACGCAGCAGCTCGACGTGCCTCATTTGCACGGAACCGGTCCCTTACCATGAGCCGAACAAAGCGGCGGTGGTGGCGCAGCGACGCCCGGGCTCTCAAGGAGATTTTGAGCAACTGGGTCAACGTGCTGCTCGTAACTGTCCCGCTGGGTCTTATAGCCGGGGCCCTGAAATGGAGTGCAGAATACGTGTTCATGCTGGTGAGGAGAACGGGGTGGTTCCAGGGTGGCTTAATGGGTGGGGGCGGGGTGGTGTTGGGAACATTGCCGGCTATGGCTCGTAAAAGGTATGGAGGAAAGGGGATACGTGACAGCTGGATGATAGACGAGGAGCGTAGTGGCAAACATAAGGCGCCGCGTCGAATCAGTCAAGCGCCTAAACTCTGCTTTATGGGTTTCATGTCGTACGTGCATGTGGGCCTATGAGAGGTGTGGCCCAGATCGGTCCCCGGACCTACATGGCACCCCACCCCAGGTGGTGGCAGGTTGGCATTCTCGCTGCTCTCAGCCCCCTAACCTCCCTCCCTCCCTTCTACGCATCGTTATAAATCTCGTCTATTCCTCTTCCCTCTGCTCCACCGCCAGAATTTCCTGGCCCTCATCCCGTTGGCCCTCATCCTGGGGGATGTGACCGAGGACCTGGCGCTGCGGTACGGCTCCGTCATCGGGGGCCTTATCAATGTGAGGAGGGGCAGTGTGAACTCCGTTAGAAGGGGAAGAGTAGTACGGCGAATATGCCTTTGTTAACAAAACACAACTTGTCTGGAGTACCTGAGCAATGTGGCGTATGGGCTCGTGAGGCCAGTAGTGTGTGAAGCGTGGTTATGGGATGACGGGGGGATTGCCGGTGATATCCCGTAACGAACTTCCAATTCCGTCCCCGGACCCTGGCAGTGCCCACTGAGGCAGCCCCTAAGCAGTTGTCAATGCCCCTACGGAGGGCTCTACATCCTCTATTCCGTCCGCCTTCACCCTCCCCACTGCCCGCGCCCTCTCCTTACCCCCTTGCTTCCTTCCTTCCCGCCGTTGTTTACGCCACAACCCCTTGCCCCCCCCCATTCCGGCTGACGGCCCCTCTCTGAAGGCCACCTTTGGAAATATCGTAGAGATCATTCTCTCCATCGCGGCACTCTTGAACGGTCTGTACGACGTGGTGGCGGCCTCGCTCTTGGGGTCCATTCTTTCCAACCTGCTGCTGGTCACTGGTGCGGGCGGGGGCGGTTGGGGGGGAGGTACCGTGCAGGGGTGGCCGGAGGAGGAAGGGGGCCGGTGAAGAACCCTATGAACACCACACCAGCCGATGGTGGGGGGGGGGTTGAATGCTCTGCCGGGACAGAGGAATCCATGGGGAGGTATGTGGGGAGGGGGGAGGGCAGCTCTGTTGGGCTGTTGGGTCCCTAGGCGGGGTCTTGAGACTCGCCCCTCCCCGGGCCCGCACTGCTCCGCTCCGGAACCACACAGGCTGCAGCTTCTTCTTCGGCGGTCTCTTCAATAAGACTCAGAGGTTCAACGCGACCGGGAACCAGGCGTCCAGGTGGATCGGATAAGGGGTCTGTGCGTGTCGGGACATAGAGGGGTCAGCAAGGGGAGTAATTCCCCTCTATGCCGTATGCCGTATACTGCATCGCATCAGGAAGACACGAAAGCTGAAGGCGTAACATCTGAACCAGCCCTCGCTATGTTCCTTTGAAAAGCAACATCATTCCGCTCTTACAGCCATTGGTACGTTACAGCCATAGCTCCCAGACCTTCGGTAGCTGAAGTTCACGTCGTTTCCGCTCACCGCCTTCCTCCTCACCTGCTTAGCCCACCCGCCTTCTGCCCTCCCCCTCATCTCCCTGCCCAGCTCGCTGCTGTTCCTGGCCGCCCTGGGCTTCCTGATTCCCACCGGCGCATCCTTCCTGTTCGGGCACGGAGACGTGCACGATGAGAGCAAGCTGGTGCTGGGCATCAGCAGGGGTACGGCAGTGGTACTGCTGCTGTGGTAAGGAGTGGGACGAGCGAGAGAAGGAAAGGCGTTTCCCGACCCTCAATAGAAGCCACACATCAGGACTTGGGTGCGGATGTCTTGGGCGGAAGCAGACAGACAGACAGACAGACTGCTTGTGGAGATGGGAAGTCTTAAAAGGACGGCCACGCTGGGGAACCAGGACGGGTCCTGCACCCGGAGCGACTGCTAGGCGCTAGGTGCGGGACACAACCGCGAACCAAGTGCAGAACACGACACGACAACACTCCTTATCACCTTGTGTCTCTCTTCCTGGCGACCCCCCCTAGCTACGCCTGCTATCTGGGCTTCCAGCTGTACACGCACACCGAGCTGTTCGAGGTGGGCTGCCGCCCCGGAGCTGCCGGGAGGGGGCACCTGAGGGGCAGCGGAGGGGCACCTGAGGGGCAGCGGAGGGGGCACCTGAGGGGGCAGCGGAGGGGGCAGCGGAGGGGCACCTGAGGGGCAGCGGAGGGGGCAGCGGAGGGGCACCTGAGGGACCGGCACTGCAGTGCACCAAAAGAATGACACATACCGGGTGGTGGTAGTGGCGGTGGTGGTGGTGGTGGTCAGATCAAGGGGGACACAGCGGCGTTAAGTGATACCTTGGTGTTCGCCATTTCGCCTTCGTCCACCGGCCGTGCTGTGTGTTTTACCCCTCTGTCCGGAGGGGGGGGGATGTCGAAAGCCGCAAACTAATCCATAAACCTTCGCCCTCTTTGCACTGGATACCTCGTTGACCTCGTCTTTGGGGACTCGCGAGGGACTCACGTGTGTGTTTTGGGGCGCTCTCTCGTATGTTGGTTCCTCATCGTGACTTGACATAACATCACCTCAACTCTCCTCACCTCGCCCTTGCAGGAGTGCCCCGGGGAGCCCCCGGGCGGAGGGCTGGTCGCGGAGCCCCAGGAGCCCATGATGACGCTGTTCACCTCCCTCACACTGCTGACCGTCATCACCCTGGCGGTAGCAGCGGCATCAGAGTGAGGACAGGGGAAGGTAGAGGGGAAGGTAGAGGGAGGTAAGGGGGGGGTAGAGGGAGGTAAGGGGGGGGGTAGAGGGAGGTAAAGGGGGGGTAGAGGGAGGTAAGGGGGGGGTAGAGGGAGGTAAGGGGGGGGTAGAGGGAGGTAAGGGGGGGGGGTAGAGGGAGGTAAAGGGGGGGTAGAGGGAGGTAAGGGGGGGGTAGAGGGAGGTAAGGGGGGGGTAGAGGGAGGTAAGGGGGGGGGTAGAGGGAGGTAAAGGGGGGGTAGAGGGAGGTAAGGGGGGGGTAGAGGGAGGTAAGGGGGGGGGTAGAGGGGGAAGGGGGGGGTAGAGGGGGGAAGGGGGGGGTAGAGGGAGGTAAGGGGGGGTAGAGGGAGGTAAGGGGGGGGGTAGAGGGAGGTAAAGGGGGGGTAGAGGGAGGTAAGGGGGGGGTAGAGGGAGGTAAGGGGGGGGTAGAGGGAGGTAAGGGGGGGGGTAGAGGGGGAAGGGGGGGGTAGAGGGGGGAAGGGGGGGGTAGAGGGAGGTAAGGGGGGGTAGAGGGAGGTAAGGGGGGGGTAGAGGGAGGTAAGGGGGCGGTAGAGGGGGGAAGGGGGGGGTAGAGGGAGGTAAGGGGGGGGTAGAGGGAGGTAAGGGGGGGTAGAGGGAGGTAAGGGGGGGGTAGAGGGAGGGAAGGGGGGGTAGAGGGGGGAAGGGGGAGGTAGAGGGAGGGAAGGGGGGGGTAGAGGGAGGGAAGGGGGGGTAGAGGGGGGAAGGGGGGGGGGTAGAGGGAGGGAAGGGGGGGGTAGAGGGAGGGAAGGGGGGGTAGAGGGGGGAAGGGGGGGGTAGAGGGAGGGAAGGGGGGGGTAGAGGGAGGGAAGGGGGGGTAGAGGGAGGGAAGGGGGGGTAGAGGGGGGAAAGGGGGGGGGTAGAGGGAGGTAAAGGGGGGGTAGAGGGAGGTAAGGGGGGGGTAGAGGGAGGTAAGGGGGGGGTAGAGGGAGGTAAGGGGGGGGTAGAGGGAGGTAAAGGGGGGGTAGAGGGAGGTAAGGGGGGGGTAGAGGGAGGTAAGGGGGGGGGTAGAGGGGGAAGGGGGGGGTAGAGGGGGGAAGGGGGGGGTAGAGGGAGGTAAGGGGGGGTAGAGGGAGGTAAGGGGGGGGGTAGAGGGAGGTAAAGGGGGGGTAGAGGGAGGTAAGGGGGGGGTAGAGGGAGGTAAGGGGGGGGTAGAGGGAGGTAAGGGGGGGGGTAGAGGGGGAAGGGGGGGGTAGAGGGGGGAAGGGGGGGGTAGAGGGAGGTAAGGGGGGGTAGAGGGAGGTAAGGGGGGGGTAGAGGGAGGTAAGGGGGCGGTAGAGGGGGGAAGGGGGGGGTAGAGGGAGGTAAGGGGGGGGTAGAGGGAGGTAAGGGGGGGTAGAGGGAGGTAAGGGGGGGGTAGAGGGAGGGAAGGGGGGGTAGAGGGGGGAAGGGGGAGGTAGAGGGAGGGAAGGGGGGGGTAGAGGGAGGGAAGGGGGGGTAGAGGGGGGAAGGGGGGGGGGTAGAGGGAGGGAAGGGGGGGGTAGAGGGAGGGAAGGGGGGGTAGAGGGGGGAAGGGGGGGGTAGAGGGAGGGAAGGGGGGGGTAGAGGGAGGGAAGGGGGGGTAGAGGGAGGGAAGGGGGGGTAGAGGGGGGAAAGGGGGGGGTAGAGGGGGGAAGGGGGGGTTCTCGGGTAGACCGCATCTGAACGACACTGAATTTGTGGGACGCGTCACGCGCGCCTCCTTGCCTCGCACCGACGTGTGTCACTGCCCCTCTGCTGCTGGCGCTCTCCTCCCTGCACCCCCTGCAGGTATTTGACTTCCTCGCTAACGGACTTCAGCCAGAGGTGGGAACATCGCGCACTCATCCGCAGTGTTGTCCCTGTATGCTGTGTTCACAAAAAAATGAATAAAACCCCTTTTCATCCACCCTTCACCTCTTCTCACTCTTCCTTTCGTAGCTCCGGTCTGGGTGAGGCCTTCTTGGGCACCATCGTGCTGCCCATCGCCGGCAACGCTTGCGAGCACATGACGGCCGTCATCGTGGCAACCAAGAACAAAATGGATCTGTGAGTACGACAGTCTAAAGCGCCTGTCCGCTCCCACAGAGGGAGGTCCCTGTCCTTGATAAACACGCCCCTTGTTGGGCGATGCGTGTTTTCCGGCCACCGTACAGGTCCATGGGTGTGGCAGTTGGCTCGTCAATTCAAGTGGCGCTGTTTGCCGTACCCTTCGCCGTCGTCGTAGGCTGGTGCACAGGTATGCGGGGTCGGAGGGTATTGGGCTGTTGAGGCTTTCATTCCGCGGCCTCCAGGGAAGGTGGTAGGTGGGTTCGGGGCTCTACCGGCCGTGGGGCCTTATGGCTTCGGATCCGTGCCTTCGTGGTCTTGACGCGCAGCCAACTGCGGCAGGCGGGCAGACGGACTGACTGTCTGATTGCCTGACTGGCCGACTGCTGCGACCCACATCGGCCCATCTGCCTCTCCCTGACCCCCTGCTGGACATCCGGTGCTGGTGCTGGTGGCGGCGCTGGTGCTGGTTGTGGTGATTGGTCGCAGGTCACCCTTTCACGCTCAAATTCGATCCCTTCTCCGCGATGGCCCTGATGCTGTCGGTGGCGCAGGTAGGAGGGGGCAGGACGTGGGAGGGACTCCGCGTTGGGAGGAATGTAGGTCCAGCTCTCTCCTGCCACGTCATTACTTTCTGACGTCATTTCCCGCCTGGCCTTCGCACTCGCGCTCTCTCTCTCCCTGCCTCTCACTCTCCCTGGCCTCCGGCCCTCGGCCCCTCCCGCTATTCGCAGTCCAATTTCGTGACGGCGGGCGCCACCTCCCACTGGCTGCTAGGAGTGCAGCTGATAGCGCTGTACGCCCTGCTGTCTCTGGCCTATTATTTTAAGTGACAAACTTTGTACATATTCGATTGCTGTTGGGAACTGAGCATTCATTTGGCTGTTTAGCCGCACAGAGGCGTAGCCCCGCAGCGCCAAGGGTACAGCGACCAGAGTGCGTCTGTCCTTACCGGGGCCGGTTGCGGCTCCACAGCGCCGGGGGCTAGACGCGAAGGGCATGGCTATCGTGACCGTCACAAGGGCGAGTGGCGGCAGGGGGCTGGGGGATGTGTGGAATGTGGCCATGATGATGGCAGACTTCTGACTGGACCGCGCCCGCAGAGATTAGTTCACGGACTTGGGGATGGATGGGGGATGTGATGGGCTCACAACCCCTGCTCCAAAACGGCATGCCTCTGTGCATGCGCCGGGGCGTGCGGCTGGCGAGTCACGTATCATCGTATTCTTAGCTTAATTAGGTTTTGATGGTATGAGTACATGCTCTGGCGGCCGACATCATTCACCGCACTAATCGTAAGCTGACAGACTCGGTGTCTGGAGCTGCACTCGCCTTTCCTAGAGTCCTGTGATGTGTGTAGGTGGGCGTCTGTGCACTCGACTGTGGCGGAAGGGAGGTAGAGAGACATAGACCCAGTTGACACTCCCTCCCCCCGGGCGTAACACATGTCAGCCAACTAGTCTCACGAGGGCGCCATGACGGTCCACGCGCCATGACGCACCTGACAAAGCAGGCATGTGTGCAGATATATGTGTGTATTTGTTGATGTCTGCGTGCCGGTCATGTCGTCATGCCGTACCGGTTTCCCTACCCTGATGACACCATGCATCAACACTTGGATGCTCGGTACATGCATTGTGGTGTTCAACAACCCTTGTGCCCCCTCCCATCCTCTCCTCTGTGGGATGTGATGATTGGGTTTGAGGGTTTTGTCGGCAGCTCTCTTATCCATTTTACCATCCCTGAACTTCTTGTGCACGAGTGCCAAACATCGTACCGCTGCTTGCCACGTAAGACGCGGTGGCGGGCAAATGATTTTTGAATGCATAGAATATTGAGTTGTTATCGATTTTTGGAATCTCGTAATGGGGGTTATCTGTGTTATCTGATTATCTATGCATTATTGGAAACACGTCTTGACGCGTCGCATCTCGTGGTGTGGACCTCCGACTTACGGGGCAGCCGGGCGCACTTGGGCGCTGCTGCCGATAGCCGTCTGTCATAACGCCGAAGCTGCTGCGGATATTTATTGTGGATGGGTACTTAGCTATCATCTGCTTAACAAACGTTGATTGAAGTGTGCTGAAGGGAGTTTTACATCGCCTTACGCTTGGTTGGCCGCATGTTTGGGGATGTAGTGGAGCGGGGGTTGGATGGCACTACCCCTGCACCTCAGACCTCGACCTCAGACCAGACTGCATCGACTCTCTGATCTTCCTCGTGTTCACATCGCCGGTTGTCCTCTTCTTCTTCGTTGCATGTCGATCAAGGCCGGTGGGAACACACTCTCTGGCCATGATATCTCACTTGTGTCTTTTGTGATGTATTTTTAAGCGTCTCGTCTCCATTAGCTACTTGACTGCTTGATGGCCCCCTGGGTTGTTGTGCTCTCGCGAGCTGCTTGCTTGTTTGCCAGTCCTCCATGGGGGGTAGGGCGCCCACGAGGGCCCCGTTTAAGCAGTTAATTGGTTTAACTCGTTTAGAGGAGCTCCCCCCGTACATCGACTTCCTAGAAGGATTCATGGCGTGTGGCTAACTAGACGGTTTGTAGATCACGTCACATCATTTTGCCCTTATCGTGATATCCATTTATTGTACACCACATATGCTTCTTTGCCTTGCGAGCGATGACATGACTTGAACTCATATCACCTAGGGAATGTTGGGTTGCAGTGCAGTGCTCCGCCAACAGCTTCTCAGGTGTCTCTTGCAACTGCCGGACCACCATTATTGTTTAATAACGCTGGGGCTCGTGGTTGGCGGGGCGAAGCAAGCCTTCTCGGGAGGAGATTCTTGGGCAGCTGTTTGTCCTGACTGGGTCCTAGGGACCAGGGTGGCTAGGAAAGGGCAGTGCTATTGAGGCTAGTGACGGCTTTGGCGTTTTCATGAAATGAGTGTCCTGGGCCACTGGGCCACTACGGAGAACTCTTTCCACCGTAAAGGTCATGTTTGCAACAACGAGGATTCCACCAGCAGCTCGGAGAACCCGGCAATACCAACCTGCGCCGACGAAACGTGCAATCAAGGGTCCGCACTTAGTGAGCCCTGAGCAATGACGGCTTCGCATGAAGCTTCGGGAGAACTTTCCAAAGTAGGCACCTAGGACTGTTAGTGGACTGATGGGACATCTCGCTCCGTGTCCTGCGTTTCACGCGTCGTGTTGACAGTAAAGCGGGGGGGTGTTAATGGACTTGGTATCCGCATAAATTTCATTGACATGCAGTCGGAGGGAGGAACGAGGAAGCATTTCTCTTCACGGATTCACCGTGTCCTGCTGCAGCTTTGGCTTTGGCTTATGGACCGTGAGGTGGTTATGCATGGCATATCTTGTAACGGTATATGCCAGCATATGCATCACCGAGACGAGCAAAACGCACGCAGGATGTAACCAGTCCATTCCTCACAATTTGCTTTGGCCCTATGCCGCTCTAGATGCACGGGTCCCATTTCTTTCCCGATAATCAGTATGCAGCTCAGGCATCCCCACCATCAGCTACAGAATCCCTTCATCACCCTACGTAATAACCAGCTGCTGACCTATCCAGCATAAACTCAGGGAATCGGGCCATCGAGGTTTTATAAGGGAACAAGCTGCCGTACATACCGTACCCATAGGTCCTGCTTGGCACTGCGTTGGGGAAGGGGCACAAGAGAGCAAGGGGATGGAACCGCGAGGTCAACAAACAAGAGTGTTTCGCGGCCCTCTGGAAACGCCTCCGCCAAGCCCAACGCGGAGTCCCTCCCACGTCCTGCCCCCTCCTACCTGCGCCACCGACAGCATCAGGGCCATCGCGGAGAAGGGATCGAATTTGAGCGTGAAAGGGTGACCTGCGGCCAATCACCACAACCACCACCAGCACCACCAGCACCGGGTTGAGAACTTACCGATAGAAGATTTTAAGCATCCTGCAGGAATTCATCCGATTGCCAGATCGCGGATTCACGATAATCAGGCACGGTTTCCAGAAACAAGGTCCTGGCAGGGTTCCGCTGATCAGTTGTCAGTCCTGGAATCTCCGCGAGGACTGGTTAGAACCGCCGCGAGAACTCCAAAAACGTCATTGGATATTCGAAGAAAAGTAGAATGTTGCAGGGAAGAAGCTAGAGAGTTGCACAAGGATAAAGTCATATATATTTTGCCGCATCGCGAAAGTTGAACCTAATCATAACTACATTCGCCCGTGTGGTCGAAGCGTACGGCATCCTGCATGTGTTCATGTTTCCACTTAAGTTTTACCACAGTTGCTTCGCCTGATGTAATCACATTATGTTGCAATGATCCGTCCGTACATCAAGCTGAAGAAGGCCTTACACGGGACATGTCCATACGCATACCACACTACGGGTCGAGACACGGCTTGCACCTCGTACTGCATTAATGGCAAGCATTCCCTGGGCGACGTGAGTTCAAGTGATGTCATCGCTCGCATTGCAAAGAAGCATACGTGGCGGTTCGCTTAATTTCAGGTACGATGTGTACGTTTTTTGTTCCTACTCTACTTACCTCTGCCGCGTCGGCCTCGCCCTGCTGCCGCAACATCTCAAGGTCGTACATCCCCCGTACATTCGCCTCCTGTCGTGCATTCCCCGCCGCATAGTCGAACTGGGCCCACAGCCGCGCCACCTGCTCCGCCAGCTTCGCCGCCGCCTGGGCCGACATGGGCCTTATGAAGCGCCGCGTCCCGTAGCGCCAATGCTGGACCAGGACCGATGGTGATGACTTACCGCAGCCAGGAGCCGCAGAGTGCTATGTACGAATATCTATGCATGCTGTCGACCTGCCTGAAATACTCCACCTACTCAGTGATAAAAGCCGTATGTATATGAAGATTTATCTGTTGTTGATTTTTGGACTTAGGGTTTGAGGATTTTATGGAATGAACCCCG
Organism: Volvox africanus; assembly: GCA_030268105.1. NCBI lineage: Eukaryota > Viridiplantae > Chlorophyta > Chlorophyceae > Chlamydomonadales > Volvocaceae > Volvox > Volvox africanus. Next base: position 114,853 of record BSDZ01000038.1, read on the forward strand.
CTGCTGGGCGTATCAATGGTCTCATTGCTGGTGGTGTTCATAGTCATCCATGATCGCACCGTTTCTCAACAGCTAACAGTCCCTGTTTACATTTGTACGATAAGAAATGTCTCTGTGAATGGCGGAATGTGCGCTGCCGGCGATTCCTGTACTTAATTAGCGACGCGCGGTTAGTCAGGGGGCACGGTCATCCAGGTGACCCCTGGGGTCCTGCTGTTATCAGGTCCATTCGCTTACTGGCACGTGCCTGCGTTTCGCCGCTATGTTCACTTGCGCTATGTCTACACATCTCAAGTACTTTTGAGCGTAGCCCGATGTGTACGATTGCATTCTGCGCTTGCTTGTATGGTACAGTCCTGCAGGGCAGGCTCACTTATTAAGTTTCTGCGCGGGACTGCTAAACCTTGCAAGCTTGTTTCTTTACCACTCTTGAAATGATCGGAAGGGAGCGAAGCCGTGGCAAGTGAGAAACTGCCGCGTTGTGACTTTTCGCGTACGGCCCAAAGCCGGCCGATCGAGTCCATACAACACTGGACAACAAATCTCTAATGACACTTAATCATAGTGTTCACGTTTTGCAGAACAACTTGCGCTGCGAGCTTGCTTGGTTTGCAGGCTGGTCAGGCAGGAACACTGAAGAGGCAATAATCTAACAAACTGGGATAAGCAACATCTCGCATGGGTATGTTGGATTTTACTGAGGACGCATACTGAAGCTGCTGTTGGGTTGTAAGATGAACTGGCCTGCATGCGTGTTCGATTCTGCTGTGCGCTCCTGAACATAGGCATGCAATCAACGGGATCAATGGACTCGGGCTAAGCAGTAGGGAATAGGGTACATAACGAAGACTAGGTTCAAATAGGATAAGCTCTGTCTGGACCTAAAGGAATGCGAATGTCGCAAGGTCGCGAAGGGCAGGGCCGGGCACCAGCGAGTCCTGTTGTCCACGTGACTGATCTCCGATAGTAAGTAACTTATTTACATGTACTTCTGAAATAATGACCGCGTTTCGCGACCGTATGTGGACATTGTGCCCTGTTGGGAGTTGGAGGAACGCGCCGTTCTCAGTTGAGGTAACGAATCCACGACAAATTGGCGCGACTTCATCAACTTCCACGTGCAGCAATCAGAGCAGCATTCAACATAGTATTCCTGTTTCTGCAAAGTATCTTTTGTGTTACTCGTAGACAACTTGCGGTTATGCATCATTCTGAAAGGCACGCGACCCGCTTTCTTCTTAGGCTACAACAACTTAGGCATGGTGAATGCTCGTTGTAGACAGTATATACACTCATTGAAATATGGATTCTGAAATTGAAATATGGATTGTGATTAGATGGGCGTAGAACCTCTGGCCGATGTAGTCCCCTTTCATTCGTAGGTCTTTGTGACTAGCCAGCAACCTTTCGGCGCACAGGCCTGCGACATATAATATGATAGGCGCATCTTTTATTGCGGGCGGCGAGCGAAGCTGTACAAATTCCAACACTTTTAACGTCGTGCCGACACCGCGAGTTTACATCTCATTGAAGGCTGCGTCCGGTAACCCATTCAAATACAAAAAGCGCAGTTTCGATGGGTTTACGCGGCAGACCTTCTCTGAGGGTAGGTAGGGCCAGACGGATTGCCGACCGTCCCGGTCATCGCGGCCATTTATACGGGGTATTATGCGCGACCCTTGCAGGTTTCCGTCTCAGCTCGGCCTCCTCCAAGACATTATTAGTGGGAGATAAGCGACGACGTGGCGTGCCCTGCCGGGCTGGCCGTGATGTAAGTTCAGGCAGCGCCAGAAACCACTTCCGACACCACTGAGGGCGTAACCAATGCGCTCGACACGTCATACCCGAGGGCCTTATGCCGGTATTTCGTACTGACCCTTTTACGTCGTACGTGTTCCTCACGCCTTTTCGATCCTATCTTAACATGTTTGGCAGTCTGAAGCTATGGCGTGGTTCGTGTGTTTTTTCCCCCAACCGATCCTTCACAAACACACACACACAAATCTCTCTTTTCTTCTTCCCTCCCTTCATTACCACGAAGACCAATAGTGTTGGCAAAGGAACGTTTTCTCCCCCCCTCCCCTCCGAGCCCCGGCACTCCGCCAACGGACACTTACTCAGGGGAGCCTTGTGTGCGCCTTTTGAATCCTGTCTTGGTGTACCCGATACTAATGATGTACGGCACCGACATCGACAAGAAAAGCGATGACCTCATGCTGACCCTTTTGGGCCTTCTTTTTAACTTTGATGGATTGTAGACACCGGACTCAAGGCACCCGGGCGCCAGCGACACACGCAGCGTCGCTGCCTCCGCTTCCACACCTGCGGCGGCGGCAGCGACCGCAGATTGCTCCTCCTCTCCCGCCGCCGGCAGTCAAAACTCACTCCATCCTTCCGACGGCAATGGCGATTCCTTTGCGTCGCCGCACGGCACCAACACCAGCACCAGCACCAGGGACAGCAATAGCAAATTCAGCCGTACAGATGATGTTGACCCTGCAGCGTCCAGCAGATCTGCGGCCAGCATTGCTGCCAACGGCGCCGGCAGTGCCGCCACCGCTGCGGCAGTGGCGGCGGCTCTGTCAGCAGCACCTGCCAGCCCCGCCAGTACGATGGTCTGTATAACTTTCGTCGTCCCGTCGTTCACTACACAGCCGGGGCAGCACTTAGCGGTGGTGGGCAGCTGCGGGTCGTTGGGGCGGTGGCAGCCGGGAAGGGGTTTGGCGCTGCAGTGGGGGGAGGGGCACAGGTGGACTGGGGGCCTGCGAGTGGCGCTCGAGGAGGCGCGGGTTGCGGAGTTTAAGGTGAGCGTCTCAGCTGCCGTACCAGCTCCAGGAGGGGGTGCTGATCAACTTTGAGGCAGCTGGGGGTGGGACGGGTCCAAAAGGGGACAACCCCAACCCGCACGGTAGAAAGGTGGAGGGGATCTGGACTTTTGAAAAGCGATAAGCATTTGGTTGGGAGATCCATTTGTTGGCTGGTGCGATATCGTTATGTTTCTCTCCACGCAGATCGTCATGGTGGATGGGCGTACGAAAGCAGTCACGTGGGAGCCAGGACGTAACCGTGTCTTCAAGGTGGGTGCTCCAGCAGCGTGCGGGTGAATGTATGTCGTTTGAGGACATGGGTCACAGTGTATGGTTTCGGAGTATCTGGGGCATGGATTGTGGAAGAAAGCCAGTCGCATTCGTCCCCTTCTGGTGCCGCCACCTCCGCCGCCTCGTGTTCATCATTCCCTTCCCGGCAGCAACTTCTGCATTCACATTCTGCCTCTTCTCCCCCTCCTCCCCTTCTCCCCCCCCACACCCACCTTACCTGTCAGGTCGACACCCCCTCGGCGGCTTCATCAAGATCAGTTTCGGAGCCGCCTCACCAGATGCTGGTGTGCGAGTGGGGCAAGGATCAGAGCCATCTAAAAGTGAGAGCATGCAAAGAGCGGGGTGGCGTGGTAGTGGAGTCAGCATGGGGATCTGGTTCCGGAGCTTTCCTGACAGAAGGACACGAGGTCCCCCAGGGGAATATCAACTGGGTTTCGGAGCTTTGGATGGACGGAAGAGGGAAATTTTGGTTCGGGTTTTGCACGGGCTGGTGTCCTTTTTCTAAACCCCCTCTCCACCTCGCTCCCCATCTCTCCCCCCTTCGCTCTCAGGTCCCGTCAGCAGCGGCTCCAGGGGGGGAGCCACAAGGCGGGGCTGCCGCCAGTAGCAGTGGTGGTGGCGGGCGAGCCCCGCCCTCCTGCCGCCTCGCACGTGTGCAGGTGGTGGTTCCCCTCTTCGTGGGGGGTCCGGGTCAGCGGCTGGTGGTGGTGGGCAGCTCGCCGGAGCTGGGCTGCTGGGACGTGCAGCGAGGTTTGGAGCTGAGCTGCTCCCCCGGCCACATCTGGAGGGGGGAGGTGGAGCTGCCGCTGACCAACAGGTTGGAGGCCAAGGTGAGGTGTAGAGGGGGGACTGATTTTTATGTGTGCGTGAGGGGGGAAAAGAAATGGGGGGGGCCGCACACGCGGGGAGCACACGGTTGGGGTTTGGGGTTTGGGAACTTAGGGTTTTAATGCAGGAGGTGGAGGTGGGGAGTAGCTCCTCGTTCGTACCCGGCCACAAATGACACATTGGAACCCTGACGATATGTGCAATAAACCTCAAAACCTGACGACCTCGCTGTTTTTCCATTCAATATCGTACAATCTCCGTTTAATGTCCGTACAGTTGGTGGTGCTTGGCCCTGGTGACGGTGTCCAACGGTGGGAGGCGGGGCCCAACCGCTCCCTGTCGCTGCAACCGCCCCCACCAGAAGACCCCCTCCCGCCACCCCCACCGCCACCGGCATCATTTCCACCAACCGCTAACGAAGCAGCGTCAACATCCACATCCACCTGCACACCGACCTCACCGACATCAGCTGGTAGTGGCGAAGTCGCGGCGGGTCACTACGTGGTGTTGTGGCACTGGGGCATCACCGGGTGTGTCCAAGCGCTCTACTGCCCCAGCAGCCCAGTGAACAGAGCCTCGGTCTCAGCCCGCGGCGGTGCGGGCGACGGGGATGTCGTCAGTGGCGGCACCGCAGCCGCTCTGAGCGACCAGCAGGTGCTATCGCTCGTCCACTTCACCGTTCCCCAGTTCGTTACCGCCCCCGGCCAGCACCTGGTGCTGGTGGGCAGTGTGCCCGCCCTGGGGGCCTGGAGCCCTGCTGGGGGGCTGCAGCTGCAGTGGGCCCCGGGGCACTGCTGGAGCGCGGAGGTGCTGCTGCCCAAGAACCAGGACATCGAGGCCAAGGTGGGGGAGGAGGTCGGATTGGGGGGTATGGAAAAACACACACGGCCGACCCGCGGGTCACACGAGCCCCGTCATCTGGGCGCTGAGGGTTTAGCGACAGAGATGATAACTACCGGTACTTGCTGCTGGAGCCTGACACCGGCCGCGGGCATGCAGTCGCCCGTGTGTGTTTTTGACACGGAGGGACTGTCAACATGGAGGCATGTGGGGAGCTTAACTAAGAGGGGGAGAACCCCCTCCCCCCCTCCCCAGGTCGTCTTCTTCGACAACGGCTGCTACAGCTGGGAGGCGGGACCCAACCGCCTGATCCCTCTCTCCCGCGTATTGGCGGACTGCAGCCCCGGGGCCGAGCCCGTGTTCACCTGCTACTGGGGCAACACACCCACCACCCCGGTGAGGGGGGGAGAGGGGGGGAAGGGGGGGGAGGGGGGAAGAGAAAAACACGGTGCGTGTGCTTGAGGACTGAAGGGGGGAACCCGGGATCGAAAACCGAAACCCGGAGGCAGCGGGTTATGTTCCGCCCCCGAGCTGATCAGCTCCTTTACGTAACGATTCCGGTTATGACCGGCCGGGGGGCCTTATGATGCAGGTGGTGGTGGTCCCCAAGCGTTATGCTCGCGACCTGCCCCTGGAGCACCAGCAGCTGGAGGTGGAGGTGGAGGAGGAGTCGGAGCATGAGCACCAGCAGCTGGAGCAGCCAGAGCCGCAGCAACAGTTGCCGATGACGGAAATGGTGGTGGGAGATGCGAATGGTAGGCACATAAGGCCCCAGTGCCCAGCAGTGCTTCTGCCCCTCTCCCCCCCTTCCCCCGGGCTTTCTTCTTAGGGTTAACATTATATGATCGGGAAACATCATGTCGCAAAATACGACATGGAAAAATGGAATCTGAAGCTTCTGTTAAAGTAAAATGAAATAACATTACGTGAATCATGCCATGTTCGTACAACTTGGGTGGTCGCAGATCAGGTGGGGGAGGGGAAGCTGCTGCTCCAGTTCCTGGCCTTCATGGTGGGCACTTTCATCGGGGACGTCGTCACCCAGCCAACAGCGGGTGTAGGTACAAGCAGTAGCAGTGGCAGTAGCAGTGGCAGTAGCAGTGGCAGTAGCAGTGGCAGTGCACTCAGTAGTCGCGGCCTCACCGACGGGGCGGCTCCGGCAATGTACGCCTCCCAGCTGGCGGAGGCGCATAAGGCCCTCCGGGCGGCTCGCTTCCGAAACACCAAATTGGCGTGGGAGCTGGCGGAGACCCGGAGGCAGTACGAGGCCAGGTACGGCATTTCGTACAGGAATTTTCCGTCCTTTTTCTTGTCATCCCTTGTTGTAGGGCTGCTGGTCCCCTCACACGATATCTTCACTCCAACTCCCATCCCCGGTCCCGCTGCTGTTGTCTGGTACGGCAGGTGGTCAGAGCTTCAGCAAATCAGCAAGGACGCTGCGGCGAAGACGAAGGCCGCAGATGTGGACGTTGCCGCAAACGGTGACGATAACGGTAACGGTAACACGGGCACCGCTGCCGTGTCTCTTCATGATAGTGGCGTTGCCGTGGGGACGGCGGCGGGGACTTTGGAGCGTTTCGGTGGAGCGGAGCAGGTTGAAGGCGGGTTCCCCCTCCTGGAGCCGGCCGTACCGCCCCTCCCGGAGATGGGCTTACAGGTGGGGTGCCTGCGCCGCAGTGTGTGTGCAGGGGTGCACGTGTATATATGTGTGTGTGTGTGCGTGTGTGTATTGGGACGGCTGGTTTATGATCAAAACAATTGAACCACCGGTGACAGGAATCCCAACCTATCCCGTGTGGGCGCTTCGTACCTTAACAAGTACTAGTACTTAACAAGTAGCCGAAACCGGATTTTGCCTCCCCCCCCATCAATTCTCGTCACCCCCCTCCCTCTCCTGTGTCCCCTGCAGGCCCTCGCCGCGCTCCTCTCCGCCCTGACGGGCCGGGTGCCCCCGTCAGAGCTGCAGCAGCTGCGGGGGCTGTTGCGGCGGGCGGAATGTACGGCGCTGGAGTTTGAGGTGCTCGCTCAGCGGATTGGAGCCACCCCCTCTGTGCTGGAGAAAAAGGAGGTTCGTCAGGATGTTCGTGTGGGATGGCGGCACCCCTCCCGCCTCCCCCCTCCCCCCCTCCCCCCCTTCGTTGCGTCTACGTTTTATGAATAGTGATGTAAATGATTTCCCCCCTCCCCATTACAAATGTTATAAAGATAGCACATGATGAAAAATAATTACAATATTATGTATGTATCTTGAACCAATTGTTTGAGTCCCTCATCCTCCCCCCCCCCCCCACGTTTAGTCCTCGTTCCTTCAGTACCAGCACCAGCTGGTTTGTTTCAATCGTCTTCCCCCCCTCTCCCCCTCCCTCTTTCCCCTTCTTCCCCCCTTCCCCCTTCCCCGTTTCCATAGTTGATTTCCGGCGAAGTGGTGGCGGCGGAGGCGGTGGCTGCGCTGCGGGCGCGTCTGGAGCACCTGGTGGCGACTGGCGGCGCACAGGTGGCGGAGGCGGTGACGCGGGCCGCTGCCGCCGCCACAGCAGCTGCTGCGGACGCGGCTGCTCCCGCTGTTGTGTCGGCCCTGTCGCCGGCACTGCTGACGGCAACGGGAGATACGACAGCTCTGATCGGAGAGAGGAGCGGCGGCGCCTCGAAGCAGGTGGGTTATCAGTTCTGAGCTTCACGGCTTCCTCATGCTCTATACTGCATAACTCGTTAACCTCTTCAACGTCCTCTCATCACCCTCTGCTGCCGAGTGCAATCAAACGTTTGTCCCCGTAAACGTGCGCAGCTTCAATCGCATCTGGCTGGAGTCGGCGCGGTGGCGGCCGCCGCGGCAGTGGCGCCGGGTGCCCCCGCTGCAGCGGCGGCAGAAGTAGCGCTGCGAAACGTCGCGGAGGTGGCGGCGGCGCTGCGTCGTCAGCTGGAGGCGGCTCAGGAGCAGCACCGCCGGGAGCTCGCAGCGGCGCAGGAGGAGCGCCGCGAGGCGGAGGAGTGGAGAGGTGAGTGTACGACACCAACGAGTCCGGGTTTTGGCTTCCGATGCCGTGCTTGACCTGTGTGTCCGACCCGTGGGTCGTTACATTGAGTGATGTGGTGAGCTGGCTTTGGCTGCATGTTTCCTGTCACCAGTACGGCTTTTCTGTCCCGTGGGTCACCCCTAACAGATGTACGGCATGTAGTCGTGACCTTTGCTTGGGTCATGGGACCTTTGCTTTGACCTCTGCATTCTGTGTATGTGTATATGTGTGTGTGTGTGTGTTCCGCGGCAGCTGCTGAGGTGTCACGGTTGGAGAGGGAGCTCGAGGACCTGGGGGAGCGGCACGCAACGGCGATGGCGGCGGCGGAGCAAGCCGCTGCCGTCGCCGCCGAGGCTAAGGCCGCCGCCGAATCCCTCATGTGTGACCTTCACGCCGCCGCACAGTCCGCCGAGGCCGGCACCGCAGCCGTGGCGGCGACGCCGGCGATGGGTTCGGGTTTTCGTGCCCACGAGGCAGAGCTTCTTCAGCAGTTGGAGATGGAACGGCAGCGCTTGGCGGAGGTGGTCTCGGAGCGCCACGACACTATCGCCGCCGCTGGAGCGGCGGAGGAGACCGCTGCGGGGCTGCGCGCGAAATTTTACGTGCGGGAAGCGAAGCTTCTAAGAGACATCGACAAGGCAAGCCTCGCATGCTCTCCAGATCATTATGTCGTTAACCCTCCACCACCGCTATCACCCGTTCCTTCGTCCTCATGTTCGGCCCTATCCTTTGTTGATAATGTATGTGTGTATGCCATTACAAATATATGGCCTGCCGGCATCTCTGCTGACAAAACCGAGAGCCCTTTTCCTTTCGTGTCCCGCATCTCCTCCCCCCATTTGGTTGGAAGGAACGGGAGCAAGCGGAATACGCCGCCAGGCGGGCGGCAGAGGAGGCGGCTGTACGGGCGGAGAAGGCGGAGAGGCGCCAGCGGGAGCTGGAGGAAGGCAGGGTAAGGGAACTTCATGAATGTGTATGTGTGCGTGTTTATGTGTTTGGAAGGATGGCAAGCAGCCAAAGACACAGCCAGGGGGGAGGCCTCAGTGAAGGGGGGGGGGAAGAGAGGACTCGTCTTGTGCTTGTTTGTGTGTGTGTATGTGATAAGGCCCCAATGGAAGTGTTGATCGATCCGGATCTGGATCGAGATATCGCCTAAAACCAGAAACAATCCAATCCTCCGAAACCACACACACCCTTTTAAAACGCTACCCATCAGGAATCGGCCCGACGGCAGTTGGCAGCGGCGCGGGAGGCGCTGCACTTGCAGCAGGCGGCGGCGGACGCGGCGTTGTCGCGCCTCCAACACCGGGCGGCGGCGCGGGAGGCGGAGCTGGCGCTGCAGTTGCAGCAGGCGGCGGCGGACGCGGCGTTGTCGCGCCTCCAACACCGGGCGGCGGCGCGGGAGGCGGAGCTGGCGCTGCAGGTGGGATGATATGATGAAGTACAGCAAGATGCAGCAGGGGATCAACAAGACACTTCGGGTTGAGGGTACGGCATGTCGTATTTGACTCGTAGGGTTGTCCGTGCCGGCACTGTCGTATGGCCGCAGGAGGCCCACCTGCACCAGGAGGCGCTCATCGCCGCTGCCGCTGCGCAACGCGCCGAAACCGGCGCCACCGTGGAAGGCTTGGCAGTCCGCGTCGCGCAGCGGGAGCAGGAGTTGTCGGAACTGGGGCAGCGATTGGAAGTGACCCGTGGGTCAGTTGAGGCGGCCAATGCGGCGAGCGCGGCGTTGGGGTGCAATTACGAAGACCTGGTAATTGCTCGCTGCGGCGCCTAGGGTTGGTGTGATTGTGAATGGCGGTTGGGGTAGAGTTGATTGTGGCGATTTTCAGTTAATTTGGTTGATTTCACACCCAGCCAGAGATCGAAGATCAGGTAGTTTTGATATTTTTTGTGGCTTTTTTAGTTTACTACGTAAAAACCGCCCGACCGCTAACACCAAAGTCGCCAAAGCCAAGAACGTGCGTTCTTCATGATAGTTTTCTGTTGTTCGTTGATCTGTTGATTTATAGGCCTGGGAGCTGAGTACAGCCATCGCAATGGACGGCCTGGATGCAGAACGCGATGCTTCAGCAACGGTGGGTGCTTTCTCGGGTCGTGATGAGCGAGCCAGCCAGTATCTATAGGGCTTATGCGCGATATGTGATAGGCAGCCGACCAGTGGGTCACAGAAATCCACATGGCCGGTGAATAGTGAACGTGCCGCATATCGCCACTTGGGGCTTATAATCTGTACGGCAGCAGTTGGGGATTGTAAAGGAGCTGTTGCCCTGTGAAGACACGCTACACACATGTTGCTGATCGATCTGAAATCCGTTTTAAATCCGCTAACGGATCCAATCTGGGTCCAAATGTGACTCACACTCAGGTTGAGGCGAAGCTGCGTGCGGAAGTCGCGGGGCTTATGTCCCGTGCCGCGTCTCTGGAGCTGCAGCTGACGGAGGCCCGCCGCCAGTACGACAACGATGTCCTGGCGGCGGAGCTGCTGGCGGTGGCGGCGCGAGAAGCGGCGCTGGTGACGGCGCAGCGGGAGTTCGAGATGCGAAGTACGGCAATGTTGGCGGCTTATGAGGCTGAACTGTCGGCAGCTCGCATGCGGGAGAGCGAGCTGCTGGGGGCTTTGCAGGTGAGGACAGGAGTGTGTGTGTATGTGTGTGTATATGTGTGTGTATGTGTGTATATGTGTGTGTATGTGTGTATATGTGTGTGTATGTGTGTGTATATGTGTGTGTATGTGTGTATATGTGTGTGTATGTGTGTGTATGTGTGTGTATATGTGTGTGTGTGTGTGTATGTGTGTGCTGAGCTGGGGGATTGAGGGCGTCGTGAGTGTGGAGCGGGGCGTGGCGCATCTCACCATTCCACCGGGTGGACGTCGTACAGGCAATGGATCTGGATTGTAAGAACGAAGTGGAGGATGGCCAGGTGGCGGCGGAGGCGGCGGCACTAGCGGAGGCGTCAGGACTGGCGGAGGCGCCGGCACTGGCGGAGGCGCCGGCACTTGCGGAGGCGTCAGGACTGGCGGAGTCGGCGGCACTGGCGGAGGCGGCGGCAGTTCGAGAAACGCTGGAAAAGCAGCTGGAGGTGAGGGGGGGGGGCCAGGGGAGACGGGTTTATGAATTTTTGGACATTTTGGATGTGGGCATTCGGATCTGTCGTATCTCATCTCACACATTTACCCGCTTTCACCCTTCACATACCCACTCTCCCCACCCCCTCGGCCCACTTACCGCCTGACCCCCATCAGGATCTGCGAGCTGAGGCCGCTGCCCGCCTGCATGCCGCCCGCGCTGAGCTAGGCGTGCAGCGGCAGCAGGTTGAGGCCGTGGTGGCGGCGGCGGCGGCGGAGCTGGCCAGTGCCCGCGACCGCTACGAGGCGGCGCTGGTTGAGCAGCAGAAGAGGCTGTTGGAGGAGCTGGTCAGGAGCAGAGAGGCGTTCGTGGTACGAGGACTCTCGGCGTTAGAGAGGACGGGAGGACGAGCTGCATCTTAAAGATGCAGTTATTGATTGGCGGTAAACTACAGGGATGAGTAGACGCGAAGGGATACGCAACAGGAGCTAAGACGGCGCAGATTCAGGGAAGAGGAAGTTGTGGGACTTGACCTGGCGCCTCATGCTCCGAAACCCACATCCTGGCCCTAGTCCCCATGTGCCCCTATTCTTCTGGCCTCCGCGTGCCTTCAGGCAACTTCTGAGGCCGCGGCCCGCATGCGGCGGGAGAGCGAAAGCCGGATGGTGCAACGTCTGGCGGTGAGGAGTTGGGACGCGGGCAGAGGGCGTGTGTGTATGGAGCAGGGGGGGGGCATGTGCCATACGGGGGTGGCAAAGGGGTGGAGAAAGGGGACGTAGAAGGGGGAAGGGGGGCTTTCAGAGCAGTGAATGGCTTGGGGACCCCGTGCCCTCCTCAGCGGCGCAACCATCCACCAACTCCCTCATTACGTAATGCTGTATTGGTCGTGCTGCCGTACACACGTCATGATTAGGAGCTCCGTGCCAAGCTGGAGATTGCGGCTCTGGAGCGCGAGCAGGCGCTGCGTGAGCGTATGTCGGCGGATCTGTCCCGAGCGGCGGCGGCGGCGTACGACGACGTGTCGGCGACGCTGGTGGAGCAGCAGCTGGCGGCTGCGGCGGCGGCGACAGAGGTGGAGCGTCAGGCGCTGTCAGAGGAGGCGAGCAGAGCGAGGGAGGCGTACGAGGAGATGTCGGCCCGGCAGCAGGTGGGAGCGACGGAACCGGTCCACATCTCCGGTGCGGGTCAAGCCCTTACCAATCCCGCTCGGAAATAAATGATTTAAAAAGTAAATTATATGATTATATTTATTATTAAAGATCTGTATGTATTCTTATTTATTATTTTCACGCAGTAACAATGACATTGTCCTCGACGTCCGTACGCGATAACGACCTCTTGCAGAACCTGGCGGAGGAGCACCTCCGTCGGGAGTTATCGGCGCTGGCGGAGGCGCACGCGGCTGAGGTGGCGGCGCTGGAGGCACTCCATGTACGGCAGCTGGCGGAGCAGGCGGCAGCCATGGAGGAGGTGACGGCGGTCTTAAACAGTGACATACTGGTTCTGCGTCGGGAGCTGAATCAGCGGCAGAATATGTGGGTCAGGGCTTTGAGTGGGGGGGGGGTTGCGGGGTGAGTGGGGTGTCCTTGGGCACGTAGAGGGGTGAGTGTGTGTGTTTTGTTTCGCTGCGGGGATCTGTGTCGGTTAATGCAAGCAGCCAATGTACGACCTTGGGTTTATTAGCCCCTTTCCGTGTTCACCTGTCACCTGTCACCTGTTAAGCCGGCAGTCGTGTGGACGCCCCCGGGTGTGTGTGTGCCTCTCTTCGCCGATGTCTCATGTTGCGAGTGAGGGGGGGGGATCACGAGCCTGTTCGGGCATGCATGTCCGTCTGTCCGTATGCCTGTCTGTCCGTCTGTCTGTCTGTCTGTCTGTAGGTATGCTGCCCTGGTGGCGGACCAGCGCAATCTTGCCGCGGCGGCGTCAGCGGCGCAACAGCGGGTTTCGGAGCTGGAGCGACAACTGACGCGGGCGGAGGAGCGCTACGGCGAAGAACTGTGGAAATTAACGTGGGTGTCGTACTTGCACGTGGCGTCTGGTGGTGTTTTTTCCGTACTGAAGGATAGAAAGCTGAGTCGACGGAAAAATACAAACACTGGTGCGATTTGGAACCTGTGTAAAGCGAACAACAGGAGGAAAACGGAAGAACGGAAAGAAGTGACCGAACGATTTTTGTACGGCAGTCTAGCCGATAGTAATTTACGCTGCGGTCCCTCTCCCTTGAACCCTGAACATAGGGCTCAGCACGATGCCAGGTTGGTTTCGGAGCTGGCCGCAGCCCGGGCTGTCAATGAGGAGGCGGCGGGGCGTAACTTGGAGAGGCTGGTGGCGGCGCAGGTGGGCGGGAGTGCGAATTGGTTCCTTAAATGCTCTGAGGCTTTCAATTGAATGAGCCGTTGTACGAGGGCACCGCAATTACCATTTCGGTGGTTGACGGTTTGCAGGAGGCGGCGGCCTCGGCGATGGCGGCTCAGGTGGTGGAGAGCGCCGCCGCTTTGGTGCAGCAGATGCAGCTGACGGAGGCGCAGCAGCAGCGGCTGGCGGAGGCGGAGGCGCGGCAGCGGGAGCTGGAAGCACGCCTGACGGTAGCGGTGGAGGAGCTGGCGGAGGCGCGGCAGAGTTACGACGTCAAACTGGCGGCGGCGGAGGCGGAGCTGGTCCAGGGGCGGCGGCAGCTTGAGTCTCAATTGGTAGATGAGCGGTCCCGGATGCTCTCAGAGGCTGCGGCGACGAGGCGGGCGCTCGAGCAGCAGCAGGAGGCAATGCAGGTAGGTTGACCCCTCGACTAGCGCGTTGACCAGTCATGGACGCATGAGAGGTCTGGCATCCCGTATTTTTGCCGTACTGTTATTATTATTTTACGGAAGAAGATATAGAAATAAGCAGACTGAATGTTTTTACTGAACTGAAACAAATTTCGATTGTTCTTAGTTTTAAGTTGTCGTTGAACTGTCCATCCTTATCTCCTAACTTCCCCGGTGCCCTTTTTTCCGCCCGCCTCTGGTACCCAGGAGGAGCAGTTGGCGGCTGCTTCGCGCTTTCAGTCCCAATTGGAAGCGGCCCTGGGGCATCATAAGGCCCGCGAGGAGGCGCTGTCGGTGGCCCACCAGAGGCGGCTGGATGACGTGGAGAGCACTTTCAGAGAGAAAATCGAGGTGAGGGGGTTACACGGGGGAGGGGGGGGGGAAATGGAGGGACACAAAGGGTGCTGTGTGTGTGTTTTGTACGGGCAGAGGGGCTTTCTGGAGTCTTTGCCAGGGTAGGGTCATGACGTGCATTTGGGCGGAAGCTTGAACCCTCGGGGCAAGACCCCTCCGTGTAAAACCAAATAGACATTGTGGCTTCCGTTAGCTCCAACCGCCGAATCTTGAAGGACCAGTGCCTAACTGTCAACTCCCAACGATTATCCTAACCGCACAGGTCCTTGCTTCGCAACTGGACTCGGCTCAACGGGCGCTGCGGGAGGCGGAGGACCGAGAGAAAGAGGTCGTTAAAGGGGGGAGTTGTTTTACGTTGGCGGTGATGGTGATGGTGGGGGTTGTCTCCTCCGTACGATAGGCCTTAGAACGTTGTTGGGACTGAGGAGGTGGACAGTGAAACAGAGCTGCTCGTACATGTTCAGGAGGAGCGAGGGGCCGAGGGGGCTGCGCTGAGGAAACAGGTGGAGGTGGCGGAGGCGCAGCTGGTAGCGGCAGGTGACACAGCGGCGGCGTTAAGGAGGACGGTAAGAGGGGAGGCCGGGAGAGGGAGAAGGGGGAAAGGGCATGGCGGGAAAGGAGAGAGGTTTCGGAGCCATATGGGATCTCTCGGAGTCCCTCACAAGCATATACGAGTCTGTGCCGTTGGTTGGAATCGTACACCGTACACACGTACATTTAATTCTCCTGGCGAGTTTCCCCCACCTCCCTGTTCTCCCCCAACCGAAACACATACACACACACGCCGGGGTCTCCTGCCTCCTCAGGTTGATGACCTCCAGAAGAAGGTGGCGGAGGCGAATATGGCCCTGTACAACGAGCGGGCCGCCGCCGCCGCTCAAGCTGTCCAGCAGCTCACCGACCTGCGAGGGCAGCACTCCAGGGAGCTTCAGGTGGGGGTTTAGGTGGGAGGAGAGGAGAGGCAGAGGGCCAGGGGGGCAAAAGGGGGGAGAAGAAGTAGTGCAGCCGGTACTTAGGGTTCTTAGGGACCACGGCGACGGCGACTCATCAATTATGGTCCTTAGAAATCTCGCCTTCTCTTTCTTGCCTCCCGCATCCGTATCTAAGAAATCGACAAATGATAAGGAATCAGCAACACGTAGTCGGTAATGCGGATCACTGAAAAAGACTCCCGATGGCAGGAGCTGAGGCGGGAGGCGGCGGCGGCAGCAGCGGCGGCGGCGGCAGCCGAGGCGGCGCTGGGAGAGGCTCAATGCGCCGCTGATGCCATGGTCTCGGAGCTGAGGCTACAGCTTGAAGAGGTCAAGCGCGTGGCTAAGGAGGAGCAAAGGGCCAAGGTAGGGTCTGTGTGTGTGTATGCGACTGCTTAGCTTAAGGTCCTGCTGGGGAGAGGGCAATTAAAAGTTTGGATTGAAGCTGCAACGTAACCTGATTGAATTTTGGTGTTTTCTTAAAACTTTATTTATATTTTGGGTATTTCCGTTTATGTCATCCGTTCATTCCTCTTGCCTCTCTGCTCCTGTCGCTGCCCGCTAACATAATGCAGGAACAACTGAGGGCCTTATTGAGCAGTAAGGAGGCTGTGGTTTCGGAGCTCATGACGCAGCTGAATGCGGCGCAGGCAGCAGAATTTGAGGCGCGCAACTCAGGTGGGTTGACGGGGAGAAGAAGCCGCAGCTAGGGGTGCTGCGTTGATGCTATGCCGTACATCCTCACGTGGAGATGCCGTACATGGGCATAGCGGGGGCCAGGCGGCTTGAAGGGGAAGTTACCCGGGGGATCGAGGGACACGTCGCATGGCACCTGGTTACAATGCCGCCGCCGCCGCTGCTGGTGATGGTAATGATGATGATGACGTCACCCTGGAAGACAGATGAATCATCACGCTGCATCGAGATGGTGATGAGATGTCATCTGGGTCCACCATGGGACATTATGATGTCATTGTTACTTTATTGAAGTAAACATATTTCGATTGTCACAAAATATTTATTTCTTACTCTCTTTTATTACATCGACGCAGTTGAGGAGCTCAGTCTTCGGCTGGTGGCGGCGCAGGACGCATTGGCGGGGGCGGAGGCGCGAGCGGCGGAGGCGGAACAGGCGCTGGCGGCGACGCGCCGTGATGCCGCCGTTGAAGCCACTGAGGCCGCCGCCTGGGCCTCCGCCGCCGCTATCCAGGTGGCTGCGGAGGCGGCTGTCGTACACGAGGCGGCCGCCTTAGCAGCGTTGGAACAGCGACTGCGGGACGAGCATGCGGCAGAGGTTCAGGTGTTGCAAACACAGGTACGGCACTTAGTATAGTACAAGGTAC
The DNA here is from genome assembly GCA_030268105.1 of Volvox africanus. NCBI lineage: Eukaryota > Viridiplantae > Chlorophyta > Chlorophyceae > Chlamydomonadales > Volvocaceae > Volvox > Volvox africanus. The sequence continues at coordinate 131,179 of BSDZ01000038.1, forward strand.
GACATAAGCCCACACAAATACAATGTATGGAAAGTCTCGCTCGCTTGCACCAGTCTTGCTCACTTGTCTTACATTGTATTATAAAATAAGAAAAATTTGAATTAATTTATGCTCAATGTTTCTTTTATCACCTATAAAGATCAGGTCTTTGATTACAAATTATTATTTTGTCGCACACGGGCGATTTAAGTACAAAGCCAATGCACGGCCGTTCCGCAGCTCTCGGAGCTTCGTACACATCATGCAGCACAGTTGGCGCTACGGGACGCGGCGCTTCATAAGGCCCATGTCGAGGCGGCGGCGAAGCTGGCGGAGCAGGCGGCGCGGCTGTGGGCCCAGTTCGACTATTCGACGGGGAATGTACGGCAGGAGGCGAATATACGGGGGATGTACGACCTTGAAATGTTGCGGCAGCAGGGCGAGGCCGACGCGGCAGAGGTAAGAAAGATAGAAGCTTGATTCGCACAGTGTCGTACCTGCTACTAGTCCTAACCTCATTCCTCTTTCCGTCCCCCCTTCCCGCTGCTTTGTTTGTCTGGATGTTTCCCGTCCCTTCTGCACCATTGCCCCGGGGAAAACACACGATGTCCGAAACACAGCTCCGTCCTGGTTTCGGAGCCCCAATCGAAGATGGAAGCCGAGCTCTCCAACAGGCTCTGAGGCTGGTGGCGGCGTTGCAGGTCTGTGACCCTGCGCGCACGTACATCGATGTGGGAGGTTACGATTAGCAAACAACCGACCCACGGGTCGCTGACTGAGTAGCTGACCGTTGTCTTCCAGAGCGCTATAAAAGTTATCATGACTTATCAGTTTTGGTTCGTTAGCGGTTGATGGGGAACTCCCTGCTCGTGACTCAAGGCGCCAGGCAGGGGACGAGAAATGCAGTTTGTGTACATTCGGGTCATCTGCCTTCTTCGACTTCCCCTCCATAATTCCCCTTCCGCGTTGCGATCTCGTGATCTCAGGTCCATGTGCGGGAGCTGCAGAGCCAGGTTGACGGCGCCGCCGCAAAGAAGACGGCCGCCAATATCGCCGCCATCACTGCCGCCACCGCTGAGGCAGTGCACGGAGCTGCAACAGCGGCGTCAGGAAACGCCGTGCCGTTCTCACCGCTGCCAACGACCTTATTGGCGAATAATGTCGTACCAAGCCTGAGCAGGGGTTTGGTCTCCAGCGGTAGTGGTGATATCGGTGCTGACCGCGGCGGCGATCGCAGTGCGGCTGTCGCTTCCTCCAAACCTTCCGATGGGCAGCGCCACGGGGGATCTGCTCCCCGAGGAGGCGAGAGGTCTTCCCCGAGGGGGCTGCTTCTGGAGGCGGAGGTGGAGGCGGAGGCAGATGCCGCCACTGTGGCGGCTCCGTCAGGGAGCGACCGCATTGCTTCCCGGGAGACACAGCCGATGGCGACGGTGGTGGCAAAAGAGGCTCCTGGCGGCAAGCCCGCTCGCCGTGGCGGCAGCGGCGGCGGATTGCTCAATGACCTGGTGAGATTCTTCCGTGGCGCTGGCCATAGGACCGACGACGCGACCGCCCCGCCGCCGCCAGGGGAGCCCAGCGTGTCATCATCATTATCATCGGCGACGGCGATGGCGGCCACATCATCGCGCCAGGTGCCCCGTTCCTTTGCTGTCAGCGACGTCGTCGACGCCGGATCCACGAACAACACTCTGCTGGCGGCAACACTTTATAAAGAAATGTTGGATCGTAGCCGCAGCCGTGGTGATCCGCACATTAGAGAAAAACCTCTGGCATCATCGCCGCCGCCACCGGCATCAATCGCGCCACCTCTGGCGATGATGCCGCCGACACCGACGCCGACACCGACGCTTGAGCTTCAGCGTCAACAACAGCGGGGAGGTCTGAGGTCCCCTGCTGCCTCAGGGAGGGGCAAAAGGCAGGAGGAAAATAGCGACGGCGCTAAGGAATCAGACGGCATCGCCAGCGGCTCCCCAGGGCAAGGGGAAGGGGAAGACGAGGCGACAGGGACGGGAGGGGTTCCAACGGACGTGTTCGTGTCAGGCAGCAAGGAGGGTACGGCGGAAACGGCCGTTTCGTACATGACGAGAGGAGGAGGTTTCAGTCGTTCTTCAGCGGCTCAGCAGTCCCGACCGATATCTGGACAGCAGCCGTCGGGGCGGCGGCGGCGGCAGCATCAGCGCGAAGGGCAGCTGCCGGAGGACGCGGTGGATGAGGCGCAGCTGCAGGGGGCGGACCGAGCGCCATCGGCACAATCAGTTTACACGTGGGCGGCGGTGGTGGCGGCGCTTCCCATGGCGATAGCCCATACCCTTTACGAAGAGCAACAGAAGCAGCTGGAGCAGCAGCACAATGGCGGTCCGGGTCCGGATGCAGATGTGAGAGAGGACATGAGAGGACTTGACGGCTGACGGCCGCGCGGCTGCGCTGCGGGGGATGATGGTGGTGGCAACCTCGGCTGCAGCAGTAGCGTTCGTTTGCATATGTAGCTGTAACAACACCAACTGGTGAGCTGCAATAACCGTAATGATGACGATCATGGCGATGATGATGATGATAAGTTGGGGAGGCAGTGGAAGTGGAGTTTGGCCAACGGGCGTTAGACGCCGTAAGAGACTTTGACTGCTGGCCAGGGGAGTAGTGGCAGCGTTGGCTTTTAGTGGCTTAAGGGCGGCGGAGCTGCTCGCAGGCAGCAGAGCAAACCCTTAATGCAATTTCCAGTTGGGTTGTGAGCAGGCTTCGGTTTCGGAGCATGCGGTTTCATTAACCAAAGTGATGAACGTTGCGCTATTTCTGCTGCGGGCTCTCGTCCACAACTTGCAGAATGAAGAGAAAGGCTCTCGAGCCTCTCAGCCAGCCAGCCAGGGAAAAGCGAAGAGTGAATTTTAAATAAATGATGAAGGAATTAAAGAAAAGGGGGGGATGAAGAAGGTTATGTTTACCTGTCTCACTCTGATGTGGGAAACCTGCCCGGGTCGCTGGGTATCGAGCGTGATGATGAGCGAAGAGCGAGGGATCTAACAGACGACATGTTGGACGGCTTTGGCGCTGTAGTACCGTACGGGGCGGGCGGGGTGAAGCAAGCGAGAGTTCCTGTGAGTTCACCCTGCCTCATGTATATTTTCTCATGTGTGTGCGTGAGTGGGTAGGCTTAGTGTCTTAACCACGACGCCATGTATAACTACCTTATGTATACTTGTCTTTTAACCATCTATGATTGAGGCTTTTTTCTCATTCCATCTGTGCAGTACAGCCCGGATTTAGGACATCTGCGTATATACACCAGGCAACCCAAGAGTATAAAGCGCATTGACAAAATATATCATCTGGAACAACTAGGACGGGCTTGGGTTTGGTGCACGAAACAAGTGGTTTTGGGTTGGAGGTGCTTACATCACGTAAAAGCAGTCACTGGGGTAAAGAACAGCTTTGTCTTAACAAATGGCAGCTCCCGAGACCCATCAGTTCTTTCATGCTAGTCAGTCTGGCCTCCGAAGGTAAGACCACTTCAGCTATTACCATTTCAAGCGACGACGGGTATGTACAGCGGTTTATCAAGATTCCAGTCTGATTTAAGACAAATAACTATGTTAGACGTAAGGTTTGAACGGCATGCATTGCATTCGCCGGAACAACAAAAGAATTACATTTGCCGGAACGCGTTGAGGAGTAGAGCTGGTCCCGGAGCGTAATAAGGACGTCGTGACGGTTACTAATTGACAGTGCATTAATTGTTTTTGTTCCTCTGCTACTTGCTCTTGGGTTGAGCTGTTACGGTCCTAGTGATCTCTAATTTTCTGCATCTCCAAGTCGGCAATCCTGCAAGCCACGATGCATCGACTCGAAACGGCAGTAAGCGCAAGCACCTCATCACGTTTGCCGCGACCATCGATTGCAAGGCCCGCAGCATGCCGACGCCAGCGCACCTTGCACGTTGTCGCGGCGCAATCGACGCAGCCCTACTGGTACACAGCCAAAACAATTGCGCCTCCCAAAAAAGGCAAGCATTTCCTTCACTTAGATGATTTTACCAAGGAGGAGCTGCTTGATATGCTGGAGAAGGCAAAGCTATGCAAAGCCAAATTCTACACACGTGACGAGTCGTTCAAGCCGTTCGCCGGCCAAACGATGGCTATGATCTTCACAAAGCCATCCGCTCGTACACGCGTGTCGTTTGAGACGGTATGTATCCTGCCGTTGCGTTGTCAAGAGAGTCGTGGCGTCCATCCAGGTGTCGCAGTTTGGTGTCTTGCTATGGATGCTCTGTTAAATTGCAATCGACGATAAATGTCTACTTGATGAATTGCAGGGATTCTTCCGTTTGGGCGGCCATGCCCTTTACCTGGACCCGAACACCATTCAATTAGGCAAGCGGGAACCCACAAAGGACATCGCTCGTGTACTCAGCGGCTACAACGATGTCATTATGGCCCGTCTTTTTGCCCATTCGGACCTCCTGGAGCTTGCAGAGTACTCATCGGCCCCGGTGATCAACGGTCTCACAGATTACAACCACCCTTGCCAAATCATGGCCGATGCGCTCACGCTGCTTGAGCGCAAGGGCCGCATTGAGGGAACCAAAGTGGTCTACGTCGGCGACGGAAATAACATTGTGCACTCTTGGCTGCGTCTGGCCATGCGCCTTTCCTTCGAATTCGTTTGTGTTTGCCCACCGGGCTATGAGCCGTGCCCCAGCACCGTAGAGGGCGCCAAAGCTGCAGGGATCTCCAGCATCACGATCACCAGCGACATTAACGCGGTTAAAGGGGCTGATGTAATTTACACGGATGTGTGGGCGTCCATGGGCCAAAAAGAGACCATAGACACGCGCAAGATCGATTTCGCGCCTTACCAAGTGAGTGACCCAGATCAGATCAGATTTCGGAGTGATGACCTAAAGTGGTGTTTAGGAGCAAGATCTACACTAGGCTTATTTTTAAGACCCCAGACCTCCTTATATTCTTGTTTATAATCTTTTAAAACGGACGGCACCATTCCCGTCTTTCCACTTTTCGCTTACTAACCGCTGCCCATAACCCCGCACAGCTGCGTTTTGCTGCCTCCAGCTGCTCCAGCCCACGACTATTGCGACGTCGCTGGATACGTACTTCACGTAACTCACCTTTGGCTGCTTATAGTCACGGCTGGCTTCTCCCGTTTAACACGTTTTCGCAGGTAAACCAAACATTGATGGCTCTGGCGGGGCCCCAGGCGCTGTTCATGCACTGCCTGCCTGCGGAGCGCGGGCTTGAGACCACGGACGGCGTCATGGAGTCTCCTGGGTCAGTGGTGTTCCAGGAGGCGGAGAATCGCATGCACGCGCAGAACGGCATCCTGCTGCACTGCCTGGAGGCAACCAAGCGGATCTAAGGGGCCAGTTGTGAAGCATTGGAGCGAGGCCACGGCAGCTGTGAAGGGGGGCCGACTGCCCCGGCTGATCTGCGCTGGCGGCCCGCGTGATAGCTGAGAGCAGACGATTTTTGCGCAATTAACGGAAGCTAAGTAGGCCTGGCGAATGTGGTGGCGGAGCTAGCGACGGCGAGAGCGTCTGCGTCCTTGCATGCAGTTGGTGGGAACCACCCTGGGGCATCAACTCGCAGAACACTCTGCAGCCCGCACGCATCCCTAGGATCAGCTGCTTAGCGGCAGCAGGAGGCGGGAGATGAATATTGTGATTTGCAGGGTGGTGTGGCCGCTATCAGGATGACGTTGGGTTACCAGTGCTGTTGTGCGGAGAGGCGGGGGGGCTCTGGGCCATTTTCCGGGGCGGTGCTCTGCAGCCTGAGAGGGGGTTTGCTTTGGGCCCCTCCTCGGAATGACGCACTGGTGTCCTGTGAGTCGCCATGAGCTGGGTGACAGATAAGAGGGTCATCCGGTGGGTCTTTAAGGCGTTGAGGTATAGTGGTATACCGGACCGGACCTATGGGGCTGCTGCTGCCCTGGGCTGCGGCTTCAATATGTTGAAGTAGACGACCACACGTACCCTTATGCGCCCGAATGCTTAGGGTTTGGTCGTATCCTCCCCCTTTACATGGAGTAGGTGGGTTTTCTGATGATTGCCAACAATGTTGTTTTCTCGGCGAGGGAGAGGTTTAGGGATTTAGGTAGGGTAGAGGGTGTTAAACCAGCTGCCGTGTTGAGGTGGCAGATCACCGGTGCGCCAGTTGGGCGCCACCACCCGAGGGGATGGTGTGTCAATCATTCGAGTCATGCACCCCCAAAGGGACTTTATCTTCATTGCTAATCTTTTATTGAGCCGTTGTTAAAAAGAATACGTTGCGATGTGAAAAATTCCTGAGTACGTTTGGAATCGCTAGTAAGAAATGTGATTCTCTTCATTAGGCAGTCTCGGAGCCGGTTGCAAAGGGCCCCCCGCTACCCTTCCTTGCGCCGGTGCTGTGATGTGTGCCCGCTTTGCTTGAGCTGGCGAGGGTGGATGGATTCACGGAGAGTCGAATGATAAGGCAGGGATTAAGGAGGAGGAAGAGGGTTGTAATGTTCTTCGGTGACTTGGGAGACTTCGAAGACTTCTCGACATGTCTGCCTTGGGCTGGCCTCCGGTCCTGGCAGGAAGATGTGGATTCCATTCAGAACAGTCGCAAGCATATCGAATGTTTTATGATTGATTGGAGTCCTCCTTGCAGACTCAAATTGAATTTCACGCATACCCGAATTTCCTCCGACAGTGCTGAAGCACATCGAGTGGATCTAAAAATTACCGATGTGCCGCTCAGTTGCTGTAATATAACTTTATTCACAATAATAAGATTAAATACGCAGTAGCTTACTGCATTCGATAAAAGGTTTTCGTTTGAGACCCAAGGGTCATCATTCAGGTGTACGGCGCGAAGGACCTCATTCGTATGATGGCTCTCGCCACCTCTCAGATCTTCGCTGAGCCTCCGAAGGTCCACGACCCAGATGCATATAAAACATTAGAACACAAGGTTTGAACCTCAGCAAAAAAGACGTACCAAGGTTAGCCGGGCCGCATTTTTTCCATCAAATTCTGCCTTTCCTCCACTCATTTTCCTCAATCCGGCATTTCACGGGAGTCTCAATCGCCTCTGTCGCCGCGGCCCCCCCAAGATGATGGAGGCGCTCTCTCATCCTCACACGGCTCACCGCCGACCCATCTACGACCGCACCTATCCACCACTGAGGCGCTTCTCCTTCCCATGGCGCATCGTCGCCACTTGGGTCAGCGCCGTCTTTTGGTGAGTGGGCGGGCAGCGAACAAAAACATACCAGGAAGCTACACAGGAAGAAAAGATAAGTTTTGCCGGAAAATGGCCATTACACCATTGCTGCGTTATTTTACCCTTTCTGGAGATGGGACGCGGCGCGCGGAAGGAGCTCTCGCTTCAAAGAGCCGTAAGCCCGTCAGAGAGGCAGCTTATCCCTTTTCCTTTATTCAGATGGATGACGGACGGAATGATGGACTTTAATGAGTCCAGTCGACGTTTGTTCCCTTGGTTGCATTTTTGTTTTCGCGGCGGGCAGTCGGCGCTCTGTTGGGGCTACGTCGTCACCGCATTAAACAAAAGAGTGTTGTATGTTGTTTGCGGTTGCCTCCATTAAAAAGGCGCTTTGCAGCTGTTGGGAATTTATTCCTGCACTTCACTGTTTAGCACCTGGATGTGACACCCGGGATTAGTATGAAATATCCAATTACTGATATGAATACACAGTCGTGCTCGTATATGTGTGTGAGAGCGAGAGCGAGAGACAGAGTGCAGGCAATTAGAAGCAGGCAAGAAAACATCGTCCTGGAATGTGATGTCCCATGGGTCGGATAATCGACCCAGATCAACCCACGGGTCACTTTGAATCCATGCCACCGCACGCCTCAACTCTGTTTGTATGAGAAACCTCCCTCTTAACTGCCCCAGCTTCCCCCACGTTAGTTGGCGGTAAGCGACAACAAACTCAACCAACAACAAAGTCAACCAACGAATTCCCGTGCAACGACCATGTGCCTTTTTTGCCTCCCAAGGTTGTTTTCAACTCCGTGGCTCGCGGTCCGTTATGTGGCACCGAATAACCTCCAGGTACGAAAAATAAAATATCAAATGAAACCAATTAATGAGAAAGAGTTATTTACGGCTTCGGAGCCTACGCTGTGAAATGTTTCTGTGTGACAATGCGGATCTGTCCGGTCGCGGAAGGGGGAGACCCAGGCCAAGCCGGGACGAGCGTCACGCGCATATCTGAAGGACTTGGTGAAGAAAGGTCGCATGTACGACCCAGCAGGAGAGGGAGCCTCCACTTGGTCGTATTCCGCGTCATGATACGTAGAAGGGGATTGAAGGACCGCACCTCCTGGGCCGCGTGGTGCGCCCGCGAGGGAGATGAGCAGAGGCTGAATCGAGGGGCTGGAAGACTCCGTACAGCTTCCTGTCCTTGTCTGTCCTTCCGTGTGGTAGATTGGGCAGAGGGGCCTTATTCGGTCCTTCATAACGGCGCGCAGACATGTCGTACAGTCGAGACATCCCGCAATCACCCCGCAATCAAGGATTCACTTCATGAGCCATGGAAAGTATAATGGTCGACTGTCGTACAGTAGCCGTACGCGATACCTAACACACATTCCTCCTCCCTCGTGGCCCCAGGACAACTTGGAGGACATCGAACGCAGCTACCTTGACATAGTGACTCCCATTGTGACCTTCGTTCAGGACACCGCCTACAAGGCTGTCAACATTGCTGACGTGACGGTGGGGACGCGCGTTTGGTGGTTTCTTTAATTTTTTTTTCTGCGACTACTGCAACACTTACACGTACACTTACACGTAGCAATTTACGATGGCGCGGTGGTGCCTGGGGGATTGGGGACTTTCCCGCGTATCCGACCTTCTCCGCTGAACTCCTCCGGGACCAGTACGTACGGCCTCGTGCAAGGCCCACCTCGCTTTGAGCCAAGATGTTAAGATCGCTGCCAGTCACCGCCGCCGCCGCCACCGCCGCTGCCACCGCCACCACCATCCACCACCACCACCGCCGCTACGACCACCATCGCCGATGCTGACCCCGGCCCCCTCCGCTCCCTCTCTACAGACTGATTGGGCTCTCAACACTGCCGCCCACATTTACCACAACAACTTGAAGGGCATGGAACGCACCGCGGACTGGGCCCTCACGCAGCTGGAGCACCGCCTGCGCATCCTCAAGGTCCGTACGTCCCTCCGTCTGTCCGTCTGTCTGTCTGTTTTTTGGGGAAGAGGAGGAGTGTGATGCTTGTGTGAATGTACGAACATTAAGAAGTATTCTGTTCTATCGGATCTCGGTTGAGCAGCTCGAAGTAATCGGTGTTAAGGTCCAGGGCTCAGTCTCAGTCCAGGAGGTTGCTGCGATTTAGAGCTGATGACATGTAGCGGGCGGTGAGCGGGATGGGGCCATGCGGGGCCCCCAGGGCAGGTCGCGGCACGAGGGCGCATCGCATCAAATGGTTGCGGTGGGTACGACACAAGCAAAACACCTCGCTGGCTGTGCTGCTGTTGTACCCTCTTTACGGCTCACCATTCCGTGTCGCCGCCGCCGCCGCCGTAAGCACCCCGCCATCATTACTGCTGTCCAAAACACACACACACCACCCCACCCGCAGGATGAGGGGCTCAATGGCATCTTGAAAGCTCTGTCGTACGATGTCCTAATCCCCGAGGACCGCCACTGGAAGGCCACGGGGTTTCTGGCAACAGGGCCGATGGCGCCCGGCAAGTTGCTGTGATGGTGGTGGGGAGGCAGGTGGGGTGAAGGAGGGGTGAGGCGGGAGAGAGGGAAGAAAGAGAAGACGCGGTTGTGCCACTGATATGGGTGCTACTGCTGCGATGATGCCGCAAGAATGACATGACGGAATGTGTGTGTAGGCTGCTAAAGAACGAGATGCGGTGAGACGGTGCAACACCTTCATATGCTTTTCTTGCTGCGCTGCGTCTACGAACGCCTGATAAGCACCGTATGTATAACACCGCACGACGTTGTTTCACCGAATCGATTCGCAGAGTATCATCGGCTCTTCGGTAGTTCCTGAGAAGAGGTTCCCTTCATCTTTCATCTAGTGGTGGTCATCATGGTGAAATTACCAGCAACGGTTTGAAGTCGTGGAGCGAAGGGGGAGGGGGAGGGGGAGGGGGAGGGGGAGGGGGAGGGGGAGGGGGAGGGGGAGGGGGAGGGGGAGGGGGAGGGGGAGTCAGATGTTTTTTTTGCGTCGCGGAAGGGAACGTGGTGTGAAGGTTTTGGGAGGGCGAGATGATGGCGATAGGCGGCCGATGGGGCGTGGTAGAGGCGACGTGCTGTGTGTCCGGGCAGAGGAGGGGGGGGGAGGGGCGTTGTAACTGAATGCATCTGTCTTGATTGTTAAATGGTGGTGGTGGTGGTGGGTTCGACTATCGACTGCATCAATATCATTATGATCATCCTGTAGTAGCTCTATTTGAAATAATTTGTCATGCGTGACGGTGAAGCGTTAGTTCGCTCGGCAAAAGGACCCTGCTGAAGGGTTTGATTCGGCTTACAACCACGCGGTATAGGGTGTTGACTGTGCCGTACCACATTGTACCGCATCACCTCATGTAATCTCTCAGGCGTTGTCCCTTCATTCGTCCCATCTTCGAATGGTCACCTGTACAGCCACTGCGAAACTCTACTTTCCAAGATCGTCTGGAGCTATATTATCAACCCCTGTTACCAACCGCCGTGCCGTATTGCGGTAAAAGATGTGTAGCACTCGACGGTGGCGTTGTGAAGCAAGTGGAGCGAGATTACGTGTTTGAATTGCTCTGTCACAACATATTAGCGAACGTCGTACACAGTGTGTGTACAATGTAGTACGAAACCCTAAAACCCTAAGTTAGTCAACATCACGGTGTCGATGAGGTTGTTGGGTGCTCCATGTAGCCCTCATTGCAACATCATGAAGGCTGGCTCCCTCTGATTGCAGCAGTACGGACAAGTACATGAGTTTGGATTGGGAAAAGTCAGCACGGGATGAGTCACGGGGTGTACCATTCACTCGGCAGCATCATCAATGTGCGCTATTAGCTACATAACGAAGAAATTGTTTTCACCCAGGAAGGGTAGAAGTACAGATCGCTGTCGCTGTTTTTGTCCTTGCCCACCATGCACTGCAAAACTAAAACATAGGATCTTGCCCCTGCCTCTACTACTGCTTACTGCTACTGCTGCTACTGCTGCTACTAACTGCTTACTGCTAACTTACCGTTAGGAGTTACCTAGGAGTTGTTAACTATGCTCACTCCCTACCTTCGCTCCAAAACAGCGTAATATCAGAACTGATCGGTTCTGAAGGGTTCCCGATCCCACCTAGACGAAAAGATGGAGGGACGGGAGTATCTACTTAAGTAGAAATACAACATTTCCCAAATGACATGCCTAACTATGTATGGAAAAACTGTTTTCCCCTCCACCCCCCTTCACTAAGAGGGAGTGGATTGCCGCCAAAATCTGTTGGCGATGTGTTTTCCAATAGATAGATGTGTTCCGTCGGTCTATCTATCTACTTCCCCCTTGCGAGGATGGCACGTACTTCCCTGCTGAGCCAAGAAGGAGAATAAACTAGGACGAGGATGCCAGTGGATATCTGAGGGGGCCGGGCCACACTTGCAAGTACCTGCCAACTAATCAGGATAACCATCAGGACGGCGAGGCATTAGCAGTGAGGGTAGATGTGCACGCAACACTTGACCTCGCGGCTCCGGCTGCGCTGCCCATGTGCATTGACAGTTCCATTGGACTCTGATATGATTTTCACACCTGTCCAATTCCAAACGCGTCAGTGCATTGTCCGGGGTCCGGCGATTTATTCGTTGGAAACGGTTGTGGAGGAAGATGGCGTCGGCCACTTGGCCTGCCAAATTTACCACCCATCCTATAGGGTATGGCTGAAGGTATTTGCGATGGACTTCGTGGCTAACTGTTCTGTATAGTGCAAATGAGCTTGACATACCGTAGCCTTGATACGATTATTAGCTTTGTTACGTTCATACAACACGACCAACCGTTCTGAAGAAATTGCATTAAAGTAGGCATTTTGTGTTACATTCAACAACCTTCACATACCAAGGCAAGATGGCAATTCAGGACTCCCGGGGTGCGGTCACACGTTTCTTGTCACATACGGCCATGCGAATAGTTTGTTGTCACGAAGATCCTTGAAATGCAGTTATCCTGGTCCTGGCAATAATGTTCACCACCGGGGCTCTCCTCCAGCTCCTGGTGAGGAGTTGACGATGACTATGATTCCGTGTTGTCGAGGACGCGCTTTGGTAACCTAATACCATATGTGTTCTTTATCGTAGGGATGTGTACTCTTCAACAATTGGTAAGGTTGTGGGGTTGATGTTTTTCCAGGTGCCGATGGGTTTTCGCGGTCTACGCCGCACATTACTGGCCCGACTCGACTCGCCCCATCCCGCCCCGCCCCGCTCAAAGCAATCATATTAACCGCATCAATTAGAAGTACAGGTATCAGGTTGGGCGGTACACATGTTTGTTTCTAGCGTGTATCTGTCTGTCCCTCTTACTCTCTCTCTCGCGCGCAAAAGCGATACATATGCATTGGCGTGTTCCGCCAGCCAAGCGGCATCACCCTCCCACCGACTCCGCTCGCTGTGCAGGTGGCCTATGCTAGCGGGCATCATGTACGTGCTCGTTCCAATGCCGTACTTATTCTTTGGAAGCTCTAGCGACGACGGGTACGCCCTGTACGGCAGTACGATCCAAAGCGGGTAGGTGGTGGCGGACTGGCGATGGCCATGAATAAACCATCTGAATGGGCCTTGCTTAGCTTCCTCATAAAAGCCTGTTGTTACCGATAACTATCATTGAAATAAAGGTTCCTTTAACTTCAATTTTACTTTGAACTTTTTCTTTACGAATGTATGAAGGACATTGCTCTGCATTTCCCGTCACTCGGTCATCCCCTGCCTTACAGACCTTGTACTCCGTACATACCCACCAATGCCTCACGTAGGGCAATTTAGCCTCGCATACGCCATCCGGCTAACCCTTTCCCCCTCCCTCCTTCCCTCCTTCCCTCCTCGCGGTTAGTACTTGTACTTCATACCAGCATCTCTACAGTAGTACCACGTATCGTATATGTATTCGCCTTACCCCCCTCCCTCGCTCCCTCGCTCCCTCGCTCCATTCCGGCCTGCGGCAGGTGGATGGATGCGGGGAAGTTCCTGACGGGCTTCTCGGCGGTGGGCTCTATCGCCATCCCCGCCATCCTGGCGCATGCGAAGGTAAAAGGCAGCGGAGCGCGAGCCTTGGGGTAGGTGGGGGAATGGATACATGGTTTTGGTTTTTGCCTCGACCACCGAGGAGCTGGAGTTGGAGTTTTTCACTTGGTTGGGATAGTGAGGGGCTTGGGGGCGCGTGGTGGTCCAACGCAACCGTTGAACCCGTCTCCCTCCCCCTCCCTTTCACCTATGGAGACCTGAAAGATTTAAAACCCATTTCCAATCGTCGTTCCATCTGGCGCTGCCCGCAGATCATCACGATCGGGGCGCTGATCATGGAGCTCGCGGCGGCCATGGTGCTAGGCGCCACCGTACTTACGTACGATTACTTCAGCAGCAAAGATATAGGTTTCTTCTAACGAACGGAGAACGTCAACTAACCGTCAGTATCCTCCCGGACTGGCAAAATATCCTGCGCCCTAAATCCACGGCAGCGGATTTTCGTGGCGCTTGTAGCCCGCCTGATCTCTGGATCCGGAAATGGGATAGGAATCCGAATCCGGATCCGACCCGTCAGCATCAGGCCAGGAGAGGAGCTGCGGTTGATGGAAGTTGGGATATGTCGTACGTTGATCGGGGCCCTTAACCTGAAGCACTAGATTCGTGATGATAGTGAATAGCGAATGATGAAACGGATTCTCTTCTAGAATCCTATAGTTAAGGAATAACCGCGCTTCTGCGGGAGAAGGAGGGGTGCTGGGGGAGCACGTGAGGGGTCTGTCGGTTGGCTTAGACCTGACATTTTGACCGGGTCAAAGGTGGCAGTCAAAGGTGGCAGGGCCAACGATGCCCGAAAGTCCGGGCATCAAGGTATGTGGCCGTGTATGGGCATCACGGCTTCGTGCCTGAATACGTCGTACATTGTACGTCGATTCACCCTTCTTCCCGGTATTAACAACTTAGTGGCCAGGGCAGTTAGGTGGACCCGTAAAAGCGCTGTCTTGCTTTTGTTTTGTCTTTGTTTTAATGTTGGTTGCGGCGACCTTCTGGGCGTGTGTGAGTGACAGTGTATGGGTGTTGCTCGACTTCACCGCTGGATGGACAGGAGGTGCAGGATGCATGTGTAGTACTGCAGCATATCATCAAATGTCATAGTGCGGCAGTACAGCAGCCTTGTTGTGAAAGACTCTGCAAGACTGTGTACATCCCTGTAGTACATCAGACCTCGCGTATCACAGAACGCATATCTCATATCGCTTGTTCTTATCAATTCATGTATCACATTCAAAATGGCACTTGACATCATGAGGACAAACTTTTAAATGAAGGCTAACCTTCTGTGGACGCTAACCTGCGCACTGGTTGGGGCCCTCGCGGGTGAAAGATATGTATGCAGGAGGGACACGCACCCAAGGGTCAAGTCAATTGGATGGCGCCATTTCATGACATCGTAAGGCATTCGATGCTTCCTTCCCCTAGGTTGATATATTTACGGCCCATGGATCAGTGTCTGAGAATAAGTATCAATAAGAATCCAGGACAAACAACAACTTGAGCAGGATGAGTCGCGTAAAAATTTATGTTTTTAAATAATTGTGTTGCATTGTTGCAAAGCTCCGGTACGAATGTCGACAATGAAATTTCACCCGGGACTTCATTTCAGGTTCGAAGTCGACCTGAACGATCCGTACCGATGTTGTCGGTGCCGTTGCGTCGTTCTCCCAAAAGATATGCACATGCAGAGCGAAGATATTATGATTAAGATATAACCATTTTCTACCCTGAGATTCTCTCAATTTACAGTTTCCGAGACTGTCAATTTGGACGACTGTGGGTACGGCTGATTTGTTAACGGAATCATGGCGGAATCAAACTGTTACTGCCTAACTTTTCCCTAAACCTAATAACTTGTACGGAACTAAAAAACCACGCACGATTTTCGATCGCACTAAACAAAAGGAATGACGAATCCGCTTGCAGACGCAGCAGCATGCGTTATCACCCCTACATGTTGAAGCCAATTGTCATCTGAGATTTTGATTGAATCAAAGGACGCATGAAGCAACTTCCGATGGACATTTATTGACGCGCAGCAAGGCCACGATGGGTAATTGGGCTGACTATACTTGGATCATCATCGTGGGCTCCCTTGCTGCTTTCTTCACGGTATGAATGTATGCAGATTGTACTTGGTCTCACAAAATTTAAGCATGTTCGCAACTGCTTGCAGGCTTTTGGCATCGGTGAGGTGAAGTGTTACATTACGCCAAGCTTCTGTGGGAGAATAAACCGGACTCGCTGAGAAATGCTCAAAGTTAATCTCTGAATAGCCGTTTTAATAGTTTCTGTTCCGGGCGGCATAGTAAGCAGTTGCACAACAAGACAGTCTGTGTTGTGTTTGTTGTAAGTAAGAATTCTGCGACCTATTTATCTAGTACGTAGTGAAGCATAGCTTAGCCATTACGTTTGTGGTATCGGAGATTCCTTTGCCGGCACCTCTTTACTCATGTCGGTCGACCTCTTTACCGGCACCTCTTTACATCGTGGAAAATTACCAACTTCTCGCATTCCGATCCTTCAGGCGCCAATGACGTTGCAAATGCGTTTGGTAGCAGCGTGGCTGCCAGGACACTCACCATGCGACAAGCCTTACTTATCGCAGCGGTATGCGAATTCAGCGGCGCAGTGCTCCTGGTGAGCTCCGCTGGCGGCACGGCCGTCACGCCTTATAATCCAATACCTCCCTTTCGCGTCCCAGCCATTCAGCTGCACGCAGAGGGGCTTTACGGTTGTTTGGATAATGAGTTTATCCAGTTACATGCCCCTCGCCCGTAGCCTTAGACACCCTAAGGACACAAAATCTGAAAATCGGGGAGCGATTTCGAGTTGAATTTCCCTGCATCATTTTGTTATCTTGTAGATAGATCCTCTGACACCCCATCCTTTGGTTCTTCCTCCTACCCTGACCCAACTCGTCTTAACTATTCATTGCAAACCTTAGCACCACCAGCAGCAGCGGGATTCGTTCAGCATCTTGACTCACCCTTTCTCCGTTTCATCCCCAGCGCCTCCTGTCGATTGATCTGGGTCGCATGGCCGTGTTCGTGCCACGCTCCCCCGCCGCCCATCCATCCCACCCCTGCAGGGCGCAGAGGTGACCCTCACGGTGTCCGGGGGCATCGCGCGCCTCTCAGCGTTTTACAGCGACCCAGAGATTTACATGTACGGCATGCTGTGCGCTCTGGTTGCATCCGGGACGTGGTTACTTCTGGCCACCTACCTAAGCCTCCCGGTGTCCACCACACATTCCACAAGTGAGAGCGAAAGGTTGACTGAGTTGACTAAGATTGCGTCCCGCCGTCCCAACATGCTTGCCGTACGCGACCAAACTCGGGCCCCCTCCACCCGCTTCGTGTGGTGAGAAGACAATACAAAAAGTGCGTTACGACACGCAACACGCACCCCTAACCCTTCCTTCTCACCCCAGCATCGAATGGCCTCACCGCGGCCCCTGCGGTACTGAGTACGGATATCGGCCTTTATTTTTTAATGGCTTCCGGGTTTCACCCGTGCGTTTCCCGCCCCTGTCCCTCGCGCCCTTTCCTCCTCCAGTCGGTGGCGTGCTGGGGTTCGCGTTCGTGTACGGCGGGCCCGATGCGGTATTATGGTTAGAGCCTCAAGATACATTTCCCTACATGAACGGCTTGGTCCCTATCGTTCTCGCGTAAGTGTACGGTATGCGAATCATAATACGACGGTGTTCAACTGAAATGGAAGGTAGACGGAAAGAGACGGGAGGAGGGGAGGACTGGGCAAGAATGTTTGGAGGCTTTGCCGGTTTTTTCCCTTGCCCAGCTCCGTACAGCTCCCGGTGAGGACGGGTGGGGTGGGGTGGGGGGTCTCGCTCACTTCTGCCACTCAGCCCCCTACTGGGGTTACGCACACAGCTCCCGCAAATCCTCTCATATCCCTCCCACCCCACCCCGCTGCTCGGCATGGCGTGGGACAGCGGTTGTTGACTTCCGGGTCCGTTGTTTTCTCCACTTAACCCCGGGTCACGTACACATACACGCACTGCAGGTGGTTCACGAGCCCGCTCATATCCGGACTTGCTGCCGCATTCCTGTTCGTATTGGTTCGCTCAACTATTCTCCGGCGGGCGATGAGTCAGGAGCTCGCCATCTGGGTAGGTGGTGAGGTGGAGGTATGGAGTGCAGTTGTTCTGCAAGTAGGCGTGGTAGGAGGGACTCCACAGCTCCGAAACCGCCCTCTCGACCGTTGTCTCCCTGCCCCGCAGTCTCTGCCGGTGCTGGTTCTGTTCACCGTCTTCATCAACCTGTTCTTCGTCCTGTACAAGGTGACCGGTGCAAGGGCGGGTCAGCCCTGGGTTTTGGAGTCCGGCCCTACAGCTAGGGGTTTTTGACGGAACACAGGAGCAGTGACCTCCCCCTGGAAGGGGGATCCTATGAGCAGGGGTGCGTGCTGTGCACTGGTACAGTGGCTGCGTGCGGAGCTGTATTCCTTGCTCCAAGTTGTACGAATGATGTGACAAGAAACAACAAAACGGAGGGAAACCCAAATCCCAACGGAAGACTCAGCTAAACCCTGAGAGCCCCCTCCCGTTGTAAACACAAACTCAAATCGCCACTGCATCTGGGTGGATGTACGCCTCCGCCCCATACCTCTCAGGGCTCCGAAGCCCGGCGGGCGTGTAGCTCGAACAAATGTGCCTGGATCAGTGCTGCAGCGGGGGCCGGATGTGCGCTGCTGACGGCCCTCGTGGCAGTGCCGTTCATGAGACACCGGATACGGGCGGCGGCGCTGGTCAGGTAACGTGGGTTGGGTGGGGAGGCCATGGCCAGGTGACATGGGAGTGGAGCATGACGCATGATGGCACAGGGGAGGGGCTGAGGTTAGAGAGAGGCAGCGACTCGGTCGGTTAATCAACTGGAAGCCAACGGTATCAAGGGCACGCGGGTGTTGGTGTTGCTGCACGCGAGGTGTACATTTGCGCGGGGTGTTCGCCGATGAGGTTTCGCATGCGGTTGCGACTCCGACGGCACCAGCAGGCCGGAGGGGCAACGCTTTACATCACCTGCACCCTACAACCATATCTACACCTGAATAAAATGTGTAAAAACATATAACCCTAAAACACCCCGCGCTCTCTCAGGTCCCAGACTGCTCAAAGCCGCCTGGAGCTCGCGACCTCACGACTCAGTGCCCCTCCATCAGCCCCCACCACAGCCACACTGCCGCGATGCTCCACAACGCAGCTAGGCCTCAATGGCGGCAGCGGTGGCAGCATTGCAGGCCGAGGTGGCGGCGGCGGCGTTAGCAGTGCAAGCCGAGGTGGCGGCGGTGGCGGCGGACCAATGCCGCAGCCGCCATCCAACGCTGCTGTGATGCGCGTGCACAACCCGCTGGTGTCAGGTCGTGCTGGTTACAGTAGCGGCCGTAGCTTTAGTCGTAGTACGGCACGGATCAGTGAATCCTCCCAGCCCGGCGGCAGCGGCGCATTGGAGGCGGTGACGGCAGCGCCGCCGCCACCGATACAGCCGCCACTAGCGGCGAACCGTGACGGCCCTCTTCCGGTGCCTTTGGAGAGCGTACCGGAATCATCGGTGCACACGATTGCACATCCCAACGTGCTGCCACCGCAGCTGCAGCCGCAGTCAGCGGCGGCGGCGGCGTTACGCCAACCGGAGGGCCTTGGTCCTGGTCCTGGTCCTGGTCCTGGTCCTGGTCCTGCGAGTTCCTCTCTTCGGGAACAAGGGGCAACTGCTGCTGGCTCACTTAGTCCCCTTGTTCAACCTGCAACACGAGCAGCAGCAGCAGCAGTGGAAGAAGGAAGAGATCCTCGTTTGGGCTGTGCACAAGATGGTGATGGCGGTTGGGACCTGTCGCCTCCCAACGATATAACCGCTGACGGCAACGGTGTTGATAGTACCATCCATCGTGGCCGCACCAGCAATGCCTGGGCAGCGACTGCGGGTACTGCTGCTGCCACTACTGCGGGCAACAGCGCAACAGCCTGTGCAGCCGCGGATGGGGAGCCACCATCACCACTACCGGTGGAGGAGGAACCACTGCCGCCGCCCTCACAACAAGGGCAGCAGCACTGGCACGTACACGGGCAACATTATCAGGCGCAGCCACAGCAGCAGTGGCAATGGCAGCAGCCGGGGATGTTCCCTCATCTTTATCACCACTCAGTCCACCAGTCCGCACCGCAGCACCAACAACACCAAGAACAGCAGCAGCTACAACAACAATTACAACAACAACAACAACAACAACAACAACAGCTACTACTACCGCAGATGCACCACCAGCATATACAACAACAGCAGCAACTGGTAATACATCACCAGCATTACGAGAACTTGGGAGAGCTTCAGGGACAGCAAGCAGCAGCTGTAGCGGCACAACAATGGCAAGTTGGTATTGGGAATGGGAGTGTTGCTTGGCAACAGCAGGGGCAGCAGCAGCAATGGCAGCAGCAGCAGCAGGTTTGGCAAATGCAACTGCTCCAGCAGCAGCAACAACAACTGCAGCAGTGGCAGTGGCAACAGCAACAGATGCAGCAAATGCAAATGCAGCAACTATCTCTACCAGCGCATCTGGAGGGCTCGGGAAGGGAGGCAGGAGGTTCGTCGGCAGCTGCGGCTGTCGCCACTGCCACCACTACGGCCATTGCGGGTACTGGTGCCGGCGCCGCCGCTGCCACTGGTGCCGGCGACGTGACGGACTGGACGGCCGGTGCCACTGCTGACGGGCTGATGCAGACCAGGCGGGCGGTGGCCGAAAGCCTGGAACGAAGTTCGCAGCAGCAGCACCAGCAGCACCAGCACCAGCACCAGCAGCACCAGCACCAGCGGGGTCGTCAGAGCTTCGGGTCGCGCCGTAACGGGGCGGGAACAGCGGCGACGACGGCGGCGGCTTCGAGAACGGAAGGCTCCGAGACCAGCGCTGGGCTGAGCAGTAACCCCGACGCCGGCGCCGACGCCGACGCCGAAGAGGACTCGTCACCACAGCATTCACATCACCGTCGTCCGCCTCACCCCAATGACCACGAGGGCGAGGGAGAGGGCGAGGGAGAGGGAGAGGGAGAGGGAGAGCACACGAGCACTAATGCGCACTTTCAAAAGACGTTTGACCAACTGAAGGTACGGCAGGCCAGGATGTACAACGTGATATGGACCCTCCTTGCCTGTCTGTCTGCCTGCACATATTCCCGTGTGCTGATGTGTGCTGTGTTGTACTGCCATGTACGACGGCACAGGCTATCGTACTTCACGGCACCGACATCAACGTGCATGATTGCGTGGAGCTGGGAGTGGACCCCGTGGCGGTGGCCATTCACGCGCACGCGGAGGTGTTCGATCCGTCCACGGAGCACGCGTTCAAGTACCTGCAGGTACGGCAAGGGTGAAAGGCGTTGGAACTCTGGATATGGCTCTGGAAGTTTTCGATTAAGATCGTCTGAACTTCGCCCCGTTGGAGTTTATGACTGTTTTGGTAACACAATGGTCGTACACTGATATCGTGCACAGGTAATAACTGCCATATGTGATTCCTTCAGCCATGGCGCGAACGACGTGGCCAACTCCGTGGGCCCGCTGGCGGCCATCTGGTTCATCTACCGCCATCAATCGGTGGGTGGGGAATGCGTGGTGGTGAGGGGCTGCATGTGGAGATGTGAGGTGTCCAAGCTGGGGAAGCGGAATCGAAGTGGACGGGGTGGGGGTATCTTGACTTTATATATAAGTCTAGGTGTTTCAGGGATGGAGGTGGAGGTGGAGGTGGAGGTGGAGGTGGAGGTGGAGGTGGAGGTGGAGGTGGAGGTGGAGGTGGAGGTGGAGGTGGAGGTGGAGGTGGAGGTGGAGGTGGAGGTGGGCAAGGTGGTATTCCTCACCAGCGGCCCACTACCCTAACCTGGGGCCGGAGCCCTGCTTCTCCCTTGTAGAGGGACGCCCTCAATAATTGTACTTCCCCGTTTGTTAACTCCTCCAAGCTCCAGCAGTCGGGGAGAATATCCGTCCACCCGAACAACGAACTTCATAACCTTCTGCCGCATACCCCGTCCCTTCCCTCCCTCCCCTGTTCCCTCCTTCCCGCCTCTCCCCTCTCACTCATACACTTACACTTCGTGTGCAGGTGGACATCGATTCCAACGTGCCCATCTGGGTCCTCGTATTGGGTGGAGCCGGGATCGTTGTCGGACTGGCCATGTACGGTGAGACTGCTGTACGCCACATTGCGCCGTACGCCATAAGGCACGCCCGCCCTTTTAACCTGTCATCTCATGTCTGTCCATTTCTCCTCATTTCATCTTTATTTTGGTTTCCCACTCCTACCCTTTCTATGACCTGGTCAAAGGGTTGATGTCCACGAAGTCTATCACTAGCTTGTTTAGCTGCTTCACCGTATCGCCGTATCACCGTATGTGAGATGCCCTCCTTTTGCTCTGCTTTTATCGCGCGCTGTGCTCTGCTATGCCATCCCATGCAGCCTGCCTGCCTGTCCACGTGCCTGATCTGCTTGCCCGTGTGTGTTACACTGTCGATGTCTGTCCCCTAACTAGGCTACAACATCATCCGGGCAATCGGTGTGCGTCTGTCAGTGGTCACTCCGTCCCGGGGGTTCTGCATTGAGCTGTCGACAGCGCTGGTGGTGGTTCTGGCGTCGAAATACGGACTGCCCATCTCCACAACGCATTGTCAGGTGTGTGGTTGTGTGTGTGGTTGTGTGTACGCGAATTTTGTGAATGTGTGAATGTTGGGTGTTGCACTGTGGGCGGCTTGCCCTGCTAGGACGAGCACCTACGGGGCTCTGATGACCAGGGGGCCGAACCACAGCGCAGGGGAGAGCACACGGCTGTGTATGTGTATGTTGTGATGGAGGTGCGCGGGTGCTTTCGCTGAAAATACCATATGCGCACCACGGTACGGATCTGTAAGGTTGATGTGGTGTCTCATCTTTTCACCACACGTGTTTTCGTCTTCTTTGTAAACCTGTACATAACCTCTATCCTGTTACTTTACCGATCTATATATATATATAGATATATAGATGTCCGTTCTGTGCGGCATGACAAACAAAACGACATGCACAACAACGTGCACGCGACCACCGGCTGCAGGTGGGTGCTACAGCCGGGATGGGTCTGCTCGAGGGCTCAGCAGGTCTCAATTGGCCGCTGGCGGCGCAGTTCTTCCTTGGTTGGGCGGTCACCTTGCTCTTCACGGCGCTGCTGTCCGCCGCTGTGTTCGCGGCGGGGGCCTACTCGCCGTGCATCCAGCAGGGGCGAGCGATCAACCAGTACGAGTCGCAGCTGGCGGCGCTAATGTCCAAGTGGGTCTGGGAACGTGGACGATGGTGGTCACGGCGGCGCGGGGAGGGGTAGAGTGGCATGGTTATATAGTTATGCTTTACCTTACGTAAGTATGAATACTATTAACATTACAAATAAATTAGTAAGTAACGATCAACGTAATGCTGCCGATGGGCAGCGGACATCCGATAGGAAAAGCTTTCTGGTCTTGTAGACATGAACGTACACACATACATACAAATACGCACATGTGCACACACACACATACACACACGCGAAATAGGAAATAGGATCAACCGTATGTCTGTGCGGACATCCACCTGCGTCCCCCTCCTCGCGCAGACTGAACCTGTTGCTCAATCGAACCAACGCCGCAGCGGCCGCTGACCCAAGTGTCTGGGGGAACTTCAGTGCGGGCTTGCAGTCACAGCTAGACGCTGACATGGCCTCGATCACGTGGGGTGGGACCTATGGGCCGGATGGCTCGCTGCGACCCGCGCATCACGTCACCTCCAACTACGTCTTGGGATTCGTCAGTCGTGCGGTTGACGCGTACCTGAATAACAGTTTGCCGTACATTGGAGGCATGCAGGCAGCAGGCCAGGCTTTGCCGCGGCATCCTTAGGTGCCCGGGGTGAGACGTCATCACCCATCACTGACCCATGGGTCGATCCCTTGGCATTTAATTGCAGGTTGCGTTTTTTATATGTGTGTTTGTAATATCAGGTTTATCAGTAGTAATGTTAAGATGATGAACGCGGAAAGGTTTGCAACCGGCAGCCTTACCCAACTAGGTAATATACTCTGGTTCTTAAATCAAATAAAACTGGTTCGCATAATTAGATTGTATTACGCCTCATCAGGGTTTAATCATTCTAAAATTATCAGTGAGGCCCTCTCGCCACTAATGATGGGTAATCCACCCATTACGCCTGTTGTAGTATCCTGGGGTATCTATGGGTGATATTCGGGATGATGATTAGGAAACTGGACATTTTCCGATCGGGCCTTCGACAGTTTGGTGGATATTTACAGAAAGTTACAACGCCTATTGACTGTAAGAGGGACAGCGGATCCTCATGTGCGCGGTGGGTACACAACCCAGTGGTTGAACGTGGGTAATAACACACACACACACACACACACACGTGGCCAATTGGGGAGGACATGGTGTGTCGTATCATCTGGTAGGTGTAGTATCCACAGGGAGGGTTATCTAGCTACGGGCAATATCCGGGATGGATGAATCATATATTATCTGGACTCCTTCCGATCGCGCGGGCCTTTGTTGTTTGTTGAGGCGGATATGACAGAGATACAGCACTACGTAGCTACGTTTTGATGTGCTTGTCTTGATAGCCATCAAATGCTTCGATCATCAGAGTGCAAACATGCTGTTGTTCCTTGGCATAATGATGACGGCGGGTAGTGAGGGTTCCTGGCCAGATAGATGCTCTCCCGCTGGTTGTGAATGTCCGCCTGTATAACGCGTCTCTTGTTGCTTTTCTGTAAAGCGCTTCTGTTGTTTCTCCCCCCCCTTTCTTGTGCTGACTCGAGTGCTAAGTAAGAAGATCATTGCCATAGCATTGCGTAGGTGTGTCTGGTCTGCGCTCGAATTCTTAATATCCAAAGATGATGCGAAAATGGGGCATACAGACAGTCAGACGGAGGAGTAGAACAGGAGACCTGGGAGGACATCAGGCCGACTACACTGAAGAAAAGATTTAACTGGCATATCGGTAACAGGTATCTCGGTGCTCTAATAACCTGCCTGCACCCCATGGTGCAACAGACACTTTCATCAGATTTTTTTCCCGGTACTGTTTCTAGCCATGGACGTGGCCAACTCCGTGGGCCCGCTGGCGGCCATCTGGTTCATCTATCGCCATCAATCGGTGGGTGGGGAATGCGTGGTGGTGAGGGGCTGCATGTGTGGCCGATGTTATAATAGTCTAGGTGTTGCAGGCTGGTGGTGGCATTCCCCACCAACGGCCCACTTACCTAAACAGGTGGAGCTCTGCTTCCACCTAAATGCTTAAGCCCGTAATCCCTCCAGCACTACAGGAGCAAACCCTTCTGGCAAACGCTGGAGCCCACCAAAGTCAGCTGGCTTTCAGCACTATTTGGAGCTGCTGGGGGCAAGGGACATGGAGCCTTTTTAAATGGCATCTGTCGTAGAACGGGTCTTAGAAGCCAATCGAAACCCTTGGTTTCCAAGTGTCCTTGTGGGCTGAGATACCGAAGCTGAACACCAGATCGCCTTAAAACGTCCGGTTGCTGTGTTCGCGCATGCGGAGGTTTACAATGACACCTTCTAAGCGAGGTCCTTACTGCACGTAACAAAAATTGACAAATTGATATACTAGTGTAAGATGGACATGACATTGCAAGTGTCTGAGATAGCTGGAGCTACGCGTCAAGCCAGTGTTTTTAGAGCAAAGAGGTCGGATATGGATGTCGGGCAAAGCCAGCATCCTCGCAGTTCGATGAGCCGACACAATAAATGTTTATAGACTGCATCAATTTAGTTCGTAGCTCGTGGCGTCGTAGCTCTTAGGCCGAATTATGTTACACCCTGTTGCGGTTTTCAACGGTGGAGTTGCATAGCCCTCAGCCCCTCACCCATGATCAGACCAGTCTTAAGACACTAGTGGATGGTAAAATTTGCATAATGACAATTAGTGGGCAAAGACTTCAAAAGGTTCCTTGCGACTATCGTCGCTAGCGAGGCAATCGTTGTGCCTGAAGACCGCTAGAAGCACTCTGGGACTAGACCGAGAAATTAATTGTTTCCCTGCTCCCTTCCGTAAAGCGTTGGCTGCCCTTCCGATTTCGGCGCGGTGGCAGATGTAAGCCACTGCAATTTGGCAGAGGCTGTGGTTAAATTCCAAAGATCAGTAAGTTATCTACATCCAGATGCGTATCCCTTCCTAAGATAGCGTGGTCTGCCCGTGTCTGCCCGTGCCTGCCTCGCGCAAGCTGCATCAGTTCTGCTTTGATCGTCTTGTAGATGCCATGAAGTATGCGTGATTGTGCGCATCGTCCAGAACACGTGTAGAGGTATCAGCCATGAACTAACACTTTATATAAGGCTGGCATGGCTTGGGCAATAGAATCCTTGCATTCCGTGACCCGCGGGTCGTTCATCCACACGTGGACATTTTTAATAGCTCTGTTAGAACGTAGGGCCGAGATGACGGGGAACGGTCAAAGCTATATTATATTTATTAAGTTTATTAAACATTGCGTTTTGGTTCCATCAGAAAAGGACGCATGAGGTGAGGATCCGCGTATCGCCGTTAAGGAACGTTGGATGGGCTAGTCCAGGTGGCACCGCTAAGATGATTATGTAGCACCGAGCTTCAAGGATGTTGTTAACTACATTTTTATTTCATAAAACTGAATCCACACCGGCGCGTTAGCAAGGGTTTGAAACCGACGGCGGCTTCACGCAGGCTCGCTACATTACAGCAGGCAGTCAGCGCCGCCGCCAATCACGACACATCAATTTTACAATCCTGTCTGATGCCGTGAAGCCTCTTCTCCAAAATATCAAAATCTTACTTTTGTTGTCTAGCTTGTGCCGGAATACACAGTACTCTCTGCGCAAGCTGGTTAAATACGCACTATGTGCCTTGAAAGGCGCCGAATGGTTTGAGAGCAGTTACTTACGCACCTCAGCTTCTGAGGCTTCTTTTCTCAGACTCTTCTCTGTCCTTCCGCGAACCAACGGCGGCAGAAGGTTCCTGCTGCGACTGCTGCTCTGGTCTCCTTGACCTGCTCTTGATTCTACATGCTGGCCTGACGAAGCGAGGCCCGCTTGCCCCGGTGGAAGCTCTGCTCCTGATTCCTCACTATCGACCTCACAACAAAGTAAGCTTCCAGGCAGCAGAGACATCCACCAGGTGCGCTGACCGCCGCAACGCTTCTCGTTCTGGCGGAAGAGCTGCAGTCCTCAGAAGCTGGCGCTTTGCTCTTGCTCGGCTTTGCACACACACACACACATTTATACAGCTTGCAGTGATTTATTCATCCATCCATCCCTTCACATCAAAACTTACTGTAATATTAAAATCACATCTCCTCCAATCCCATATCCTAAACAGGTGCGCGGGACTATCCATCGTCCTCCTCGTCCTTTTCCTTGGTCGTGGCCAGGACTACTCAACACGCAACACTCAAGCAGCCATATCCGTGCATCATACTTTCGTTCCATTTCTCTTTTCCATTTTCTCTTTACACTTTTCTGGAAGTAATTTAGAGATCTTATTGAAGCCAACCACACTTGCTTAAAAGGCGTAAACCAATTTATATATCGAGAGGGACTATATCGCTGGAAGAAAAATGAGCTGGTCGTCCTCTGTAGCGCCGCAGCCACCTCGCGCGTCCTATAGCCGCGACCTGATTGGCCGCACCGCACTCGTTACGGGCGCCACCAGCGGCCTGGGCCTGGAGGCCGCAACGCAGCTTGCGGAACGAGGCGCAAAAGTCATCTTCGGTATACGGAATCCCGCGAAGGCGGAGCGCGTGGTGTCGGCGGTTTGCAAAAGGTGAGTGTGTCGTCGGGACTTCTGCGTCTAGGAACACCTGAACACGAACACTTTGGCCTCCCCACCTCCCCACCTCCCCATCTTCCACCCTCCATCATACCCACCTGCCACATTCATCCATTTTGCACTTCTTTGTTTCGTTCTTTGATCCGTTGGTTTTGATACAACGTGACCGACACAAACCCCGGGGATCTGGCCACGTTGTACATCGTACCGCACTCCTTCGTCCACCCCAACCTTGACATCCAGATACTCGGGGGACGCTTCACCGCCTTCCCTAGACTTCGTCTTGCCACCTGCCGTACCACCGTTGGACTTATCCGACCCAGCTTCAATAGTCCGGTTCGCGAACGCGATGTTGTCGGACACCGCAACCCCCCTTCACATACTGATCAATAACGCCGGCACCAGTATGCTCCAGGGACCCGCCGTAGACGAGCGTGGCGTCAACCGTCTCGTACAAGTAGGCCTGCCGTACGTACGCTAACGACACTTTGCCTAGGTTACCTACTAGTACCAGGGTACCGTTTCCCATTAGTTACTTGGAATTTGCGCAGGAGCTTGTTGCATTGTTTGAAAATCAGGGAAGGTTTTAGTATTAGTCATCATTTACCAATGATGACTCATTAACGAATAGTGAACATTTCTATTTTCAGTGTTTTAATTATTAATTATATAAGTGAGAGTGCGTGGCGTAATTGCAGGATGAATAATCAATAATCTACTGTATTTAAGGTTTTCAAAAAGAATGGTTTAAATGTTATTTGACATAATACATGTTAGATTTTATTGTTATAAAATTCAAATTAATCTAAGTAGGTGGACAATATTGCAACCGCCTATGTAAGGGTTCTGAAGCTACGGCCATTCGTTGCTTGCTGCGTATGCTTTTTGGGAACATATGGAGACAAGGGCAGCATGTAGGAGTCGGGCGTGGCGGACGTGTACGGCATTCATAACGACGGATAGTAAAAGGGTGCGGAAGGACGGAGTTGGAACTTATACGGCGGACTGGAGAGGTGGGGTTGCTGACATGGAGGAGAGGGAGGGAAGAGGTAGAGGAGCCGCCAAAAACTTTTCGCCCCGCGGTTTAACAAACCACTAACAGAAAACCGATTTACCTTTAATAAACTGGCAGGTTAACTACCTAGGCGCCTACCACCTGACGCGGCTGTTGGAGGCCAAGTTGGTGGCCAGCGGCTGCCGAGTGGTGACTGTAACATCAGTGACACACCGCTGCTACGAGTTGCCGACCGACCCACGGGTCTTTCTTTACAGCACTGATAAGATCACGTACGCTTGGACGAAGGTCGCCAACGTAAGGAAACCGCCCAAAAGTGTAACTTCCACCATCTTGGTCAAAATTTAAGTGTGGAGTTTCGGGATCGGGGCCCAGGAGCCAGGATTTTGGGCTTAGGTTCGGTGATAATCGCTACCTTTTGGGATCTGGAAGGGTGTTAAGAACTTGAATAAAAGTAATGCCCCAATGCTCATCACCAAGTCCTCCTCCATTCACACGCAACCCCCTCGCCCCCACCCCCTCACACACATACACACACGCACGTATCCCCCCCTCCAGGTTCTTTTCGCGTACGAGCTCCAAAGGCGGCTGGGTCCTTTGGGCATTCAGGTCAGTCGAACAACGTGTTGCAGTTGCAGCCGTACACGCTGAGGGGGTTACATGCCCAGGGGAATGAGGGGGGAGAAGGGGGAAGTCGAATATAACGAATCCTGGCGCTGATACTGAATGAGCGAAGACTAGGCGTGAGGGTCGGATGAAGGGGGGAGAGCGTGCGTGCTTCAAAAAGAGCGACCCCGTGTGCCTCAAGAGCTGCAAAGGGGCGGGGTTGCCGTATTGTTCTGCCCGTCCTTCCCGTCCCGCTAACAAGCATATATTTTCGCCACTGGCCTTCCTCAGCCGCCGCCCTTACCCGCCACTTCACCAACCCGCCATCGCGTTTCCTCTTCCCCACCCCCAGTCGTGTGCTGTGGATCCCGGTGGCGTCCGTACGGCAATTTGGGACGAGGTCTCGGCATTGGCCCAGTCCCCCGCCAAGTGGGTTATCGACACGCTGTACGCCCCCCCGGAGGACGGCGCGGAGGTGCTGGTGGCGGCGGCCACATTGCCCTGGGAGCGGGTGAGAGGGCGGGGTGGTCGCAACGTGTGTGTGTATGTGTATGTGTGTGTGGGGCCCATTTGTTGGAGTGAGGGGGGAGGGTTGAGCTGGCGGGAAAGGGAGGGGTTAGAAGGTGGGGGGAAAAGGGGAGGGGGAAAGTGCCGGCCGGGTTGGCATCGGGTAATCGCGAAGGGGGGGGGAGGGGAAAGGAGTGTTCAGTATGGGAGGAACGGGTCATATCAGGGACCAGGCGGACCGGGACGCGGTGACGGTCAGGGCGAAATGGCGCCCATCGATATCACTTAGTGCGGGTGCGTGCGTGGCATAATAACGGTCTACTAACTGAAACGTGCAGGATCGTGTGTCACATGTACTACACTCCGCCTACGACCTGCGGTACTTCGCCCGCGGCGCATTCACCAGTCCCCTGGTAACCCTCGTGGATGGCGCGTGGCGCGATTGGTACCACATCCTCAAACCGGCGCTGTACGGCATCAATGTCGTACTGCACTCCCTGGTGGACTACCCCGTGCGCCACTTCACCGGCGGCAGGTATATTGTGCGGTGGTGATGGGTGGTGATGGTGATTGGGGTGGTTGTAGGTTGGTTGTTTGTCGTTCAATTGTTGATTGTTATCGAATCACGTATAAAATGCTCGGCGTACCTTTTTCCGTGTGCAGCCGTGTGTAGAGCGTGTGTGTAGGTGGGTTTTGCCACCCTTTCCCCCATCTTCCCGGGGTATACCTCCCAATATCTGTACGGTGTGATAATTTTTATATAATGCAGTTAAATTACGATCTGGTTAGGGGATGTACGAGCGCACCTGTGCGCGCACCACCACACACACACAGTGGCCAGCGAGCGTGCAGGGTGCATGAATTGTACGGCACGTAACAGTGGAAAGTGTTGATGATGTGTTTTGATTTTGTGGCGAATGAATTTGATGGCATTTGCGGTTAAGTTGGCCCGATGATGGGTTGTAAGACGAACCAAAATCGATAGGATATTTGAGCGATGAGGCCCGTCCACTTTTTCGTTACTAAAACTGCTGACTCAGGGGGCGCCGCAATGGTTTCTCGATGTCGTACTGTCCTAGCTAACTTTCGTATTTTCGTTCGTAATCGATGGTGGGGTCGGTTCATATTGCAGGATGTTCAACCAAACCATGCCGGTGCGTTCCGCACGCCAGACGTACGACACCCAGCTGGCGGCGGCGCTGTGGTCGTACAGTGAGCAGGTGACTGGCTTGACGGCGGCGCAACATTCACCGCGGCCGGCGCTGGTTGAGGCGGCGGCACATGTGGCGGGCGGCAAGGCAGTTGTCAACGGCGGCGCCGTTTCACATGTACGTCGTACACAGCTCAAAAAGGCCTGATTATGATGATTACGATTATGATTAAGATAATGATGATGGGGTTGAGGGGCGGGGTGAGGTAGTGATGAAATGCGGACACATGCATCCTACGCAAAAGATGCCGTACAACAACTGATTAAATCTCGTACGGAAATTCATTTCTTCAATGAAATCTACCTACACACATTTCAACAGTATTTGTAATTGTTGGTTGTTGTGCAGTATGCAGTTGTTGTTTTATGATTTCGGGGTTGCAGTATGTTCCGATGTTTTGGGGGCCCCGGGCGGAAACGGAACCGCCTAGGTTCCCTAGGCTCGGACGTATCAAATGTCATCACTGTGATGAGGTTTTATGATAAAGATGGCATTTCTATATGTTGTTTCTGTCGTACGCAGCGATTACGAACTGCCGCCAACGCGGGCTACAGATGTATGCGCGGTCTGATTATTCGCTTACCACCGCGTCCTTCAGCCCCTTCAGCCCCGGGACCCCCACCCCAGGAGGAGGTTCACGACACCCCCGGCGGCGGCGGCGGTGACGGCGGCGGTGACGTGGGTTCGGCTGCGAAGCGGGCAGCTGTCGATTCCGGCTTCAAATCCCCACCGGGTTCTGACGGCTCACATGCGTCGCTTAATCGAAAGCGTCCCGTACTGTCCCCTACACAGGTACATCACAACATTTATCATTACTTAGTATGGCCGGTTGCTTATTTTGGCTTATTAAGACAATACTCGCATTTTGTACGGCAAAACGTAC
This sequence comes from Volvox africanus, assembly GCA_030268105.1. Lineage (NCBI taxonomy): Eukaryota > Viridiplantae > Chlorophyta > Chlorophyceae > Chlamydomonadales > Volvocaceae > Volvox > Volvox africanus. The sequence goes on from BSDZ01000038.1 coordinate 162,469, forward strand.
GGCAAATAGCGATGTGGCGACGTTGTTTCCCCGTCCATTCGTTACCTATCCATCCCGCACGTGTTTCCACCTCCGCCCTCGGTCGGACGTCTGGATTTAGCTGGATCTTGTCGTACTCACATGACATCACTCTCTACATCAATACTGAGGTCTCGTCTTTTCGTGTGTCCCCGCGGCCACTCCCCGTTTAAAAATGGACCGTTTGGTCGTACTTCACATGTGGCCGCCGCTGCAGTTCTCCTTCCCCACCATCACCGCCGTGGGCAATGCTCGTCCAGAAAGCCCCGATATCGATGCCGTTAAAGCGCTGTTCCCGGCCGCTACCCTTAGCCCCGAGGATATCACCGCTGCCCGCCGGCGCATCATCGCCACTCGACGAGAGATTGAGCTGGCGGAGGGGGGTGGCGTCGACGGCCATGATGGCACATTATTGCCGGCGGTGGAGGTGCCCCCGCCACCTGAGTCCCTGCAGCACCTGGCTAAGGAGCACGGCATTGTGTTACCGGGACCATCATCGGGGCAGACCGCTACCGCCACTATCCCCATCACAGCTGCTGGAGGCGGCGGCGGCGGTGGCGGTGGCGGCGGTGGCGGTGGCGGTGGCAGTGTTGGCACCTCTGCCAACACCGCGCCCGGGGATTATTTCCTGGTTGGGCCTGACTTTGAGGGACCTCGTACGAGCACGCCGGCGCCGCCGCCCCATAAGCGGCTGCAGGTACGGGCTCCAGGTGAAGACGCCGTCCCGCTTTTTTGCGCCAGGGCTGGCGGCGGTGATGGCAACGGTGGCGCCGATGCCGCCGGCCCAGAAAGTGGAGGTGCAGGTGCTGCTGCTGTCAAGCCGCAGGCTGGCGTCGGCGTCAGTGACGGCGTCAGTGACGGCACCACTTCCACTGCCGCTACCATGGCCGAGCAGCGGCCTGGCGGCGCTGGTGTCACAGCCAGCGGCGCCGCTGACGTCGGGGACGAAAATCGCCAATTGACGGGAGTCACCGGTCCTGTCAGCGGCGCTACGATCGACCAGGTCCTTAAGCCGGCGGTTGACGCGGAAGATGAGGAGGGGGACGCGGCATCGGCCGTCACGTCGTTGGCCGCCGGTGTAGCGGCGGAGAAGAGGGCTGGGGAGCACAGGCCGCAGAGGGCTGAACCAGCTAAGGCGGCGTCCTCACCCTCCGCCAAGTCAAAGGGAACCGGCGGCGGCGCAAAGCGCACGAGCAATGGCGGAGGTGGTGGGCAGATTGGGGGTGGTACCGCTAAGCCTGGTGCCGCTGCCACTTCCGGCCGCGGCAACGACGGCGGCAGCAGCAGTCCCAACACCAGCAGCCCCAGCCCCAGCCCCAGCACCAACGCCAGCGGCAAGGCCAAATCGAGGGGCGGCAAGCACAGGAATAAGCAGCGCCAATAGGACACCTTTGGGCGAGTATACATTGGTATGTTGTATGAGGCCGGGACATGCGAGGGGTGTTGTGGACACATACACACACATACATTAGGCACGACTTTATGCACGACTTTGGGCACGACTTTATACCCACATGGTGCGCGGTTGAGACACGGAAATGGGTTTTACGGCGGCAAAATGAATTTTGACTTTCTACCGATTTGCGTACCTTTCACGCGCGCTCATGTGTGTGTGTGTGTGAGAGTGTATGTGCAGAGGGGCGGGATATGGGAGGGAGAAGGTTTGTTGGCTGCTGTAAGTTTGGAGGGGGGAGTGTGGCAGGCGGAGGCGCAAAGGGGGGATTGCATCAGTGGCTATGGGATGGACGCTTCTTCCAACGCATTCCTGCGCTCGCAGTCTTTATGATGGGGGAGGGAGCCTCACATTTGCGAGGTGCGTTTCGCGCTCAGGGGGGAACGGTACCCCTCCCTGTACTGGCGCCACTGCCATACTCACACTTAAAACGTTTGGCGACGGCGGCTTGTCACCTAATGACATCGGGTGCTTTCTTAGATGCTTCGGTTTGGTTGGTATAATATGTGTTGCCGTAGGACGATTTGTTAAGCCGCACTATGTTTACTGAAAATGGCTTTCCGACACGGCCTTAAGCTTTTTAGCTCCGAAGCGCCCTGAGGCCGTCATTAGAGCGCTCGATAATATTATATTTTCTGTATTTAAAATCCACAAACGTTGCATAAAAGGAGGTATTGCATACATGTCATAGCAGAAGGTCCTCCATGCCGCATACTCTAGCGATCCGCCGACCAAATAACTGTAGGTCTTATTCGAAAACGTTGGAATCGACGCTATACAACCAGTGAGATTCACACCGAAAGCCTCAAAACGTTGAGCAGTGATGAAGCTGAAACAGTTCAATTGACTCCATCCTCGCTCAGGTGGGGAGAATGTGAAAAGACATTTCAAAGTAAGTCTCTCTCAGGAGGATTTCTAAATAGTGGCCAGGAATTGATCGGGCAGGGCAAATAACATCCAGTTCCGGGCAGTAATATATCGTGAGTGGAGGTCTAGGAACTCTTTCCTAGGTAGCTAGTCAGATTAATAAAAGTTCTTAAATGTGCGCGAGGTATGTTACTGGGCCAGTAACTATCTGGACTGTCGTAGGCTAGTCTCGTTCTGCCATCCCCAATCAGCCTGCCATGTGGTTTACTTCTTGGATAGTGGCCAATACCACATACGCTACATGCACGTGCCAAAATGCCGTATGTTATCTATCAAAATTTTTGCCTCCTTTGATCATTAGAGATGCCAACCTAACCCCTTGAACTAGCAGTAGTAATATCGGTTAGTGTCTTTGCATGTCCGAGGGCTCCTCTGGGCTTCCAGGCCACTCTCATCATCATCTCCTCCTCGCTGTCGGAATCACTATCATCGACCAGGGGGTGCTTCCTCATCATCACAATCCTCCACAAGGACGTACTGATTTGGGCACGGTACGCCCTCCCAGCCGAACTTGGACTCATCATAAATAACATCACGTGCGACTGTAACACGACCATCTGTCATGCACTGTTGACGGCGTGACAATTCTGGTAAAAGAGTGGTTGGGAAACGACAGTTCCGACAGCTGCTGATTCGCGTGAATGACAGTTGGTCGTTGCTGGATCCAACAGCCGTACATTTCGGTGATCTCTTGCTGATACCTAAGGCGAAGACTTCCCGTTGGAAGCGCTTTGCCTGGTCGATTTAGACTGTTCGGAATTGAGCTATTGTAATAATATCATGCAAACTCTTACAGTGGTTCACATTCCGTGCATCTGCCCAGGCCGCCAATAGATATTCAGCCTAATAAGGCGCTATCAGGACTGATCACCCTGATAAGCTGCCAATAGAGTTCCGTGATGGAGCTTGGAGGAGCAGGTGACTGCGCGGTGCGACGCCCCATCACCGACAGAGCTAGGAAGAGGTAGCGTAGTCTCGCCTCAGGGCCAGACTGTGAGGCCAGTGTCTGGTGTAGTTGCCCGAGCTACAGCTAGTGCACTGCTGCGCCAGCCTCACGTACACACACTACCAGGCAAAGCCAAGCCATTGTGTCCTCACGTGAATGGGCTCGGGCTTCAGGCGTTTGTGTGGAGCTGCAGATCTACACATTCGGACAGCATCTACACCACGACGGCAGGAGTGTGCGACGCCTCCGGGTGCTTCCGATACCAAGGGACTTGGCCAGTCTCATCACCGCAACGGCAAGCATGCCTCAACCGTGTCGCTACCCTTGGGTCATCATCCCGAGGAATTCTTTCCTTCCAATTCTTTTCTTTAACATCTAGTAACGGAGTTCCCTGTGCATGGACACGAGACCAACATCTGCACGGACGAGTGAGGACAGTTTCGGCTCCGCATGCATGGAGCGTGAGCCGTCACCCACGGACCCACGACAGTGGCGTCTCACACAAGGACATTGGCGCAGCAATACCCTAGCCGCCGGGGCCCGTCTGGAGGCATGACGGGCATTCTGGTCGCGGCCAAGTCAATGGCCACTGTGAGTGCAGTGAAGAAGAGGCTGATGTCCACATTCAACATCCATGATCTAGGGGAGGCATGTGTGTTCCTGGGTTACGAAATCGAGCACAACCGTAAGGAGTGCACCCTAAAGCTTTCTCAGAAGCGTTTCATGACGGAGCTAGTGGCGAAGTACGGCCTGAAGGAGGCAAATCCCCGCAAGGTGCCGTTGTCAAAGGCACTCCATGCGGATGGGGAGCGGCTGAATGTTCAGCAGTTCCCGAACGGTGAATTGGTTGGTAGCTTGTTGTCGCTGTCCATAGGCACTAGGCCCGATATTTCATATTCCGTGGGAGCACTGTCTCACCACATGTTGAAGCCTACCGTCGAGCACTGGCAGGCAGCGAAGGGTTTTTTGAGATATCTCGTTGATACCAAGAATGTGGGCATCACCTACTCGGCAAAATCGAGCGTGGGAGCACTCCATGGCTACTGCGACTTGGACTGCGCTGGTTGTGTGGACACTTGGCGTTCTACGACGGGGTATGTGTTCCTCTTGGCGGGTGGAGCAGTGAGCTGGGCGAGCCGTCTGCAGGCAACGGTCGCCACATCGTCCTCTGAGGACCGCGACTAAGGAGGCGCTTTGGTTTCGCCACCTGGTGCGAGATCTGAAGCTGTGCGTTCCGTGTGTGCCAATCCGGTGTGATAACCAGGCGGCACTGAAGATGATCAGCAATTTGATTACCACTGCGAGGTCAAAGCACATCAATGTGCCTCACCACTTCATCCGTGAGCATGAGGCACGTGGAGAGGTTAAGTTTCGGTACTCAAACTTGCAGGATATGGTGGCGGATCTCCTTACCAAGCCGCTGCCTTTCCCGGATTTCTCCAAGTGCGTGCGTGCGATGGGCGTATGCTGACTTGATACAGCGACGGCTCAGGATTGTTTGATTTGGCATTTGGTTCCCGTTTGGTTCTGGAGCGACCGAGGTCAGACCGCGTGGGAGTGTTGTAATTGGTGTGTTGGAACAACTATTTCGGTCAGACCTCCGTGCTGTGCTGAGCTTCGGTATGTTTGTGGTATTTCGGTATTCTATTACACAACTAAAGATGCGTGTGTCCACTAGACACAGTTATGGTAGCCTTGCAGTACAGAATGTACCACAAAGATACCGAAGCTCAGCACAGCGCGGAGGTCTGACTGAAATAGTTGTTCCAACACACCAATTACAACAGGTGGTCGTGACGGCTCACTGACAGATTTTTGGTGTATCATGCTTCGTCCCGACTGCTCAAGTACATACATTGTATTCAGCTCCTTTCCAAAGGTCAACCCAGAACGATTTGGTTACTGGGGTGTGTACATAGGTTATACGACACTGCAGACCCGTATGTCCCGGGTAGGGCTAGTATTCGATAATGGCCTATGGTGTAGGAAGACCGGCCGTAGGGGGGAAATTAAGACCGACGAAAATATAACCCCACGGGCACCAACTCTCTCCCTCGCCCCACCAGTGGGTTATGGGCCCCTTGCCACCTATCCCATCCCCTAGGCTGGCGAACAGGTCCATCACCCTATTAGTAACCCTCAGGTACCTGACCATCCCCACATTACCCGTCACGTGAGACCATGACGTCATAACTGAAACCATGTCACAGTGTTACATGCCAAGTTCATTGTTATGTTCGTCAAACACACACCAAACATATATCTGGCGTACCCAGCGCACCTGGACACACCTGTCTTATCTATCTTCCTCCCCAAGCCATCATGCAATCTACCTAAGTGCGCCATAGCAAGGAAAGAACCTGATCAAAGGCCTATCCTGCATAGACTCCATCCACCTCCTCGGCGAAACCCTGCTCAATCAATAAAGTTTGGGATAGGGGAAATCGCGGCAGCGCCAGAACAATAAATTAAGGATGTATCGAAAAACAATCAGGCCTGGGAATAGCATGTGAAACAATCGGGCATGAAAGCACGCAATAATACTCCGTTAGGTCGGCATCAAGGTGCGGTCCGACAGAATGCATAAGTAATGTTGTAAACAACCAGGAAGTGCTCACTGCAAGGAGAACCCCTCGGCGCCCGCATCGTCCGGGGGGCGCCCTGCATTGGTATCAACAGTCAAGACATTCCATTTTGATTCCCCACCCAAATGCTGTCCGTCAAAAAGCTCCCGAGCTAAATCTCCACAAAATCAGAGACACATACAAACACACAGAAACGCAGAAATGAAACCCCAGGTGACAGGCAGCATCATGGCGAGAGAAGCTGTGAGCGGCGACAGCAACCTCTGAAGCAGCAAAAGCTTAATGGGGGCCTACAGCAGAGGTGCTTGAAGGTGACTGCTACCGGCTGTACGCTCCGAGCAACCCGATGGCGATTGATCGGAAGGGTTGTAGCGTCCACCAAATGCACTTGGCGATAGCCCCTAGGACCTTTTGGGCGATGCCCTGCTCCTTTATGTAGCCGAAGAACAGGTCATACGCGAGGCCCTGTTCAGGAGCACAGCCGGGAATAAGACGTTTGTTTAAACAGAAAACAAATTCGGATGTCCAACCAGGAAACATGCATGCCTCAGCTTACCTACCCTTAAGACAAAGGAGGCAACGCGTCGAGCAGTGACCCCCGAGGGAGCCTGAATGAGATTGGCAGCAGCTAGTGGTGTTCAAGCTAAGCCGGGGAGTGGCACAGGGGCCGGTTGCCAGCGGCTTTCAATGGCTGCCCACCCACCTCCAGCACCAGATGCGTCAGTAAGATGGCCAGCGGACGGGGTATCTTCACTCCCAGACAGCGCAGCTGGCGGCTACAGATGGCCTCCAGTGTTATCAACGGGGCTTGGACCCAGAAGAAGAATACCATCCACTTCCAGCCCCACTTGTCCCTGTCACGATGTGCGGCCACGGCGGCGACGACATGCACTGTGAGACTCGATTGCGGCCATTTTTGCACTGGTAACGAACCTGAAGAAAGAAAGGAAAGGAGAGGAAACACACAGGGCGCTAAACAGTCAGCACGGTAGCTCCAAAACCACACACGGCATCATGGATGGATGGAGGACGGATGGTTAGCGCGGCTGGAATAACCCACTGGCCCGAACAGGCGAGTTTTCCTCCTCGTCGTTTTCCATGACTCACGAGGAACCACCAAGCAGGTATCCAACGTCACTTACGAGCCGGTGAGCAGCCAGGCCATGTACTCATGAACCACTCCGCTAACGATGAAGACCACGTTAAGGCCCAACAGGCGCCGCAACGCACTGGGAGCCGGCCGTGTTGCAGGTGGCAGCGCCGCCGCTGTCACTGTTGCTGTCGCAGTCGTAGCTCTTGCCGCCAACCGGCAATGTCAGGTTGCGATTGCTATTATCTAGTGTCCCTTGCGGCTGCTGCTTCTCACTTCCCGATGATCTCTGAAGGGCGAGGCGGGCTTCTTGGCCGCGCATAGTTGGAGCCTGGACGGGTTGTTGAGGAGCGAGCCCTCCACGCACGTGTAGTAAAGAACTGTGCGAAGTACGGATGCGGTTGGAATATTCCATCTGCGGACCCAGAACTCTCCCGGAGAGGCGCTCTGCAGAGCAGCTCGGCAGTACAGCGAAGGACAAGATAGACGATTGGCTTCGGTGAAGAGGAGGAACAAGGGGTTAGGGGCGCGTAAGATCGGCTGGACTCGGCAGCGTCCGGTCCAACAGCGTCCGGCCCAACAGCGTCCGGTCCAACCCGCAGCTTCTGATCACCGATTCCAAATGCGGTGTGCGCCCCTTCACGTCCCACCTGCCTGCGGTTACTGGTACTCATGTCACTCACCAGCCAGGGTTGGTCGAAGGTAGGCAGCACGGGCAGTCCCAGCAGCTCCACCACTATCACCACGAGGACGTCCATAATGATCCCAGACATGGAGTACATCGTGAAAGCGGCGGCGGCGGCGCGGGTCGGGGGAAAGGAACAGTGAGAGGAAGAGTGCGGGTAGGAAGCTAAACCCTAAGCAGGACTCAGCGGGACAAGCAAGGCCAGTAACCGACATGCATGGGAGTAAAATTGCGTGATGAGGTTGGTAGAAAGGAACCACGAAAGTCAACGCATATCCAAAATGATACCACAAGTTCATGGCACCAAAATAGAGAAGGACCCAAAATGGCTGTTGAAGGTTTCCCGAATGCGGTGTAGGGTTGTAGAAGCCCTCCAGACGGGGTCGTCGTACGTACTGCTATGGGTTTCGGAGTTAAGTTGGAGGGAGTGCCAGTGTTCGCGCGAGCCCAGGAAGAGTGAAACTCTGGGGTCCTAATGAGATTTTGGGTGCGTGAAGATTTCTGATATATTTGCTGTGGAATGTGCAGTCCGGTCCAAGTGAAATCAGAAATGGCAGACCATCCGAAGAAAGACGCCAGGAAAGGATCCCCCCTCCCCCCTCCCCCACAACCATCTCCGTCCCCGTGCCCTGTCCCCTGATGCCGCACCGCATGGGATTTCTGGCCGTTGCTTCTTACATGCTTTGAAGCTCTTACCCCTGCACCACCGGACATGTCGTGATATCCTCTACATTGTTGGACATCTGACCTGGAATCCTTTAGTCCCCGTCTCAGTGCCAATATACAATGCCTAATCACGTTCACCTGCCGCCGGCATTTACTCCTGTGCAGCTTGTACGTGGTGCTGCCCATTGCCTGCCTTTTACAAGGGACGGGGGACGGGCTCGGGGGACCAGGGACGGGGGACGGGGTCGGGCACGCCACGGGGATATGGGACGGGGCCCGGGGACGGGGATGGTGGGTGGGGCCGGGGGCCGGTGACGCGGGACGCATGCGGTGCGGCATCAGGGGACAGGGCACGGGGACGGAGATGGTTGTGGGGGAGGGGGGAGGGGGGATCCTTTCCTGGCGTCTTTCTTCGGATGGTCTGCCATTTCTGATTTCACTTGGACCGGACTGCACATTCCACAGCAAATATATCAGAAATCTTCACGCACCCAAAATCTCATTAGGACCCCAGAGTTTCACTCTTCCTGGGCTCGCGCGAACACTGGCACTCCCTCCAACTTAACTCCGAAACCCATAGCAGTACGTACGACGACCCCGTCTGGAGGGCCTTCTACAACCCTACACCGCATTCGGGAAACCTTCAACAGCCATTTTGGGTCCTTCTCTATTTTGGTGCCATGAACTTGTGGTATCATTTTGGATATGCGTTGACTTTCGTGGTTCCTTTCTACCAACCTCATCACGCAATTTTACTCCCATGCATGTCGGTTACTGGCCTTGCATGCTTGCTTAGGTATTTTCTTTCTCTGTCATAGGGAGACTCAATCTGTTCAGCGTACAGGGATCTGCAATATTCCCGTGTTTAATAGATGTAGCATTTCTCTGGATGCAGCACAATGATCATTCCGCTTTTACACAATGCACTTACACGTCCGAAAACAGCTTTTGTCTTGAAGTTGGGGTAGTGGCGCCGAGTGTGTATGTGTGAGGGAGGGAGGGGGATCGTTTCGACAGATGCTTCTCGACGGTCTCCCTGGTTTGTTCCGGTCGGACCGAAAAGCATGAATAATGCTTTCGCTTCGAAATCCACAAATCCTTGTAAGATAATGCGGGCAATATGTATCGTGTTTGAGGCCCGCAATACCTTGTATACATAGAGGAAACATATTTCTCCAGTTCGCATGAAATTCGCGTGCGAAGCTGCTGCGGCGTTGCGAAGATGTCCGTCGCAAGATGTCCCGTTTGTATCTGCACATCTTGTTGGCGCCATCGGCAGGTGGATCCATATATTTCCAAATTCGCCAATCTATTCGTTTGGGTCCGCCATGAATTTGTGCCATCGTGTTGATTTTTGTCGCGTCGTGACGAGGAATCGTCTTGTAATGAATATCGCTGCAAAGAGTCAGCTGTCCTGACTGTGGCTCCATGCAAATATTTTGTTGCACAGATACCGTCAAAGTTGAAAGCACGAAGGAAGCCGTCTTGCCGGCTTGCGACATGAGGGCAGCTTCGCGAATTGTATGTGCGCTGGGTTCGTCAGGTTAAGCTACGACAGGCAAATTTACACGTATTGATTTTTTGGGCGAATGACAGACCGTGTCATTCGCGCATAGTAGCCGAGTCTCGACGACCGTCGGCGGTTACCGGCGCCCGGACTTCGTATGCCACAACTTCCACGTAGCCTCCATTGTCAATTAATTTGTGCCCAAAGATTCCAACTTCGGATGCTCTTTTACGTGCATGTCTGATTGTCTTAAAAGTCAGGCCGCTTCGGAGAGATGGATGGAGGACATTGTCAGTCCATATCGGTGAAGTGTTAAAAGGCAGTAGCCTTCTCTATTTTGGAAGGCGATGGTATTTGCTCGGTCTATGGAGTCAACGGAGTCTCCATCGGCCTGGGAATGTCACACTGCTGTTATTGACCATGGGTCAATTTTTTATGCAGCTGCGAAAACAGGCCATCTGTAGATTTTATGGAGTAAAATTCGACATGTGGTTATTTTATTAATTACTGGTCAGCGCGACCACCAATGTGCACTTTGCGGAACCTTCCGGCTTCTGTTTTAGGTGCTGTGCAATCCATGCGCATCAGGCCGTGGATCAGGGCGATATCAACAATCAGCCGCTTTTCCATCGAGTCATGGCGAAGAGACAAGGTCTACGGCCTGCGGTCGTGGTGACAGCTAGGCCACCTATGCATCTTCAGCAAGCCCAATGATCGCGCATTGGAGTGCTGGCTGTATACGGCGGCTTCTGGATGGATATACATTGCTTACGCATATGTGGCTAAGCGATCACCCACGACGCGAAATGTGCACAGCATGGTACGACAATTCAATTAAGCGGCGTCCATAAAATGGAGTAAGACGCCATCTAGTTATATTTTAATCAATTTTTAAAGATCTTACGCCATAAAAATGGAGTCTAACATTTCTGATATCCTGCCTCTGAAGGATGTCCAGCAGAACGCGTTGCCGCTGTCTCCTTCTCGGGCTGGCAAGGCGCCCGGTTCTCAGGCCGGCACCCCGAACAAGCATACGCCCGGAAAGCGTAGACATCTCAATTCCGACGAACCGTCTCCCGCGAAAGCCAGCAAGTTCAGCACTAGGCACGAGCTGTTTACTAGTCCTCGCAAGAGCCTTCGTGACCCCGAACCCTTGCTGGATGAGAATCCCGACCGCTTCTGCATGTTTCCGATCAAGTATCCGAAGATTTGGGAAATGTACAAGAAGGCAGAGGCAAGCTTTTGGACTGGTAAGCCCCGTTTGCCCTTGCACCGCGCATTAATATTCAATGATCTTTAATGTTATTTTCGCTGCCAATGCAGCGGAGGAAGTGGACTTGGGTGATGACATGAAGCACTGGGAGAAGCTCAGCGATGGCGAGCGACACTTCATTTCGCATGTCCTCGCCTTCTTTGCCGCTAGCGACGGAATTGTTCTTGAGAACCTGGCGATTCGTTTCATGAAAGAGGTTCAGCTGCCAGAGGTGCGGCGAATCGTTCCATATTTTCGCGCGAAAAAAGTGCGATGCTTTGTGTCGATATATGTTTGGTATTTTTCTTTTCACGCAGCCCTCATGACATGACTTTCAGGATTTGTAGATGAGTTCTGTTTACTTCATTGTATCTGTCTTTTGCCTCCGTCTCGCTCCGAAACGCTATTTGACCACCCTTATGACCATTACAGGCACGAGCCTTCTACGGTTTCCAAGTTGCCATTGAGAACATCCATTCGGGTAAATGATGCTATCGAAACTGATATTTCAACCCTGGTACAGCAGGCGCTTAGCTTACGTTGCTTTCGTGCCCTTGTTAGATCTGACGCCCATATGTTCTCATCGATTCGACAGTCACCTTACTACTCGCTCATGCGACTCGCTTTTCTGTGAACTTCTGATATATACGATAAAGCTGCATCATGCGGGGCTACTTGATGTTCTCGTCCCTCCACACGTGTCGCTGTCTTACCTCATTGTTGCGAAATTTCAATTTCAATTTTCCGTCCTCCTAGAGATGTACTCCCTGCTCCTGGAGTCCTACATCAAGGACCCAGTAGAAAAGCACAAGCTCTTCCACTCCATTGAAACTGTTCCTTGCATCAAGAAGAAGGCGGAATGGGCGATCAAATGGATCGGAAGGTGAGAATGGCGTTCTGCGTTTTCACTTGAACCCGGGTGCCTCCAGGACACTTTGGTATTCTTCTTCTGCCAGATGTCCGTTTCAGCATAGCCTTTGAACAGCATTCCTCTCCCATGAATTTCTAACGTGCACTTTCGCAGGCAAGCCGTACACGCAATATACGTAAGCTGGCTTCCCTACACCGAAGCTGGAATTGCAGGAAATTCCCCCCCCTCCGCGCCAAAAGATATCTACATTGCTGCAGATTTTGTGAAATGAAATTTCACCACCCTAAACCCGTGTCCATGCCCTTTGCCTCAATTCCACAGCGAGAGCTCTTTTCCAGAGCGCTTGGTCGCTTTTGCCGCTGTGGAGGGCATCTTTTTCAGCGGCTCATTCTGCTCCATCTTCTGGCTGAAGAAGCGCGGTTTGATGCCCGGCCTGACCTTCTCCAACGAGCTCATTTCCCGGGACGAGGGTCTTCACTGCGACTTCGCGTGCCTGCTCTACAGGTCCGCGTGCCTCCAGTGCCTGAGTCCTCGTGCCGTGTTTGAAGGGTGCCTCGACAATGCTTCCACTCTGCAGGAAATTTTGCTGCGGCACCTGGATTGGTTCCCTTCTTTGTTATATCAAAATATGACTATCTTGTCTAGGGTCATTATTATCACGGTAACCTAACTCTTTCTTTCCATCATCCTCTTCCTTCATCTGCACAGTATGCTCAGCACGCAGCTTGATGATAGCCGCCTCAAGGAGATCATCACAGAAGCTGTCGCCATTGAGCAGGAGTTTTGCACGGACGCGTTGCCTGTGGACCTCATCGGTATGAACTCCCGGCTCATGGCGCAGTATATTCAATTTGTCGCGGACCGATTGCTGGTGGCGCTAGGTAGCTCCAAGCACTACAACGTCACCAATCCCTTCGACTTCATGGACATGATTTCATTGCAGTGAGTTTTCTTTTGGGAAAGGGAAAGAATGAAGGGTAGAGATAAGACGATCTTTCTGGGAGTTATGTGTTTCTTTGAATAGAGTAGAAGCTTGGGTTGTTTTGCCGTTGTACTTTTGGGTTCAGTATTGTCGTATTGCTACTCAGATTAAGGGTATGGTGGAGAAATGTCGTATTTTGACGACAATAGTTTCTTCATATACGTCGCAGGGGCAAGACCAACTTCTTCGAGAAGAGAGTGGGCGACTATCAAAAGAGCGGTGTGATGGCCGGGCTGCAGGGCAAGGTGCAAAATTTCTCTATGGATGAGGATTTTTGAGATGGCTGTTTTCATCTGTCAATGTTCTGTATTGGTTTTCGCAATTTGAGACCTGTCTAGACCCCGACATCTGACCAGCTGACTGCGTATGGGCTTTCATGACTCCGTCATGTGTTGGACTCCTGACCAATCATACGCAGCGTTGAACTCGTGGGCGAGACGAGTGTGACTTGAGCTTTGCCTTTGCACTCTGCTCCGTTGAGCTATGGTGGCTGTGCTGGTCTTGTGCATCAATTCATTCGGCATTTCAGCATTTTTTGGTTCTTCTATTTGCGTGGGTTGGGCGCATTGGTGGTACGGCATCATGTGCGATGGTGTCGGTTGTAGATGGGTTGACTAAGCGCTCTATAACCTATTACCGTAAAATACATGTTCATAGTGTCGATGAAGGGGGGGGGGAGGTTTCGGGGCGAATGTGGGCGCCATGCCGCGTAAATATGTGTACATAATGCTTTACATCAGAGGATCCAAATTTCATTGTTAGGGTTGGCCAGCACTTCCTGACGGGGCCGCCATCATTGTGACCCTCATTTTGGTTCCTTATCAGTTGTAAGCAAGATACGAATGAATACATCCGTCTGCGCGTGTGTTTTACGTGCGTACGTTCCTCTCCTGGGACTCTCTTCCCCCGGGCAGTAGGCATATTACCACTGACCATATCACTATCACCTCCGATGCCAAAGGATGAGCTACGAATGCAACACACTGTATCGATTTGGGATAGGGCGATATGGGGAGTGATTACCTGCGTTACGAATACATCCGTACACATGGACATCGGTAATTAAGAATTCGAGAACGCTCTACTGCCCATCGACCATTCACCAGCCCATGCTTCGGTCCCCTTATTAGATCTTCGCTTACTTATGCTTGGCTACTAACATCTAGCAGCATCTAACGTACAACGATATCTGACAACGACGTAACAACTAGTATGATGATCGTGCGCTTCCTACAGGCAAACAGACAAGGATAGTCCCTAGATTCATTCTTATGTCTGAACGATATTAATTATGTATAATTTGCTAACCCTGCAATGCCGACGCGACGCCCTTTTGTCCATTCCTTGTCTCAAATAAGCTCAAATAAGCATGACGACTTTGAAGTCTCACGGCGCTATAGTAGGCACTTCCGCGTGAACGTATGGCTTACAGCATTTATCATTATATTTTCTCAAACTATCTTTTGCAAAAAAGAGGATGAGTTTTGCACTCCACCATCTATCGACGAATCCGTTACGCCATCGGACTTCTGCAAAGTCCTACGAAAAGTTTGCTTTTACCAAAACGCGCTGGTATCCTTTGACCCATATTATTCCGCCAGCTATGACCCGGCAACTAACCGCAGCGAGCTGCGTCAGCCGCTGCCGTACCTACCGTAAGGACCTATCACAGGGTGGAACCGGGGATTCTCTAGGGGCCCACTGCCGTTGGCTTGAGCTCGTGATAGTACGGCACAAGCATACAACTTCAACATACAGCTTTCGATATATGTTGAAGTGGGATTTCCATTGCACCTCAGGTCAGGGAAGGCTAGCGAGTGTCGCGACGGAGTCTGTGACACCTCCCCCACCCGGAGGGAGATCGGACAATCCACCAAAACGCTGCCTTGATGTAAATGCACGCTTCCCCTGCCCCTGTCTCGGTCCTCACCGGGTGATGGTGATCCCTGCCAACAGAACCTGGACCAGCTCCTGGAATATCCCTGGAGTACTTAACACCGACGCCATCGTCGGAAACCAGGTCTGTGTGTCTGTCTGTCTGTGTATGCAATGGGCGATTAGAACGATGGATTCGGTCACCGCCATTCAGAGGACCGCTGCATCGTCCCCTTCCTCCCTCCCCCCAACATACACACAGGAGGATGTCCTCCTCCCACGCACGTTACCTCCGTCCCCACCACGTGAGGCTCCGTCCCCGTCCCCTAGGTTCCCCACCCTCGATGGATTTCTCTGCATTTACATGCATAAGGCCCGTTTACGCGACCTCATTCCTACATCACGCCCACTCTCCCCTTCACTTCACCGCTTGCAACCGAACCCTCAAAATTCACTACTTGTGTTCGCTGCCCCCCGCTGTTTGAATTCCCGTTCCCCTCAACACGTGTGGTGCAGGAGGCCTACACGCTAACTCTCCGACCCGCTAGCCGTCTGGATGCAGCCCTGGACCTCCACCACCCACAACAGCAGCAGCAGCAGCAGCAGCAGCGAGGCCCAGCCTTTTCACGCTGTACGGTTCCCGCTGTGCTGTTAGCTGATTGGCCCTTCAATTTCGGGGAGTTCTTTGCGAATGGCGCTAGCACCGCTGACCTGTTGTTCAGGAGGCTGAAGATGTTGCCTGGTGAGGCAGCAACAGAAGATAAGACTGTACTGCACTTACTAATAAAGGACAAGTTATGTGATTTTATGTTTGGTCTTATGAGGAGAGGTTAAGAGGACGTTGAAAGGTTTAGTTTCGGATTTAAAACAAATCCCCACTAACCAACCTGCACAAATAACTCCAACGAACTTCCTGTGGAAATCTCTTATCCCGACCTTCCACCCTTCGGATCGCCGCCCTCCGCCCAGCCCTATCCCCACCCCTACCCCCACACGTACCCCCACCCCTCCCTTACCCCTGCCCCATGCACGGTAAATATGAAAACAACCCAACAACAGACAGGGACGTTACGCTGGCACTGGCGCTTCCCGCCGGCCTCAGCTTAATGACTTTCCACCAAGCGTTGCTCGGCCACCTAAGTGTACGGCCGTTAACCACCCTGGAGCGCATTGCGGCAGAGGCGGAGGTGGCGGCGGTGCGAGGCGACGGGTCACACGTACCCTCCGGATCCGGATCCTGCTCCTGGTCACACGATGGCGTTCCAAGGGCCTGTTTTGAAAGGGTAGGTCGTGCCAGTTAAACGCCGTATTACCGTTAAAGCCTTTTTTATTTCTGTACTGATTGCCAGGATCCGTTGTTTGCCGTACCGTACACGCTCGGGTCCAACCTCCACTGAATGTGTTTTTTACCCATCTGATTACCGTTTCCATTTTTCCAGTATCTGACTTCCTTCTATTGCACGTCCTCCCTCCCTCTCGTGCATGCAAACACAAGCACACATAGTTATACACGCAAAGAGACATATACACACATACACACATACACACATACACACACACACAACCTGTCGCGCTCTCGTACAGGTGCTGGTATGCAAGCTGCAAGGTACACACCAGTCCTCCCCTCTCGCCACAGCAGCAATCGTGGCTGCACACATAAACAATGCGGCTAACGGCGGGCCACTGCCGTACGATCCATTGGGTTTCGGAGCTGTAGCAGGGGTTACCCCCGAGGCGGCCGAATCGGGCGTCAGCGGCGAGGGACTGCAGCTGCCGTCTGCCTCCCCCATCAATGGCCAGGACTCGACGCTGCGTGTTGCTGTGGAGGTCCGCCGCGGCGGGGTACGCACCATCCGCAATCTGCATCAAGTGGTCGATGAGTGCAACAAGATGGAGTGGAAAGAAGGTGCAGGGGTTTGGGGGGATAGGAGCTTGGTGAAGTGGCAGGGAGATCGAATACGCCAGGAGATGAAGATGTGTACGGAAGATGCGTGTATGTGTGTTAGAAAGGCTTTAATGTTTCAATTGTTCTAAGTTTATTAAGAGATAATGGAGTAAAGTTAGGCTCATTATAATTACCTATGATATTAAACATTTATTATAGATGGAAACCCACAATTTTTCCATATGATAATTGCAGCAAGAGAAAGAAGGGGGAGAAGGCGTTTTAGGGTTTTAGAGTTTAGGGTTTAGGGTTTCGAATCCCTCATATTCTTCAATACGGGGCCCCATTTCCTCATAACCTATAAACACCCAATTACTTGTACGGTTGCAGTGGGAGGCTTCGACCGCATCGTATGCCGGCCGCTCGTGACGTACGACACCCCACAGCAGTCCGGCATGGAACGCTTCCGTGCCACCGTCGCAGCCGTACGCTCCGCGCACGTGTTAGTTGCCGTACACGGCGCCGGCGCCACTAACGGCTTCTTCCTGCGGCCCCATGGCGGCGCGGCGGCAGCGCTTCTGGAGGTCCGACCGTGCGGCTTCGGCAGCGGCTTCCCGTGGTGGGTTGACGTACACATGGCCATCCATCTGCCGCGGCTGGGAGACGAGGTGAGCGACCCGCGGGTCAGTTGGGGGTTAACCGGGTGAAAACCACATGTGTTTTTATTCGACTACGTCGTTAATTAAAACTACGCCGTTTCATCCGTTTGTGCCATGCAAGCTTTCCTAACTGTCGGACCTGGATGCACGTTGCATCTGGTATAAGGCCCTTATGGGACGTGAAATCGGTCGTACCGTATCCTCCTACCGTTTTCTGCTGCCGTAGCTCCTGCTCTGGAGTTTCGTTAAACAGTTCTAACCAGAACTAACCGTCCAGTCCTAACCGTTTCTTTGAACGACCCCGACCCATGGGACCAGGTTCGCTTCCACGCGTACAACATCGAGGACCCAACCCAATGCAGCCCCTCTGATTACGAGTCCGCCATGCTGAACAGCACCAGACCCGTTAACATCCGCGCCGGCGGCGGGCACTTCATGAGGGATCAGCACTTGACGCTGCGGCCTGACGGACTCATGGCCATGCTGCGCCATGTAGCTAGCATGCTCCGAAACCAGCAGGCGTATGACGCCGCCAAGGCGTCGGGGCGGCTACACGGCTATGCACTGCCGGGGAAGGGAAGAGAAGGAGGAGGGGCTTGGGGGAATAGTGGCGGGGTGATTTTAGGACCTTTGGGACTGGGGAATTTCTCCCAGCATGCGGAGTCCGGGGCGGCGGATTTCGTACTGCAGCCAGGATGACCTGAACAGTTTTTAAAAACTGTAATACGAATCGAGTCAATCACAACCTGTTTATGACCAGAAACCTGGGAAGATGGCATTAGGGAGCGCTGGGAGATGTTGCTTGGAGATGAGGCGGGAGTATGGGCTGCTGCGGCGAGAGGCGAAAGCGGAGGCACCACCATGGCGTCGGGAACAGTCCGTATAGGCACTGTAATGCAAAGGGATTTGAGGATCAAGTGGGAAATCTGGTTGCCGCTCAGGGACGTAGCTTATTCAGTTCACTAAACGCGCCTGGGAGGCAGGCAAAGAAAGAGAGAGAGAGAGAGAGAGAGAGAGGATGTAGAGATTTTAAAATTAAGTCAAGGTGCTCGTTAAACAATTTGAGACCTGTTTGACCATGAAACAACGTCGCGGCGGCGTCCCTGAGATTTTGGACGACCTAGATGACGGGATGCCCCTCTGCTGATATCTGTTCACATATATAATAATCACATACATATTACATAGTTTACATAATTTATGGTTAACGTAAAATTTCCAAATTGCGATAAAGTGAATGTTGCCTTAAGATATCCCCTTGTGGCGTTTCACTTTCGATCATGGCGGTTCATACGTTCGGCTAGTACGGCCTAATCGAGACCATGAGGATCACCGACCGCTGGACTGGAAACTGTCAAACCCTAAAACCCCTGCTATCTTTTCAAGCTTGAAGGCAGTACTAACGAGCCCAACCCCCAACAACTAACATTTCTCAACGGATCTGTGTTCCTCCCTTGCAGTACAGCAGTAGCAGTAGCATAGAGCTCCATGAACATTATGGCGATTTACCACGTTTCAGTGCGATGCCAGCAGCGGGCTCTCAGAAAGCTGAAAACAGTTGCGAAGCCAATTTTATTGCGTCGACCTAATCGCTACCTGTATTTCCAAAATCTCTTTTTATATTATTATTTGCTATATCGTTCTCAGATCGCTGTGAAGAGGGTTTTCTTTTACAATGGAGTCTCAAGAGGACCGCAATCCTGCCCCAGACCTGGACGCTTTGCTGATGGCGTGCCTATCCAATAACACTGAAGTAAGTAGCCTACTTTTATCTTATTTAATGCTGCTGGTCGTTTTCAGCTGGGGCTTTAATCGGCGGCGGCCTGTCGGCGATAAGAGTGCGGAGTGTTGCGCGTATGCTAGAGTGCTTTTTATACGGATTGGCCTACACCAATAGCTTTGGTCATTTCCACCCTAGCTGCCTATAGTATCCGCTCACGTTTGCGGGTCTCCTTCGGCTCACGGACAACCGGCGCGCATGGGAGCGGTATATTCGCGCCGAAAACAAAAGACGCCGCACCACACCGGTATTGGACTTTCATATAATCAACACCAACGTCCCAGAATCAAGACAATAAGATTGCCTAAGCACGCATACTTGTTCGCTCAACCCTCTACAATCGTCAGACATCTATTTGCGCAGAACCCAAACCATGTTTGGTTATCTTTTCAGGATAATAAAGTTTTAATTGTGCCTAACCTTACAAATATCGTATAGGTTGTGTTTCCCGTTGGTCCTCTTTCGCCTTTTATCCGACATGGCTTCCATAATCGGTTGGGGCAAATTCTCCCCCACACGCGCAGGCCATCAAAGCTGCAGAGGCAGCCCTCAAGCGCATGACCGTGTCCCCCGCCCTGATTCCACAGCTGTTGCTCCGTGCCACGAACAGCAACTCGCCGGAAGTACGGCAGCTATCTGCCGTACTGCTCCGCAAAGCAGTCACGAAGCATTGGACAAAGCTCACAGACATGGTAGGCGGGAGATTGATTAATAACACAAATGTAATTATTAACTTATAAGGAGAATCCCAAAATGTTATTTCTGTTTCTCCTGTGGGCGTCAGTGTCTAGCAAGTAGTTAGTGAGTAATTTCATATGTTTGAATCTGGAGGGACTGTCTTTGACAACTTGTGATGGACCTAGATTTCCGATTTCGACGCAAACGTTAAATTTGGTAAGAAAAGTCAGGGAAAAGTATAAGCATGATCCCGGAGCAAAGTTGATATATATCATCTTTGCTCCGCGATATTACATATTTCCTTGACATCCGGATTAAGTTTGAAAAAACATTCAGTGAAGATCAGATATTAATAATATTTCCACAAAGGGGGTAAACTAGGGCTTACAAACCCCGTGGTGCACAAAATCTTTGTTTCCGTATAGTACGGTATTTATGATCTTCCTAATCATTTTGCTGCCTCCCCACCCACCCTTTTCCGTTCGGCCTCTCTCATGCACGTCCCTACCAGGACCGCCTCCACATGCAATGTGTATTGCTGGATCAGCTGGTTTCGGAGCCCCATCATTCCGTCCGCCGCAGCCTGGGGGACCTGGTTGGGGTGGTGGCTCGTTTCTCCGTGGCAAGAGGGCAATGGCCTGGGCTGTTGGAATTCCTCGGGCGATGCAGCGCCAGCGCTGACGCGGGGCACAGGGAGGTGGCCTTGGCGCTGCTGGCGTCACTGGCAGAGCACGTGGGTGAGTCGGTGGGGCTTAAGAGAGTGGGAGTACGGGGAAGACGAATAAACAAGACATGCTGCTGCTGCTGTAGAGATGCTTCCAGAATAAAGTATGATTTGGCTAACCGCTATGGTGGAGGACGACGTTGAGCTCCATCCAAAAAGGTAGAGAAGGTGAAAACCTTGTTAACGTAAGCTAGGTAGCCGCCAAGGCCGCAAATAGAGGCCGGAAATAAAGCAATAGAATCCGTACGAAAACGGATATATGAAACCGTAAGGGAACCACGAGGGCGAAGGAGGAGGAGGGGGAGAGAGATCTGTATGAAGTGTTAGGTTTCCGGTCATTCGTACTTCTACGTCTCGGCTGCAGTACATCAGGACGTAACTGTCACAATGTCGTTGCCCCCTAAGAGGCAGTGCCGTCTGTCGTCTCTCCGTGTCAGTCAAAGTCAAAGTTTGTTTTCCTCTCCCCCTCTCCCGCTCTCCCCCTCTCCCGCTCTCCCCCTCTCCCTCTCTCCCGCTCTCCCGCTCTCCCCCTCTCCCCCTCTCCCCCTCTCCCGCTCTCCCCCTCTCCCGCTCTCCCCCTCTCCCCTTCTCCCCCTCTCCCCCACCCCTTTAAAGCTGCGTCTACAGCGGTATCATGCCTGATTATTCGACTTCCTCCCGCTTTTCCCCTCGCCCTCCCCTCTCAATACACACACGCACACGCTCCTCACCCCAGCTGGTCACTTGGCGGAGCACATCTCCAGTCTCAACCAGGTGGTGGCTGCCGGGCTGAAGGACACCGCCGTTGAGGTCCGCCGTGCTGCCGTACGGGTGATGGAGCCGTTGGCGGCCTTGGTGGCGGACCGAGGGTCGGCTGAGGTGGAGGCCTTCCACGGGCTGGTGGCGGCGCTGCTGGATGTAAGAGGGGGAGCGGGAAGAGGGCGTGTCGGCGGGAGGGAGGGGGAGGGGGAGGGGGAGGGGAAGGCCCCTGGGGTTTTGAGAAAAAGGCCGTGATGAAAACGTCTGTCTGTCTGTCTGTCTGTTTGTCTAAATATGTCTTCTCTGGCCACGCACATGTCTACCTCTGTATCTGTCTGTCTTCGTATGTGTGTGTGTGTATTTCTGTACATCTGTCTGTCTGTATGTGTACCGGGTAAAAGGGTTCAGGTGAAGGTGGGTGCTCTACGCCTTGCTTTCCCGCCCTCGCCGTCTCTACCATGCTGATACTGCTGCGGCTCCTGCTGCTGCAGGTCGCCTCGTCAGCCTACTCCAGCCGCTCGGACGACGAGACGCTGGTCCTGTGTTTGCAGCTGCTCGTGGAGCTGTGTGAGTCATCTGGACCTCTCCTCGGAAAGCACCTGCCTGCGGTGGTGGGGCTGGCCATGACGGTGGGGACGGACTCCCAGGCGGAGCTCGCCACCCGGGAAGCCGCACTGGAGGTGTGTGTGTTTGTGTATTGGGGGTTATGGGGGGGGGGAGGGGGGAAGGAAGGGCTGTGTACGTGGAAGGGGAAATGTGTGTATGTGTATGTTCGTTGGATTGGACGAGTCAGAGGCGGGGCGTCAGTGGCCACCACCACCCACTCACCACCAACAACAACAACGTTACATTGTGCCGTGTATCGTTCAGCTTTGTCTGTCGTACGGATATCA
Source organism: Volvox africanus (assembly GCA_030268105.1). NCBI lineage: Eukaryota > Viridiplantae > Chlorophyta > Chlorophyceae > Chlamydomonadales > Volvocaceae > Volvox > Volvox africanus. Next base: position 184,683 of record BSDZ01000038.1, read on the forward strand.
TACGTCATCTTTGCCCAGACCTTCCCCTCCTCCCCGCTGACCTCGTTCTGGCGTTACTGCTGCTGCTGCTGCTGCTGCTGCTGCTGCTGCCGCGGATGCTCCGAAACCAAAGGTGCTACACTGGGTTGCGCGGTAGGTGGCTGCGGAGGGGGGAGGGGGTTAGCGGTGGGGGAGGGATGGGTGTTCGCCGCCACCTGCACCGCCAGCACCACCGCCACCGCCAGCACCACCGCCACCGCCAGCACCACCGCCACCGCCAGCACCACCGCCACCGCCAGCACCACCGCCACCGCCAGCACCACCGCCACCGCCAGCACCACCGCCACCGCCAGCACCACCGCCACCGCCAGCACCACCGCCACCGCCAGCACCACCTGCACCGCCAGCACCACCTGCACCGCCAGCACCACCTGCACCGCCAGCACCACCTGCACCGCCAGCACCACCTGCACCGCCAGCACCTTGCATGCAATGGTGTTTGGAGGTATGTCTCGCCATCGCATCACGTCGCTCACATCATCATCTCACCGAACACCTGACAAGTGCACATCTGTACGGATGACGATGCGGGGCCTTCCTTCACGGTGGGGGAGGGGGAGAGGTGGGGGAGAGAGAGAGGAGGGGAGGGGGCATTTAGGCAATCGATATTCCGCGTCAAGCCTCAACCCCCTTCCATCCTTTCCTCTTACTATCCTTTCTTCCCTCCACCCCCCCCCCCTTTACACTTACTCCTCGACTACATGTTAAATGCGCTTGCTTTGGTTCAACCCACCCCCGCCGACCACAAACACAAACACAAACACACACACACAAACACAAACACACGCCGAAGCAGAAGATGGCTTCACCACCTCACCGCCTGTGGGTTTTGTCGTGGTCATCCGGGGCCTCATGCCGTGATCGCTCGATCCGTCCTGTGCGGCAGGTTCAAGCCCAAGCAGTTGGGCCGCAATAAGGACCTCGTACGACAAGTGGTTTCGGCGCTCTGTAAGATGGCTGGGGAGCCAGCTCCACCGGACTTGGACCTGGACGACGAGGGAACATTGCCGCCCGCCAAACTTGCAGCACAGGTGCAAGAGTAGCAGGATGTTCTAGTTTCCGTACACTGCGAGAGAACACACGAAATTTAGGATAACCATTACAAGAATAAAAGCATATGTGTTTTATGTTCATCTGTATCCTGAAAATGGGTTTTGGGAGTTTTTACACAACCTCTTTTGGCCTGTCCGGTGTTTCTTTGACATGTTACCGTACATTTGTTGTCGTACGTTCGTAATGCTGGGACGTAACCTCCGTTGCGTCGCATCATATGCAAAGTCTATAATAATCTCGATCCCCGGGTCCTTCCCGTTGCTCCTCAACCGCTAACGAACTAAACTGATATGCCTGGCCGTTAAATGTCTTCCGGTAATCCTCAAGAATATCCGAAACGCCCGGGATGAAAAGGTTTGCCTGCTGTGACCCTTGGGTCGGTTTTGTTCCATGCCCCATCCCCGACTGCTGGTGGCATGGTTCTTGTTCTCTTCGCGTGCGCGCACCCGTACACCCTCTTCCCCCCTCCCCGCTTTCATCCCCCCCAATACACATACACAGGCCCTGGATGCGGTGGCGCTGTATTTGCCCTCACAGACCATCTTCCCTGGAGTAAGTATGTGTTGGGGGAAGGAAGTTCCTATTGTCCGCCCGCAACAGTCTCTCGCGTGCCGCTATTCTGTTGTTTGTGTTTGTGTTTGTGTGGGAGGGGAGAAGTTCGCGGCTTAGGGGGAGAGACACTCATTTACATGATACTAATTAATTCGTACTTATACCGGCTGCCGTAGTACCTCAGTATTCGGGTGAAATTCCCGTACCCGATTTGCTCTTTTCTTCTTCTTCAGCCGCACGACTCGCACGACTCACCGGCCCTTCACGTCACCCTCCGCTGTATCCCAACCCCACCAGGGTATCCCGGTGAAATGCCCCCGCCCCTCTCACTCCCCCTCCCCCTCCCCCTCGGTTAGTCCTGGCTTCGTCAGCGATCATTACCAGCGTTTCGATGTTCGTCTCCCTCCCCTCCCCCTTCCATCATGTCTCGTTTATTCGTCTTGACCCCCCTTCCTCCCCCCTCCCCGCTTGTGCGACAACTCAGGTTCTCAGTTTCGCCAAAGAGGCGATGAGCTCGCAGCAGGCACCCCACCGCGAGGCGGCGCTCACCTGCCTGGCGGTCGTCTGCGAGGGATGTGCGGAGCCCCTTCGGAAGAGGCTCAAGGTGGGGGCGCAGGGGTGGGGGTTGGCCCGTTGTGAGATATGTGTGTGTGTGTGTGTGTGTGTGTGCGTAGAGGTATGTAGCAGGGTATCAACGGAACAGGAGGAAGTGACGAGCCGGGGGAATTGGAGGTTTTGTAAAGCACCTGACCCAATGGTCGGTGGGACCCTTGGGGCTACCGTCGATTGTGTACTTCAAAACACACATAACATCCCCCCAAACTCGCACTCGCATCCGCATATACACACACGCACACACTTATCGGTCCCCCGCACCCCGCACCCCGCACCCCGCACCCTGGGGCCCCCCCAGGAGCTGATTCCGCTGCTCCTGGCAGGACTTAGAGACCCCGACGCCAAGGTGCGGGGAGCGGCGGCGTTCGCGCTGGGAATGGCGGCGGAGTACCTTCAGCCGGACATCGTGGGCTATTACAAGGAGGTACACGGGATACAAAGGGCAACAAACTGACCCCCTGTTTTGCCTCCTGCCGTACAGTGATCGGATGTCGCGTGCTGGTGTTCGTGTGTGTATTGGTTACTATATTGCCGATATTCCTCCTTTCCATCTTCCCTTGTTTGTCGTACCTCTCCCCCTTGCCCCCGTCTCCCCTTGCATCAGATTTACGATATGTAGATTGCGTCAGAGCACTGGATTTCGATTCTTGTCTACCTGTCATTTAAAACCTAAATTCCGTAAAAACCCGCACACTTGCAAAGCCCATCCCCCCCTCTCCCCCTCTTCCCCGGTCGTCCCCGTCAGGTGCTTCCGCTGCTATTCCCTCTAATGGCGGAGGGTAATGCGGACGTTTGCGAGCGTACCTGCTACGCCTTGGACACGTTTTGCGAGGCGCTGGAGGTGGGTTTGTGCGGGGCGGGAAGGCAGGGGAATTTGGGAGGGCGGGAGGGGGAGGGGGAGGGGGAGGGGGAGGTCGCAGATTTTTTCGCAGTTAATGATCCACAAAAGGCCGATTAGAATTCAAACGCGTCGAGAGGCTCACGAGGCCTTATGAGGAGGAAACGGACGTACAATCGGGAATGTTGACGCATCCTAACCGACGCATAATGTTTCTCCACCACAACACACACACACAGCCGGGGACTCCTCACCAAATCCATCCGTATGGTGATTCCTCATTTGTGTTTCTCTCAACAGCAGCAGCAGCAGTATCACCGGCACCACCCCACGATTCGTTTCATTCGGCCCCCCTCTCCCCGCCCCTCACACACACACACCACCTACACCCCCAACAGAGGTGGGCCCCTTCTCCTCTCTCACTCTTTTCCCCAAATTCCCCAATGTCCTCCCCTTTGCCTCTCCCCATCACCATCACATACAAGCTGTCTTTCGCGCTCCTCCTGTGTATATGTCGTCTTAGACCCCTCCTCCCCCTCCGCATTCCCGTTCGGCAGGGCTCGGAGATCGTGCCGTACCTGGAACAGCTGGTTTCAGGGCTGGGCTCCGTACTCACCGTCACAGGGCCTGCCGTACAGGAGTTGGCACTATCCGCACTGGCGTCCGTAGTGGCGGCGGCACGTAAAGACTTCGGGCCGTACCTCGGTGAGTTGGGTTCAGTGGAGAAAGCGGCATCTAGCTTTTAAATGAATATATATTTTTAGACTTCTACTAAATTTTATTTTTCCAGTTTTTTAGAATAAAGAAATTGTATTTAGCAACTGCCTTTTTCCACATCATGGCAGATTTTTCCATGTTATGGGTGGGTATCAGGTGTTGGGCAAATCTGATTCCGTACCCCTCCCCCCCCTCCCCCTTCCCCCCTCCGCAGCACCCGTTCTCCCCGTACTGCACCACTTCCTGTCGTGCACTTCCCCTGCAATGATACCGTGTCGATGTCGGGCCACGGAGGCGATGGGGTTGCTGTTTGAGGGTCTCGGAAGCGAATGTGAGCAGCTGAGACTGCTGGCGCCGGCCGTCGCGGACTTTGGCTTGCAGGTGGTGGTTAGGTGGGATGTGTGTGTTTGTGTCGGGGGTGGTTAGGCGATTAGGCGGTTAGGGACTTGGGTTTAGTGTGGATTCCCAGAACTTCCAGATTTGCAGAAATATAGTTTTTTTATGTTTCCCGGCTTATGGGTTTATAGTCGTTTCTAGTTTTTAGTACTCGTGTTGGTTTCAGAGCTCATCTTTAGGGTTGCTCCGATATTGTACGGAAGACATCTATATGTACGGAGCCGTTTGGTCAACCGTTGCGTAGACTTTGGGATATCGCGACAATGACAAAATGAATACCGCGGGAAATGGAACACGTCGTCCGTGAACTCATAAGGCCCCTTGGGGTTTTGATTCATGTGAAACCCCTCCCTTCGCCCCTCCCCCATCCTCCACACCTTCCCTGGGCCCCCCCCGGGTCTGGCCCATATTTCAATCCGGTTAGGGTTTCAAGATGAACTGCTCGGAGTTGCGTGAGTACGGCCATGGCATGTTTTCGTGCATCGCAAAGGTGCGACATGCATGTACGTGTGTGTGTGTGTGTGTGTGTGTGTGTGTGTGTAACGACGGCGGTGATTAGATCGCCATAACATCCTATAGGCGCTGCTATCCTCCTGGTTTGTGTTTTGAGAAGAATCAATTAATTTAGATTTGATTCGATATAGCTCTATATTTCCTGTACGGCCTTATAGCTGAAGATTCTCGCGCTGAAACCACCCGGCCAGGCGCTAGGCACCGACTTCGTGCCGTACTTGCAATACACCGTGCCGCTGGCGCTTGAGTCAATCAATCTGGATGACGGCGTGTGTGGGGAGGACTTAACAGATGACGAGGATGACGAAGGGGAGGAAGATGAGGAAGAGGAAGAGGGGAGGAAGGAGCAGCAGTTTAGGATCCGTACAGGTACGGCAACTATTATCGGAAGTTTGAAGTTTTCTCTGTGTAATACAACTAAGCAACTAATTGTCCTTTCAATGTAGTCTCCATAGGAGTTCATCGGAGGCTCCGTAATTTGAGTGTGCCGTACTATTGGGGCATATAGTTGTTTACATCCTTATGATCTGTAGTGTACGTGTTATGGATGAGGTGCCGCCCTTTCCATCTGTCGTACTTAATGTTTGTTGTATATTTGCTGCCAGGTGTTTTGGACGAGAAGTGCGCAGCCACGGCAGCCCTAGGCGTGTACGCCCAGGCCGCCCCCGCTGCCTTCATGCCGTACATGGAGCAAGCGCTGGCGGCGCTGACGAAGACGCCGGGGGGCATGTGTCGGTGGGTTCGGTCCAGGAAGGGAGAGTCCAGGGAGAGGCGGGAGGAGGGGTTGGGGGAATTTTATGGAAACTAAAGGGGCTGGGGTTTATTGCCGGAAACGAGGTTTGGTATGGCCGTTTTGTTAGTTGATGCACATTCTTTCCAACCCAACCGTCTCACGCAGTCTTAGGGTTGGGTTTTAGGGTCAGTAAACCATCGAACTGTAAATCCGCCTCCATTGTACGACATTGTAGGTAGGTAGGTAGTGTACGACGACAAACCAAAGCCTTACCCAATGTCCCCGCTTTCCCCAGGTATTTCCATGAAGAGGTTCGGGTGCAGGCGGCGGAGGCGATATCTCGGCTAGTGCTGGCAGTGTATGCGGCCTGCCCGCCGCCGGCAGGGGCGACCGGCGCTGCCGCCATCATGCCGCAAGTACGGCACGTGCTCGACCTGGCACTTAAGGCGAGTGTGGCAGTCGTCGTGGGCGGAGGACTCCCTTTTTAAGGGGCCCTGGGGAAGGGGGGGAACGACGGCCGTGCTGTGTTTTTTTATCGACATGTGCATTGTAGCGACGGTGAGCTGTTGCAATCTCAAACTCAGCAGTTTTCTTACCGCCTATCGTCCTCCCGCTCCCCCCGCCGTTCCCCCGCTCCCCCCGCCGTCCCCCCTCGGCCGCCTCAGGAGCTCAATCGCTCACTCAGCGACTCCGATCCCGCAGTCACGACGGCGGCGTTGCAGGTATGGTGCCGTACATTGAAGAGTACAGGTTTGCGTGCCTCTTTCCTTGTGCCGTACCATGCCCTGTTGCGTTGTGTTAATACTTGCACATTGACGCATTTTCGCGCGGCCGCCCGTGCACACACACACACATACATATCTCCACCCCTCCCCCTCCCCGCTCTCAGAGCCTCACGTCGCTGCTGAAGCAACTGGGGGTCGAGGCGCTCGGTGGTACGGCAATGAGGCAGCTCGCGGACGCCGTAGAGGCGGTCTACAAGGGCGAGGCCTGCTGCCAGGTGGGGCGGTGAGACAGAGAGAGAGGGGGAGAGAGGGGGGGGTGTTTGTGTGTATGAGAGAGAATGGGGGAGGGAGAGGGACACGTGCTGATGTTTTACAAGTTACTAAATATGTTACATATTAAATGGTGCAGGAGGTGTATGACGATGACGATGACGAGGGAGATGACGGCGACGACGAGGACGCTGGCGACGACGACGACGAGCAAGAGGAGCTTCTGGCAGCGGCGTCGGAGCTCCTGCCCGTACTGGCGGCGGCGGCGGGCCCTGAGGCCTACCTCCCTGTGTTTCAGTCTTCGCATCTGCCGGCGCTGCTCCAACGGCTCAAAGGGCAGCAGCCCCCGGGACACCGCAGTGTAGTGGTTGGGGGCCTGGCGGAGGTGACGGAGATACTCAAGGTGAGGTGGGCGGGAGGAGCGGGTCGGGGGGGAGCAATTGGGTGGGGGCGGGGTGGGGATGGGAGGCATAGGGGCGGGTATTGCTTTTGGGTGGGAGGGGAGGGCTGATGCGGTGGAGTTAGAGAGACGGGTGGGGGGGAATTTTGGTATTGGTATATAAGTGGTGGTGGTGGTGGTAGTGGTGCTTCAGATCGGTTGGGAAGGGGTGAAGGGCACATTACTCGTTTTCATGGATTCGCCCTAACCCCTGTTCTTCCCGAATGCCCCCCCCCCCTCCGCAGTCCCATCTGACCCCCCACCTAGGGGACATCACCCCTCTGCTGTTAAAGGAGCTGCGCTGTACGGAACCAACCAACCGTCAAAACGCCGCTTTTTGTGTGGGAGTGCTTGCGGAGAGTTGCGGGGGGGCGGCCATGGCGCCGTACTACCCCAAGCTGCTGCAGGTGGGGGGGCTGGGTAAGGGCTGGCGGGGCCGCGGGACGGGGAGGACGCGGCAGGACAGCGCGGGTTTGCTTTTAGCAACGTTATGAACGTACATAACGTACGAAAGAAGACGATGGTCGTACAAGTACGGATAAACGTATAACCCTTTGTTGCGCTCATCAAGTACAAATGTGCCTTCGGAACCCCAAAACCTCAAAATCGCTCTCTTATGTTGCATCAAACCAGAGCATGTGCCGTATGACTTTCCCGCCCATCCCGAAGATTCAGAGATGGCAGTCATTTGAGGCAGGTAAAGTTCAAATCTTCCAGGACATGTTTCTAATAACATAAGAGAGATCCCCCAAATCCCTCATTTGCAACTTGTGTGCACGCCCAACCCCCCCCTCTCCTTTTCGGAAACGCTGGCAGGCGCTCCACCCGCTCTTCGACGCCGCCGAGAACGACGGTGTCCGGGACAATGCGCTGGGCTGTGTGGGGCGGATGATGCTGGCGGACGGGGGGGCGGGCGCTGCGCTGCTCCCGCTGGAGTCATTGCTGCCCGTCTTCCTTGGCGCCCTGCCGCTGAGGGAAGACCTTAAGGAGGCGCAGCCGGTGTACGGCGCTCTGTGTCTCATGATGTCGGGTGAGAGGCGTGGGGAGGACGAGCGTGTGTATGTATATGTGTATGTGTATGTTGAGAGCAGGGGAAGAAACGTATTAGCCGTAATGAATTGCCTTGCTAAATGAGGAGGTCATTTAAACAACCCCTACGCCCCGTCCCCCTCCGTGTTCCCCTTCCCCGATAGGGTGCATCGAAATGTCACTTATGTGTAGGCAAGGCTCATGTACGACGTGTATGTTCATCTAATCCGTATTCCGCCCTCCCTGAAGGTGACCAGGCGCATCGTCTGGCGTCAAGGGCCGGTCAGATCATGGGTGCCTTCGGAGCCGCGGCGGTGCAGCGGCCCGCGCTCCCTCAGGGGGTGGTGGCCCAGATCGCCGCGACCCTGGCGGCACTGACCCAGCAGTACCCCGAACCTATGGGTCAGTTGCTGGCCTTGCTTTCGGACGAGCAACGGGCCGCACTGGAAGCAGCGGCGGCGGCGGCGGCGGCGGCGGCAACGGCATCGACAGCGACGGCGACGTCAGGGGGGCCTTAGGGGCAATGCGCGGGTTCTATGTCGGGATGAGTTCTTACCATTTGTCAGAGGTCGCAGCGATGTGTGTGTGTGTGTGTGTGTTTGCGTGTGTGCTCAGACAGCTGGGGGATATCAGCAGCTGTATCATATTGGCGGAGACGGCTGAGCGAGTGGGGAATAGAGTGGAATCGCAGCTCCAGGTCGATGTGCGGAGTGGCCATTGAGATGGCAGATCATGCAGGGAACGGATGCGCGGCAGCACGCGTGTGCATGCGCGTGCGCGTGTATGTGTGTGTGTGTTTTCGGGGTGGCGGGGACAATCAGTGCACAGACAGGTCGCCTGGTTGCATCTTCCACCCCGTGGGTTCAGGAGCAGCAATAGGAAGAGGAGGGAGGAGGAAGAGGAGGGGGGAGGACGCGACGCAGCAGCAGGATGAAAATGAGGCGGAGAGTGTTATGAATGATGGGAACACTCTCATTATGTCATGATGTCATCTGCGACCCGAATGAATACGGATACGGATACCCAAGCGCAATTTTACTCACACAACCCGGGGGGGGGGTCAAAACCCGAACCCCAACGGTGGACGTCTTGTAAGGGGGCCAGATGGCGACGGAGAAATGTCGTACTGTGTTGTGACGCACCCCGCTGACTAGAGGGGGGGTCCGCTTTCAGAGGTAAGGAGAGGGAGGCTCCAGGGGCGGTCGACCTGATCCCTTCATCAGCTGGTTGCTCCCTCCGTCTCCCGTTGCGATTTTCATACTTAGCTGGTCGATTCGGCCAGCCAAGTGCATCGCCGGCCCGCGCCGGCCCATGAGCAGCTTCTGATCCCTCACTTCCGTCCGCTCAACGGCAGTTGGAGAACCGAACGGGTGAACTGGGGACGATGATGCGGGATATTGTGGGGTGCGTGCGTGGGCCCAACCCATACCTGTTCAACAGCCATTTGTGTTGATTACATGCTTTGTGTACGGCTGTAAGGCTGTACGACAACCTGATTTTGCTCAGGGTAGTACGTCAAGCAACAGATGCTCGGCAAGGTAATGGGAACTTCCGATAGCAGCAGTTTCAAAACAGCCGTTTCGAAATGTCAAGTATGGACCTCGTATGGCACAACACCGATTTGACAGAACCCCCATACAGCGGAGCCAGTTGCGTACGATAGGATATCCCGTACCATCACAGAAGTCCGAGAGGCAGAAGACGGCTGTTATAGCCTCTATTACGAATATCGCCTTGTCAAGAATACTTTCTTGTTGTTATGTCCGTACCGGAACCATTTATTCCCTCCATCCGTTGTGCCCCCGCGGGATTAAGACACACAACCCCGTCCCGCACCCTCCCCCCTCCTCCACAGACACACAGACACGGTGGCCACTCCCGCCGCATGAAGCCCTGCCCTGCCCTGAGCTGCCCTGAGCTGCCCAGCCACATCCATCCATCCACTCGCGCAGTGTGTGTTTCGCAAACTGTAAAGCACGGCTGTTACTTCATGACGATGGCGAGGGCCCTGATGGTGGCACGGGCTGACCTGGCCTGCTGCTTCTGAAGCTGCAGTACCACCTGCTGCTGCTGCTGCTGTTGTTGTTGTTGTGTCAGTCCCGGGGCCCCGGCTGTTGCCTCCTGCTCCTCCACCTCAGGCTTGGTGGGGGCTGCACCTCCTGGCGCCTGCTGCTGGTCCTTGCCTGGTCGTGGAGGGGGCTGGGGCTCAACCCCCTCGGACAGCCGGTCCAGCTCAGCCAGCAGCGGTCCGCAGCTCAGCACCTGGTCCAGACCCTGCCGTTGGGGTTTGAGTGGGGAGCGCCCCCCACCAGGGGGACAGGCGGAAGATAGGAGTCAGCGGCACAGGGGCCCTCGTCTGACTTTCGCTGGTTTTGGAGCCCATGTACCCTATTCACATACACATATACACACACACGCATACATGCACCATAAAAGTGGATAGAAGTGGATTGTAACACTGCCAGGTAGTGTTGGTGGTTAATATTTGGTGGTTCCCAATAGCTGCAGCACGAGGTGTTTTCGTCTTCACGTCCTCCCGGGCCCCCCCTTGAACACTCAGAGACACGTACACAGCGATACACACGTGTTCATGTTCGCACCTTGCGGATGAGGATGATCTCCTTCGCGGACAGGGCCCAGGACCGCCATCGGTATCGTAAACATTCCGCCGGGAGGGGGGGCCAGTCAGCGGGAGAAGGGGAGGGGGCAGTCAGCAGGAGAGGATAAATGCACAGATGCGGGATTATATACACACATACACACACACGGTCCCTACCCACCTGCACCAACTGAAGCGCAGGCGACCGCACCGCTGCCGCCAGTGCCGCCGCCACTCCCCGCATCCCTGCCAGCCGCCTGCGCGCCTCTGCGCTTACACGGCTCATGGTGACCAGCAGCCCTAGCCCCGAAACTAGCAGCTGCTGCTCAAAGGGAGAGGTAGAAGCCGCCCGCACCTGACCCACCAGGACGGCCACTAATCCTGAAGACAGGAGCTGGTGAGCTACCTACAGTACGGCAACAGGTTTGCATGGCAGGCAGTCGTACAAGTCAGAAAAACCAGCAGACTGAAGGATGGAGTGCGGCAGGTCAATCGGCGCCAAGGGGGGGGCAGAGCCTAATTAGGACGACGTAGTCCCCACTCCCGCCGTAATCACCCTTCCCCCCCCCTCCACCGCCTTGCCCACATACCCTTGCCCATAAACCCTCAAAGACACGACTCAACAACCCGAAGGGGGCCGCCAGTGTAGGAACCCCTAAAACCCACCACCCCCATCATCGTGTCCCGTCATGCAGTCTCACGGCGCATGCAGCAACATTCCACTTTCACTCGCCCCACACAGTACATCGATTATTTCTTGGTCTTAAATGTCGTATTACCCTCTTACGTAAGGCTCTATTCGGCCATGCCAGGTCAGCAGCTGCTCCACCTCCAGGTGTCAACTTTCTGTAAATGTGGATGGACATGATGCAAGTATACGTCGCGCCATCATATGCCGTACCTCTGCAGAGAGAGCCAAGTACGACAACGTATTGTAGGCCACGAGGCTCTGAGGTGCCCCCTCCGCAACCGCGTCCACCAGGGCGGGCACCAGCCCGGGAGCCGCAGAGGCCGCTGCCGCCGCCAGGGCCGTGAAGCCCTCAAAGCCGCCCCCGGCACGCGAGAAGCAGCTGCGTGTCCGTGTGTGTGTGTGTGTGTGCGTGTTTTGCGGGAACACAGGCAGGGAACAGCACATAAGAAATCATGCAAGTGGTTTCGGAGGCAGTTATGAAGTGCAGTCAAGGGTTGCACTTACGAAGAATGTACGGACATGAAAAGACGAGAAGGTCAGGCGTTCAAACATCCCTTGTGATACGTTGTTTTAGTATACTTCGCTGCACCGTACGACCGTACACCGAATGGCCTGGTTCTTCCTGGCGGGTAACCCGACGTCACCACTCACCCGTTGAGCAAGTGGAAGCCCAGCGCCGCCTTCACTGCGTCCCCGCCCGCGGCAGCAGCAGCGCCCACCCGAGCGTAGTGAAGGACCTGCTGCTCCAGCGGCAAACCGCTCACATCAGCCCCCGCGCGGTCGCCAACGTTGGCGCCGGCGGCGGCGGTACCTCCACTTGCTGTTGCGGCGGCCGTTGCCGTCGAGGTCCCGGCGCTTTCGCCAGCGCCGCTGGTCCGCTGTTTTGGCCCCAGACCGCCGCCACTGCCGCCATCGCCACCGCCGCCACCGCCGCCGCCGCCGCTGCCACCACCGCCGCTGCTTGTAGAGCCTTGTAGACTTCCACCGCTTCCAGCACCAGAGGAAACGCCGCCAGCCCTGAGCCCGGAGACCCCATTTCGCCGTCAGGATAGAGTGGAGGCGAATTCTGTCCCCCCACGTGTCCCCCAGTGGCATGAAGACATCGCAACAGGATGCACACCATCAACATCTATTATGCACCCATGATGCAAACACAGAGAATCCCTCTCTCCCTCTCCCTCTCCCTCTCCCTCTCTCTCTCTCCCGAGAAGGCGGGAGGCGGGTTTCATCTCTTTGGCAGACCTCCTGCACTTAAGACCTTCAAATCTGTGTCCAGGGCATTTGACCGTTTTCTCCGACTCCTCAGCTCCGTCCTGGTTCTGGAGCTTCCGCCCATTTCCCTGATGTCGGGATTCCAGATCCTCATCCCCCGAACCCTGGGAACTCCCAACCCGCAACCTCAGGGTAGCATCGGCGCCCTCAGAAACACCTCACCGTGCGCGTACGGCGGCGACGGCGCCGCCAGCAGGCATGCCGTAAGATGGAGATACTGACGCGGACGATGCCATCACCGGCCGCGTGCTCAGGGAAACCCCGACACCCCTCCCCCCACCATCACCGCTGCCGCTGCTCCGACGGCCGCTTCCCGCCCTCTCAGACTGCTGCTGCTTCCCATAAACTCCTAGCCGTACTGGTTCCAGAGCGCTTTCCTTTGGCTCCCTGTGGGTCTGTGAAACAGGGGATGACCTGCGCCGCCCCGGTGGTTGTACCGCGGGTTGAGGATCCGCCCCCTCGCTGCGTTCCGATGCCAATAACAGTGTGGAAGGCAGAGGCGATGGTCCAGCTCGGGGCCGGCTTAGCAGGTTTGGCGCGGATGTGGCGGCTGATGGGCGTGGAGGTCGGCCATCAGCCTTGACCACAGTGCCAAGGGATGACTTCGAGTGTTGGTAGTGTTGGTGCTGGTGCTGGTTACCTGATGATGGTGGCGACATGGACTCAACCGTGCCACCGAAAGCTGATCCGCCGCCATGATGGTGACCCCCCGCCTCCCCAACCACCGTCTGCGATGTGCCCTGATCCGCGGTGAGCGGGAGGGCGGAGGTGGCGCCGTAATGACGGGACAGCTTGACCGCCCGGTTATCGTAGCGCGTATTTTAAATGGCTCTGAAATGGACTCAAAAGCTTTTTTAATAAATTAGTCATAGAGCAAGGTGCTAATGACTACGTTGGAGTTCAACAGCTGGTTCTCTGGGGCCGCGAACCGCCTTGCCTAGCATTGGATAAAGATTCTGTTTTTTATGTGCGGTACTACTGATTACATCGATAGATGATGTTATGAATGATGCAGGTGCATTCGCTTCGATTTTCTGGGTTTGAAAGCTTATGAAGCAAACTTAAAAAAATATCTGTCCAAGCCATGAATGAAAGTGTGAAGATTTTGCATGGATATTCCCCATTTGAAACACTAGATGTATGAAGCATGTAGGAGACTAGGAGTTATGAGAAAAATGTGGGGATGCCGGTTAACGAGTCAAGGAGGTTGTCATCGTTAGGAACAACGACCTCACTCTATTCCGCTTTAGGTGTTTAGAATGCTATATAACTACGGAGATGATAGCTTATTTACTTGTGTTCGATCATGCTAATTAAGCGGTAAAATATTTAATGCACGGAAACGTATACAGCAAACAACGTGGACCGTAGCAAGATATGGTAAGGTGCAAGGAACAAGGTCAGTACCAGCTTTTTTCTTGGAAAACTCATACTCGGTGCTCGCCACGGAGCGTAGTCTGGATGAACATCGGATCCGGGCAGCCAAGTTTTCCGGTGGTACAGCATCTTAACGGCAAATTATCGCCAGATTTCAGTTATGTACTTGTAAGTTAAGACATCTGGAAAGTTAACTACAATAAAACGCTGTTCAACTTTGTATACGCCTTGCTGGCGTTCATGTTGCAGCGACAGTCGAAAAACGCTCCAAATAGTCCTCGCGGCTCCTGAAATTTCTACGACAATACATTAATTATGTGGTAACCTTAAGTTAATAGTTGTTTTTTGTCGACGTTACTCATCTAACGGAGCCCGTCCTTAACTAGAAGTTTGACAGATGGCAGGCAAACTCTGCGTTTCAGTTATAGGTTAGTGAGTGCTCACAACATAATAACCCTGTCTTGGATGTGGCTACAACTGGGTTCGGCGATTTCCGTGTAAAATTACGCAGAGGCTCGCAACTTGCAAGCAGATGACTTCGCGGAGAAAAACTTCTATGTAAAACTTCGCGTGGGGAGCAACGAGGTCCGTCTGTTTTCTTGAGAACCCTTTCGCTTGGCCGATTGCGCTCGGCTTCGCCCTTTGGTTCCATGCAATAAAACTCGGAACCGGTCCTTCAGGTTAAAACGGATGTCGTCAAGGGCTCTTTGCAACCCAAGTTCCTAAAGGACTGTCGTCTTGCGGTACCTTTGCCAGAAACAGACACTCTGCGGGTAAGGTCTGGTCAGCTGTGCCGAATGCAAAGTTCCATGCATCCCCATGGATCGACCCGATCCCTCTCAACGAGGCGGGGTTAACTCGTGATTCATTTCGTCATTTGCCTAGTTCACCACCACCGGGCAGTGCAATGTGCCCACAGATCCCACATTCTGCACTTGCATTGGAGCACCAGATGTGGGTCAGCTCCACATGGGAGGTAACAAACAAAACAAGAAAAGCAGGCGTAGACGTAGACGTAGGAGGAGGTATAGGGATAGGCGGAGACGCTTCTTTTGCACTTTCCCGATTAAAGCTGTCACCCAAAAGCTCCTTCTGGCTTACATTCTTGGCCAGCACCTGGCATCCAGAGGAGGCTGATGAGGACTCGCGCCAAAATTTCCTCATGTCTTAGGGCACTGAAGGACAACATGCTGAAAGACCCGCCCCTTTTGCGGAAGAGGGAAGGAGGTTTGCGGTTCTGACCCCGTCCCCGAACCCCACCTCGCCCCACCCCCGCTGTACCCGTCTCCGAACCCCACCCCAGATTGAGCTGCTGCAAGTGGGGCCCCGTGGCGACTTGGTTGTGGGTTCTGATGACCTCCGCATCCTGACCATCACCTCCCGGGGCACCATCGTCCATTGGTTCCAGCTGCGCACCGCCAGCCGCAGCGTCAGCGCGGAACTGTGTCTGGTCCTCAGATACCTGTCAGGTGGGCAGGGAGGGAGGGAAGGTGGGAGGAAGGGAGCAGGGGGATTCAAAGAGAGAGAGAGAGAGAGAGAAAGAGAAAGAGAGAGAGAGAGAGAGAGAGAGAGACGGAGCCCTGCACACACCGGCGTGGGCGCGGTTAGGAATCCCTGCTGGTGCGGATTCGTTTGCTTTGGACCATGACTTAGAGCCCTCTCAGTCATTCGGACGTGTGCTTTTCCTCCGCAGCCGGCTCGCACCGTCCAATGTCGCCCACGTACGCTATCACGGCGCGGCAGGCCAAGGAGCGCGCTCTGGAGGGCTCCGCAGGCGCCCAGGTAGGCGAGTGTCCGAGTCACGGTATCCCTGAGTGCATACCTCTGGAGTGCAGCGCTAAATTAAGCAAATATAAAGAAATGTGTATATTGAAGGAAAAGTTGCAGGTTACAAGTAATTTAGGTAAGTTTGTGCACGAGTTAGCCATCAAAATGTACTTCTTGGTACATGTAAGGAAAGGGTGATATTTCAGCGGCACCTGCGCGGCTGGGTCGTTTAGCGGCGCGCTTCGTTCCGCTGAGGGCGATTGCCAACTATTTTCACAGGCCCCGTCCTCGTCGGCGTTCCGAGACCTGCCCGCCGGCACTGTCAGCACCAGCGGCAGGGCCACCACCGAGAAGCTCGTCAACGGCAGTGGGCCCTTGCACACGTACGCCAGCACCGCTGCCTCCCCGGGCACGGCGGCGTCAGTTTCGGGGCATCCCGGCGGCGCGCGGAGCCCTTCGGCCGCAGGATCGGCGGGGGCGACGGTGGGGACGCCGCGGCAGGGCAATGCAGGGGCACCACGGCGATCCGGCAGAGCTCACGGTGACGGCCGCGGAAGTCCGACGCAAGTGCCGCTGCCGCTGGCCGTGCTGGGCGGCATGGTAGTGGGTGCGCTTGTCTATCTCTGGAAGAAGAGGCCCGTGTATTATGAGGTACGGGGAACTTCGGGTACGGGAGTATGTGACTAACGATGTAGGAGCACGGGAATGCGGAAGTACGGGTACGGGAGGAGGGGTACAAGAGCACGGGGACTGCGCGTATGGGTCTTAGGGTTTTAGGGTTTTAGGGTCTTCGGTTTTTGAATCGCTGGGTTCTAGGCTGGGGTAACAGCTGGCGGTGGAAAAGGGGGGGAAGGGGACATTCAGAGATTTGGCAGGAGATGGCCGCCTATGTGCAGCTGATGGTGGTCGCCACTCCCCAGCCCTCGGAACTCCGAGTGAGCCCTCCCGTCCGTCCGTCTGTCCGTCCTTTGAACCCTGCAGCCATAAAATTAAATTGCTAAGTTGCGGCTACGACTTGTATATCCAGGTGTCATATATCCCTCTGGAGGGCTGGGACACGTCGTGCAAGAAGCCCTGACTTCCCGTTTCCCCTCCCTCCCTCCCTCCCTCCCTCCGGGCCTTCCCCGGGTCCCTTTTTCAGGTTCAAGAGGACGACACACTCTGCCACATCGCATCCTGCTTCAAGAAACGCGTAGAAGACGTGTACCAGAAGAATAAGGCCCTTTTGAAGAACCCCAGCAGGCTCTACCCGGGCGATCGCCTCCGCATCAGATGAGGGCGCCGCGACCGGAAAAAGAGTGACCTGCAAGTGCGAGTGGAGAGGGTCTTAATGGCTGATGCGGACAACCTCAGCACTCTCGGCGTGCCGACACGGGAAAACCACCTCCCTGCGCGGGAAGGAGGAGGGGGATCAGGGGTACTGGTTGCGTCATTCGGGTTTCTCCCGGACGGCCTTTTTACAGGTTTAGCTTTTCAAAAGGGAAGGGGGAAAGGAGGAACGTCAGCTTACTGGACAATTGGAGGTCACCTGAACACCCCTGTCCTGCCGGTTATATTCGTAAACGGTTGAACTCACCCTGCCTATTTGTCTGTCTGTAAGCGCTAAAGGGTGACAGGTCTTTCTGTCTGTCAGTGAAATGATGCTATTGTGCGTCACCATGCGTCGTCGTATCGTCGTGTTGTTATGGAACGTATACCGTGGAACGGTAATTTTCAGAGGTTACGGACTGCGGGGCACAGCCTGTTACGGCTTCCTAGTGGACTTAGGGGCAGAGTCGGCGGCAGTAACGCCGGTATGTTAAGATGTGGCGCATTGGGGCCATGCCCTGGCCACGCAAACCACGCACCGTCCGAGGAAGACTGGAAATGCCGCCCCGGTTATTCGTCTTTTTCTGACGGATGAAAGAAATGATTATGTATCCGTGGCTCAGCTCGTGCATGCGTGCATGCGTGTACCGCACGCTATGGGATCTCCACATAAGCATATCGGCGATGCGCTCCCTCATCACTCCCAGTGCATTCGACGCGTTTCTTTGAACCCCCGAGATGTGCTCCTCGGCCTTGCCTACTTGATGGGTCATGAAGACGTTCCGTGTAAGCGTTTTGCTGAATATGACACACTTGTATGTGTGTGATTTTGTGTGTGATTGTGATTGTGTGTTGTCCTACCTGTAGGGGCCGGCTGACTCTGGTTTTGGTTTTGCGGGCGGCCATGGACGATAACAACGTGGGCCGTTTGAGCGAGTGTGGAATGCCCTGTAGACACCTGGGGGGCGTGTGCGTTACGGTGCGTAGCGGTCAGCGGCGCACCCGCCACACATCCATGGCTGGGCCCGTGGACGCGCTTAGCGAGCTCAAATGCAAGCTATAGCTGTCGGTATGGTTGGACCTTGGATGGATGGGGGAGGGAGAGAGGGGAAACATGACTTTTGTGCCTCCGGGGGCTGCGGGGGTGGGGGAGAGGCAGGGAGGAAGTATCAATAGTCACATGCGGGACGGCGGGTCGCCGGCTTTGGCTGGTCACCCTATCAGCTTGGATGGTGTGGCGGAGGTTTGTGTTCTGTGTTTTGGTCCTTAGCAAGCGGAGGAGGGCGGCTTCATGGGAAGGCAGTTGGAGGGCAGCGCGCTTTGTGTAGTGGTGACAAAACTGGAATTGGGAATTTGATGTGACGCAGATGTGACGTGACTTCTTGGACACTCAATTTATTGGAGTTCGACAGAAATGTCACGCAGGATTGATGTGCTACCGCACCTTGCCGGCGCTTGGCCGCGGGGGTTTTCCCCGGGCAGGTCTGAGCTGGAAAGATCTAGTTGTTCGCGAGCCTCGTGTGCATTGCGCGCATGAATACAGTGCTTGTCCAGACACAACTGCGACCTGTCCCCAAAAGTTACATTTTTCGACAAGTTAAGCGGAATGGATATTTATATTGGGCAATGGAGCCTCATCTGGGTGCGCGGAATCATCACCACTTTTCAATGGATGGATAGATCTATGGCACGGTTTGGCTGTAAAAAGTGATGCTTCATGTTATTGCGTCATGTGGCGTTATATCCGCAACTGCAATATCAGCGAGAAGGATCACCTCGCGGTGCGTGTGGAACTGTGGAACTTTGAATCAATAGTCGACCGGAAATCTGTGGACTGGAAGTATGCGTTGAACCTTTTGAAGAATCGGAGGGGGGAGCGGGAGAAGGCGAAAGTAAGTTGCATTACAGTTAGAGACTGTGCTGCGCTTGGCTGCTTTTTTGAATGGTGAGTTCACGAATCCACAGGTTTGGGTTCACGTGTGGAGTGGGGTGGGTGGAGTGGGATCCGTCGTCGGCCTATACGCTCTCGCTGAGTAGACTGATTAGCGTAACTCATGCGGAGCTCATCCATAGGTGTAGGGGGTTTTCGATGTGGGTTGCAGCACCATGCATGCTAAAAATGCAAGCATCGTGACCAGCGGAATGGTCTTCAATTGATGTCAGCACACGTGCTGCGTTAACGATGGCGAGGAGCTGCATTGGCAAACAGGTAGGAACCTTATGGGATAAATTCACCTCTCCGCTCGGCAGCGCTACCCGATAATGAGGAAAGGTAGGTAAAACCGAATAATCGGGGCAAGAGCAGAAAAGTAAAGTTAAAAGTGGTTATTGTACATGGTTACCTGCTTATGCGAGTTTCGAGTTCGGCTTTTGCGCAGCAGCTATGTCACACAGCGACAGGCGTAATTCCCCCAGCCCTTGTGTTGGGAAAAGAATTTATCCCCGAAGGAGAACTGAGTGAACGAATACTTAAAATGATTCCACATGTTGCATGAATCTTTTACACTAT
This sequence comes from Volvox africanus, assembly GCA_030268105.1. Taxonomy (NCBI): domain Eukaryota; kingdom Viridiplantae; phylum Chlorophyta; class Chlorophyceae; order Chlamydomonadales; family Volvocaceae; genus Volvox; species Volvox africanus. Next base: position 204,125 of record BSDZ01000038.1, read on the forward strand.
GCCATCGTTGCACAGAGGGACATATTCGGAAAGAAACCAGCAGCTACCTCCGGCCATTTGCCACTTTCAAGAGCATTCCAGCATATTAAGAACGCATGCCCCCGACTTGCTTCAAGTTGCAACTTACATTGTTCAATGTGATCATAGTAATATCATATGCCCCATAGTATGTACACCCACGAATGCAGATCCGTATTGGTGGATAAATAGAGAGTTCTTGGGTATATCGCTGTCAGGGTTATTCAAATTTTATCCGCATGTCGTTTCTGGGACCCTCGTGGAAGGTGCGCGGCCACGCGGCCATGTGAACGATTTTTGCGACATTATACGGCATTGTCAAATGGTGGTATAAAATCACGGACCCTTCCAAATGCGTTCAATCATCGCACGACAGTTTTCCTACAGTAAGATACTAAACGCACTTCGTTGGGTCCCTAGACTTTCGCACTGAGGTGTCCTAAAAGCTGTGCCAGTCGTCGACGGAGCCATGCAGATTTTCGTGAAGACTCTTACGGGCAAGACCATCACGCTTGAGGTTGAGTCCTCTGATACGATTGAAAATGTTAAGTCCAAGATTCAGGACAAGGAAGGTGAGTAAGCGTTGTGCTTCAACTTCTGGCCACGAGGAACTTATCAGAAGGCACGAGCGCGTCGGGTGATTAGAGATTTTCGATATCTTGAGGAGTTTTCTTAACCTTAAAGTCGTGGCAAACGCGCAAAGGTGTTGTCAGGCCTTAGTTTTTTTTCCGTTAAAGATGCCACACGTTGTCGAGTTTCCAGTGCTATTACCTTAACGCGGCTTGCAGGCCCCTTATCTATGATGGGGTTGTCTGATATCGTATGGGAATTCTATAAAATGTCGCGTTGCCAACTACACTACTTCTCTTCGCTATAACCCTCCTTTTGCGAATAAAAGATCTTGAAAGAAACTTCAAAGGATGTCTTGTAGTTGATGATTGCCTCTCGTAACTGGATTAACTGGGTATCGGTTCCGCGCAAACATACCGTGTGTTGGGGCCTGTACCCGCTCCAAACTGCAGGCATTCCTCCGGACCAGCAGCGTCTTATCTTTGCCGGCAAGCAGCTGGAGGACGGTCGCACGCTTGCTGACTACAATATCCAGAAGGAGAGCACGTTGCACCTGGTGCTGCGTCTGCGTGGTGGCATGCAGATTTTCGTCAAGACCCTGACGGGGAAGACGATCACGCTGGAGGTGGAGTCTTCGGACACCATCGAGAACGTGAAGGCCAAGATCCAGGACAAGGAGGGTGAGTCATGAGCCCTTGTATGCAAAGCATGCGATCCATGCCCGTAGCCTTGATGATGCGATGAATGGACTGTCGTGTTTGACCTCTGTTTTCGTGTCCTCTGTTCTGCGTCAGGCATTCCTCCGGACCAGCAGCGTCTTATCTTTGCCGGCAAGCAGCTGGAGGACGGTCGCACGCTTGCTGACTACAATATCCAGAAGGAGAGCACGTTGCACCTGGTGCTGCGTCTGCGTGGTGGCATGCAGATTTTCGTCAAGACCCTGACGGGGAAGACGATCACGCTGGAGGTGGAGTCTTCGGACACCATCGAGAACGTGAAGGCCAAGATCCAGGACAAGGAGGGTGAGTCATGAGCCCTTGTATGCAAAGCATGCGATCCATGCCCGTAGCCTTGATGATGCGATGAATGGACTGTCGTGTTTGACCTCTGTTTTCGTGTCCTCTGTTCTGCGTCAGGCATTCCTCCGGACCAGCAGCGTCTTATCTTTGCCGGCAAGCAGCTGGAGGACGGTCGCACGCTTGCTGACTACAATATCCAGAAGGAGAGCACGTTGCACCTGGTGCTGCGTCTGCGTGGTGGCATGCAGATTTTCGTCAAGACCCTGACGGGGAAGACGATCACGCTGGAGGTGGAGTCTTCGGACACCATCGAGAACGTGAAGGCCAAGATCCAGGACAAGGAGGGTGAGTCATGAGCCCTTGTATGCAAAGCATGCGATCCATGCCCGTAGCCTTGATGATGCGATGAATGGACTGTCGTGTTTGACCTCTGTTTTCGTGTCCTCTGTTCTGCGTCAGGCATTCCTCCGGACCAGCAGCGTCTTATCTTTGCCGGCAAGCAGCTGGAGGACGGTCGCACGCTTGCTGACTACAATATCCAGAAGGAGAGCACGTTGCACCTGGTGCTGCGTCTGCGTGGTGGCATGCAGATTTTCGTCAAGACCCTGACGGGGAAGACGATCACGCTGGAGGTGGAGTCTTCGGACACCATCGAGAACGTGAAGGCCAAGATCCAGGACAAGGAGGGTGAGTCCTTGCTGTTAAGATCAGGATTCCTCACTTTGATGTGCTTTGAATGGTTAACTTCGGTAGGAGCTGGCCCTTGTTAATGCAAGTCTGCTCAATAGGGGTTTAAAATAGTGTTTAAATAGGTTTACTATGTTGATAGTGACTGCTGATTGTGAACAGCTATATAACCAATGTTTCTGTTTATTTGATCAGGTATTCCTCCGGACCAGCAACGTCTCATCTTCGCCGGCAAGCAGCTGGAAGATGGTCGGACACTGGCCGATTATAACATCCAGAAGGAGAGTACTCTGCACCTTGTGCTGCGTCTGCGTGGCGGACAGTGAATTGAAGAAGTGTTGCAGATTGAGGCTGTTTTGGTTCCATACATCCATATGTAACTCAAGCACAATGTGGAAAATTAATAAGTGTCAAAAATCCATATAATTACAAAACGGGCATTAACACCGTTTCATTTGTGCGCAAAACAGCGCGTTTAAAAACAGAATTTATCTTCCTCGCATAAGCTCCTTGAGATCCTGCAAAAGCAGAAGAAAGAGGATTAGTAATTAGTGATTATCTGAAATAGGCATGTATCTTCATACCTTAAAGGCCTCCATTACATCTCGATTGAAAATGTACTTAACCGTCTTCCACGGACTCTTATGCACCTGCGGACAAACATATGCAACGTTATTAAGTGTTGGATAGTCATCAAATAAACACTATTCCTACCTCATCCAAAGCTGCCATCACTACAGGGTTATCTAGCCACCTGCACATGTTAGCCAAACGCGTTTTAGTTAATGACAAGTCAGACAATTGGCAAAACTTTGCCACCCTCTCGACACGCCGGCACCTTTTGGCCTTGGGGTCAGAAGCCATCAGCGCGACAAGTGGGTTCACACTAGATCCGCTGTTATTATGTGTGAGACCCTCTTGCGAGCCGCACTCGCCAGCTGCTTCTGCATTCTGTAGCATGACAAGATGAACCTGCGGCGGCTGACCCGGAGGTGGCGGCACGGTTCTGCTAATTGCGTCCCCGACATCGGTTCTTCCAGTGTGGGATATCGTAGCCGGTGATGGTGTCGACAGCTCCGGTAACTCAATTGTAGCTGCGGTGGCAGCGCTGGCGGCGGGCACAACCGGCGGCTTTGAGCTGCCCATAATTTCACGTACCTGCAGCATCAGTGAACGTCATGGCAGATGTATCGCTGTATCACACGTAAGACGCACGGGCATCATGCACGTGCACACCGATTCAGGTTGCTATTTGCCCCCAGCGCCCCTGCGCCTCCAAGCCCACGCGCAGCGGATAGGCGTCCCTGCCACAGTTCTTCAGAGCTTCCTCGCAACCCGTCCAAATTTAAACCCACACAAGATGGATTCCTGTGACTGGATTCGTTAATTTCATTACACAGGTCAACGCAGGCCAGCGCTCCTCACCCACATAATCCATACCTTTTGCACCACTTCCAGCAGCTCCTTGTCCCCCTCGTACTTGGCTTGACGTGAGGGGTCCTCACTGATATCTAGGAAGGCCGCCATCACACGTGGCTGCTGCAGCTTCGCCAAGAGGCCCGGGTGGGCCATCAGCTTGCTGAAAAGCTGACTGGGATCAAGTCCGAGCCGCGAAGCCCGCGCGAATGTGTCATCCATTGCCGCGGGGCTCATGCGCTCTAGTAGGTGGTCCGGAATGGAGTGGCCCTGAGGGGTGTTGGAAGACGGTGTGGAAGAAGGGGTGCTAACTTTTTCATTGACGAATGGTAAGATATGGTGGGGAGGGCGAGGTATCGGGAGATCGGCTACGGAATCACCTCAGGAAGAGCTGGAGACAAGGGTGGGACCTACTTCAACATATAGCAGGTTACGACCTTGGCTTATCCCCCTCTTCGCTAACCCGTACTCACACGCGCCGCGATGATCTCCGCGATCCGACGCCGCATGGCTGGGTCGCCAAAGAGCTGCTTAAAGACGTCTGGATTGCGAAGTGGGCCCGGCAGAACGTTCATCATGATCTGCTGCAATTGCGTGCTCTGACCCATGAGCTCCACCATCCGCTCTGCTTTGCGCAGAGCATCTTTGGTGTGAGGGTTTTCGCAGGAAACCGTGAGGAGGAAGGGGGGCGGGGCTGATCGTTTTGGCTAGGTCAATCCATCTGTTAGATAAAAACAGGCAGGGTATTTCCTTAGCTCACAGTCACAAGATAGCAACTGCTTCAGCGATGATGGAGTTGTGTTGAGAGTTTGGCAGGGGAACACCTCTCCCAGACGAGTTGCTGAAGAAGATGCCTGGTACTTGGGGGCCCAGCAAAGCACACCCAAAAACAAAATTTTAACAGTTAAGCAACGTGTCGACTGGATCTAAGTACCCGGCATCCCGGTTCAGCATCAACGCCGTGCTCAAACCCACTCATCTCGTCATAGGCTCAGTGCCCTGCTCAGTGCGCACCAGTGGCCTACCCCATCTCGTCATTCCCGTCTGCACTTTGTGGTATATTGCGGTCTGCTTGTCGACCCCTATACCTGCTATGCTCCAACGTCTGCGGCAGGATAAGGCCGTTCAGATTGGTATCTAGGGCTGTGATGAACTAGGCCTAACTATGGTTTCATTGCGGTCCCGTACCAAAATAAAGCTGGTGTGCAATCAAGATTAGCCGACGTTGTGATCGCACCTTCTTTGGGTGGGGACGAAGAGGACCAGTGCCGGGTGACCAAGCTAGCCGGGAAGGCCCGCGAACACGTCCCCGAAGCAGCAGCAGCAGCTTTCGTTGCCTCTACGCCTGCACGCCGCACTAGGAACGCGGGGCTAAGAACCAATCGTGCTAAAGACTTCATGTGATCTGTAAGTGATTTGCGCACGATTGAGACTTAATAAGCAAGCGCAAGAAGAGCGCCGGTGCCGGCACAGGCTAACTGGCGAGAGGCAAAGTCTATATGTCAAATCGTCTAGAGCATACCGCTGCACGCGTACTATAATTACCTTCAAGACACATCATTTACTCCGAAACAATCCGTTTATACGACACCTGTACTGGATTGCTTCATGCGTGCTTCGTGCTGGGCAATCATAGTACGCACTGTACTCAAGGCATTTGAAGTTTTGTCATATAAATTCCGTGTGGGCTTTTGACTATTTGACGGTCACAAATAATCCGGACAAAGCTGACCAATATAGTCCACCCTTCAACGCTGGGCGACTTAGCATTCATAATCACAATCTTAATATTGTCTCGTTTTATAAAAATGTATCTTAAATAAATTAACGGACGACAACGTTCAAACTCGTTGGAAGTCATCCCACATCTTCGCGTAATTGACGTTTTCATCCGATTGCTGTCGGTTTGATTCCTGCACCGCCTGCAATGTACGCCTACCCCCAAAGACCAGGTGCCGGTGGGCAAACACCTTTAACTGCCTTCGGGCAGCCCCAGCAACAACAACCCACCTACGTTCCAACTCCTCCTCCAGTAGCAGCACCAATGATTGGACTGACAAACGCCGCATCAGGTTCAATAACTATCCTACGACTCAAGATTGCGGAGCATATACGCATAGAGCCTCCGGTAAGGCTGTGACCGGTTGCAATCAAGGACCTCAGCTACAAGGTCGAGCTTCCTCCGGAACACGCTCTCGGAAGTGTAGTTAAGGACATTATAGCTTTATGGGGCTCGTGGGGATCAGGGAGCTGGTTGCCTGATGGAAACTTTCCAGGGACGCTTTCCAGGGACCCAAGGGTCCTGGGTAAGGAAAGTACGGCAGCGGCGCTTGGTAACATCATTAACCACTAAGAGCAGCGCCAACAGTGACGGCGGCATAAATGTCTTTACAGATTATATAATGTTCTTATCTTTGTCGATGTTTAATTGTAATGTGGCGAATTGACGCGACCCTATGCCTGCCGCGCATTACATCCTGCCATTGCAGCGGGGGTCCGCCCCAGTGCTATGGTCCTAACCAAGCTGATCTCCCCTCTTGCATAAATGCTTTTGTGAACCCATAAGCACATGTACTCTATGACGGAAAGCAGTGAGAGCATATGCCCCGAGGAGGGAGCATGTGGCCGCCGGAAGTGAGCATGGCCTTGACCCATGGGTCAGTGGCTGGATGACCACCGGCATACCACTGATGTCCTGGGGTCTCATGTTGGTCTTTCTTTGCTTCTCTCTGCTGTCGTGCCATGCTGACGAAGATCCCCGACAACTTGTGAGCGCCAGCCACAAGCTGTTAGGGCTCTTTGCCAGCGGGGCGACGTACGAGAAAGAGTTGTAGCTGTTCTCCTCCTCCTCCTCCCCCTCTCCCTTTCTCCCCCATTGTGGTTACTCATGCTTTACAGCAGCATCCATAGCGGTATCCTGTCTCGTTTATTCGTCTTCCCCTCCTCCCCCTCCGCCCCCTCTGTCGTCGTCAATGGATGCTACTGCTGCCGTACAATGGGGTGCTCCGTAGGTCGCAGTCTCCGCCACCCTGCTGTCCGCCAGCGGGCCTCAGGCACTCACTTGCCCGGACCTAACCCTGGAGCGACAGCTGGTGGAGAAGGAGGGCCAGAAGGGGGCCGGGCCGGCTGATAAGGCGAGCAGCGGCTCGTCCTCCGATGTGGACGCGTATTTGGCCACCCTCAAGGTGAGCAAATACTTCTAGATGCCCCGCGACCACTGTGACTGGAGTGCTCGCACAGGCATTAGGGTTTTAGGGTTTTACTCGCACAGGCACCTGGAAACTGTGCTCGCGCTGTTCTTCGTGTACCGTGCGGCCCCGTGACAAACTGTTGTGTTGCTCCTGTTGCTGTCGTACTGGCGGCCTCTGCCGACCGGAAGGCGGGGGAGGTGCCTCAGGACCCCGCCATCATGCAGCTGGTGGCCAAGGGCTTGTCACCGCAAGCCGCGGCGCTGGGCGTGGTATACGCACGAGCTGGTCGCGGCGGCGCTGAAAAGGTGCTTAAAGTAGTGTTTGGTTTTGCTGTGGTGAAGAGGGGAGAGGGTAGAGGGAAGACGAATAAAACCCCCGATGGGTAGAGATGGAGAGGGAAAGGGCATTGGGATTGGACGGACACGTGAAGACACGTCAGGGATAAGGGAAGGAAAGGCAAGCGCATACCTGCGGCGCACTTGGCGCCTTGCGGGGGACTGCGGGGTGTGATATTCTGATACTCTCCAGCAGTTGTAGATTGCTGGACATCGAGTGTCTGGAGGTCTTCATTTCTCGTTGGAACTGGGGTACCTTGAAACGATGAACGATACCCCGCTCCACCGCATGCGAGGTGGAAATCCTAACCGCATCCGCACCCGACTCCACCCCGCACCTTCCGCCCTTTGCCTTTGCAGGCGACTGAGTTTGCGTCCGGAGTGGAGCAGCTGACCACCATGGGCTTCACGCTGCCTCTGGCTGCCGGAGCGCTTGCGAAGCACAAGGGCAATGTGGAGGCGGCCACTGAGTCCTGCCTAGCGATAGCCAGCTGATTGTCCATCGCCATCTCCGTAGCGGTGGTGCTGGTGCTGGTGCTGGGGGCCGTGCTGGATTGCGTGCTGGTCGGGCGTTACCTGCAATGCCTTTCATGATGAGAGATGAGAGCAGAAATGAGAGATGTAGGTCGAAACGAGTGCTGGCTTATTGGAGGGAGTTGTTGTGCGGGCGAGGACTGTTGGTAGGGGTTAATGGATTTTAGTTGAGATAGGCAGATGGCGAGGGAGCAAGTGAGGAAGGACTGGGATTTGCACTTTTGCATGCAAGCTAGCTTGTTCTTTGAGGCATATCAGAAACCTTAATATATCTCTGAAAGGGCTTCAGACCGTAAAATATAAAATTGGTTGGGGGATACGGCATGTGAGGCCTTTCAAGAGCCGTTTATTCCTGATCTAAGTTCAGTGTTCATCTGATGCTCATGATATTCAACTGCTGTACGGAAGTGCACGAAGAAGTAACGGCTTTTTATGATGTTGCCAAGGATGAAAACCTGCGCTTTCTTTCACCATTTCCAAACCCTGGTGCGTGTAAGCTGTTGAACAATCGAGGCACACGCATTCAGTCCTCCTTCAGGTACCTCGCCTGATGTACCGCATATCAGTGACGTGCAGACAGACATTCAGACGGGCATCCCCCAATTCGACGGTATTCCGGTGTCACGGTGTACACTAAGAAGTCCAGTGGCTTTCCCCTTCTGCCCCCCACTAGCAAACCCTAACCCACGTTTGTGATTCTATGCCTCCACCAAGTGTTCCATTATCGTACACTGCCATCGAGACTAGGGCCTTGTGTGGCAGTACAGGGCTACAGGATATGTTGTGGCTTGCATGCATAACTTCGCCTTCACGACTGCAGATTACCATCTTGTGAAGGTGGCGAACAACGGGAAGACTCGTCAATGGCAAACAGAACATGTTTGTAATGTGAAGGCATCGCACGCACGCACGTACGGCGGCGGCATCTTGTGTGGGCATTTTGGTGTATGTGCAAAAGGTGGTCTGGGCCCCAACTTAGCACTTCGGTGTTCTCATGATAGCTTCCTCCAGCAAGAACTGAATTGGCTCTTCCCCACGGCAATGCTTACGACTAATATTATTACGGTTTGTTTATGGTGATACCGTACCATGTTTCTCAGTTAACATGGTGATACCTATACACATTAATCGGGCACGGATCCATATCGCATTTTAAGGTCTGCACGGCAAAAGCGGTCGTGGTTGCCGCACAGTTGGCACATCGCACTTTTACCGCGGGAAGGTACCGTTTTTCTTTCCTTACGGGTAAACGTCGACAGTTCTATCATTAACTTTGGACGTGGTAGCCTTATTCCTATAACACCAGGCAAAAATGCTGCTTAACAAGTACTGTGAATCGGTCTTCCAGTCCCAGCGTCGTCCGACGCGCACGGTCATGGTGCGTATATGATGCAAAATTGACTGTCGAGTGTTTTTCTGGGGTCTGGACTTGGAGGTTGAAGACATGCATTTACTCGAGCGCGTGCTGGAGTTAACCGTAGCTCGGCTTTGGCGTTCCCAATGTGCAAGCAGCTGGAATTTTAACGTCGTTTGCTTGTTTTATGACTGCAATTAAAAGATCTTGATGTGCCCTGCAGATCGGCAAAGTGCCTGTGGGCAGCGAGCACAGGATTGCTCTGCAGACCATGACCACAACGGACACACGAAATGTTCAGGCCACTGTTGACCAGGTAACAACGGCGGTGCAAGCTCGGATTAATGCAGCGCGTGTGTGTGCTCCCACGAACGTCGGCGGTCGCACGGATGGAAACGTTCCTAACAATCCATGAGTGACAATCTTAAAGTTAAAACTTTTACTACATGACAATTTGATTGTTTGCTCGTTCGATCTTCCATAATTGAACTCGCCTGTGCCGGGCGGGCCTGTGCCTGTGCCTGTGCTATGCTTCACTCCGCACGCACCCGGTATGGCGCTCAGATATTAGGAAAGGCTTGAGAATTAAATACTTCAATTCTATAATTAATCTCTAAATTGCACCACCTGTCGACCATGCGGCTTGCGCGCCGTTCGTCCTACGATGCAGGTGAAGAAGTGCGCAGACGCGGGCGCGGACATTGTCCGTATCACGGTGCAGGGGAAAAAAGAGGCGGAGGCGTGCATGCGCATTCGTGAGCAGCTCTTCAAGGACAGGTGGGCAGCTGGAGCGTGGAAGCGAGAACAGTTTAGACGTGTGCCTCGAGCGAGACAAGCGGCGGTCAGGCGGCGGGGTCGAACCACAGTAGGGATGATTGGGCCACCGTGGATACATTGGCTTACTAAACCTTTCACAGACCTCGAAATGGGCGGAATTGGCGGTGTCCTCCATTGTGTGTGTGTGTATTGGGCCGTTGCCCCTCTGCAAGGGTGATAAGAGGGATACGCATCATTCGTTCAGCCTGTCTCATTCTGACGGAGGCGGCTCCGAAATCTCGCAGGTACGACGTTCCACTCGTGGCGGACATTCACTTCCAGCCCACCGTGGCCATGATGGTGGCGGACGCCTTCGAGAAGGTAAGTACACGTATCATGTCATGCCATGTGAGGGAAAGCCAAACAGTGAAAGGGGAGACGGAGGATGGCGAGGGGGGAATAAATGTTCTGTGGTCCAACGGTGGTGGCAGATCTGCGTCATGCTTCCGGTGGGCTGCAATATCAGGACTGCTAAGATGGGGGACAAGTAATCGGCAATGTACGCACAAGGCCCCGTTGGCGGGTACCCACCCCCGCCCCCGTTGGCGGGTATTTTTGTGATACGTGAATGTGTCACGTTGACTGTGATATATTCCTGATTCACTTGATCAAGTGATCCTGCTTGTGGGGTGATGGGGTGATGGGGTGCTACTGCTGATGGTGCTGATGGTCGTATAATGGTGATGGTGCTCCGTTCATTCTCCACATTTCCCCGCCCTCTCGCAGATCCGCATCAACCCGGGCAACTTTGTGGACGGCCGTAAGAGCTTCGACGTCATCAATTACGACGACCCACGGGTCAGTTGGGGCAGCAGCGCGTGACTTTTTTACGATTGGAGTCTGGGGAAGGCGGTCAGGGGTCCACCTGTCCGGACTCCTTGTATCTCTTGAGACTTTCGAGTATATAGTTCTCCGTTTTCTCCGTCACAGCCACATTTTGGACTTCTCGTTCGGAGGTCTGTCGGATTTTCTCTCTGACACGCGTGTATCTCCTGCCGGGCAAGTCCTTCAGGAGTTTGAGCGGGAGCGGGAGCTGATTGAGGAGACGTTCACCCCGCTGGTGCTTAAGTGCAAGCAGATGGGTCGCGCGATGCGTATTGGGACCAACCATGGCTCGCTGTCTGCTCGTATCCTGTCCTTTTACGGAGACACGCCGCGGTGGGTGTCAGCAGCAGATAAGGGGGAAGAGAAGAGGGGGAGGAGGAAAGAAAAGATGGGAGTACGACGAGGGAGAGGGTTGGAAATGGTTGGGAGACAAAGAACAGGCATATGGGTGTGTATGTGTTTGTATTTGGGGGGGGAGATGAAGATGGGATCAGTGAAAGATGGCGGATAAGCACGATGGGGTCACGGGGGGTTTCATTGTAACGTCAGTAGCGCTGCTGGAGGTCAATGGGGGGTCATGCGGAAGCTCCACCTCACCTCACATTGTCGCACTGGGGGGCGCCGGGGAGCTGCGAGGTCCCCTTAGCTCGGTGAAGGTCAATCAGCGTGTGTGTGTATGTACGGATGTGCGGTCGACTCTGAGAGTGTTCGAAGTGGGATCCGGTTGTCGCGCCCAGGACTCGCTGCCTCTCAATTATTTTTTCCCTTTAGAGTTGGCATTGTGATAATTTTTATGTAAAGAAATGTCAAATCCCGCCTTCCCGTCCCGTCCCCGTTCCCATCCGCAGCGGTATGGTGGAGTCGGCCTTCGAATTCGCGGATGTCTGCCGCAAACACGACTACCACAACTTCGTGTTCTCAATGAAGGCGTCAAACCCGCTGGTGATGGTTCAGGCCTACCGACTGCTGGCGGAGGAGATGTACAAGAAGGCCTGGGACTACCCGTTGCATCTCGGTGTTACGGGTACGACAGGCATTGTGTAGTCGTATACATATGTGTGTGTTTACACGATATCATGTATTACATCTATGTGTGTGTATGTGTGTGTGTGTGCTTTGGGCTTGAGAGGGAAATGGCAAAGAGGTTAGGACCCCTACTGAGTGGAGCTGTTTGGGGTTTTGGGGTGAGTGGGTCCAGGCGTGATGGCTACATGGCTGGTTGCGGGCTCAAGGCGTTTTTGCAAGACGTTTTGGGGTCTGAAATTTCCTGTAGCCGGAGCTAAGGTCTCTGCGGTATCTTCGAAATCATTTCGGGTGCGCTCACCCGTTACGCCATCTGCATGCCCCCACATCATGAGGTCTCATCCCTTCCTAATTCCTCCCCTCCCCTCCTCCTCCCCCCCCTTCCCCCCCTCCCTGTAGAGGCGGGTGAGGGAGAGGACGGGCGAATGAAGAGCGCCATTGGCATCGGAGCGCTGCTGATGGACGGCCTCGGCGACACCATCCGCGTGTCTCTCACGGAGGATCCGGAGTACGAGATTGACCCGTGCAAGCGCCTGGCGGGGCTGGGCGAGCACGCATGGGGCTCGGTGAGGCATTGGGGTGGGGGTGGGGGTGGGGAGTGAAAACCACCACCCTGGTGGTGACGACCGCACTTAGGAATGGTAATGTGTGTGTTTGGTGATTGGAAGGTAATAATGGTGATAGTGGTGGTGGTAGCGATCATCGTGATCATCATCATCCGCATACATTATTCCAGTAGCCGATGTCTCTTGGTTGAAGTCGGAACCGTTGCACAATCCCGTGTTTTGGAGGGAGGGGGAAAGGGCGGTCGCGAGTCGGTTTCATTTTGAGTGGGTATCCTCCAAAACAGCCCTCACTGCTGCGTCGTTACTCACCCAGATATTCTCTTACCCCTTTCCCCCCCCTCCCCCCCACACACAAACACACGCGCGCCGCCTCGGGTAGGGTTTGGGAGTGGCTCCGTTCACCGAGACCACACGTGACACGCACACCTTCAAGCGCCGAGTGGGTGATCTGCCGGTCCAGCGGGAGGGCGAGGACCTCGACTTCCGAGGAGCCCTCCACCGCGATGGCACTGTGTATAGCGCTGTCAGCCTGGCGGATCTAAAGCAACCCGAGGTGAGGCGATGAGGCGGAAGGGGGTGCTGGGGGAGGGGAAGAACCCGTGGGGATTCGGGTGGGGGGGGACAGGGGGAGCTGGGGAATAAAGTAAGTTGTGGGTTCGGTGGACGGGGTATCACAAGAGACCGCAAAACATCCCTTCCGACGTAGGCCGTGACCCAATAATGCGATTTTTCGTTTTTTGAACACAAAATACACTCAACGCATACACACGCCCACGCGCGCCCCCACACAAACCCATTTCCCGTCTTGTTTGTCTGCCGGGCTCGCTTTGCGTCGCGACCTCAGATAACGTACAAGAGGCTCGGGGCCAAGCTGGCAGTTGGGATGCCCTTCAAGGACATCGCCACCTCGGACTCCATCCTCATGCGGGAGGTCCCGCCGTCCTCCGACAAGGAGGGGCGCCGCGCATTGCGCCGTCTGCAGGAGGTCACCACTCACGTGATTGCGCCGCTGGAGGCTCTTGAGCGGGACCCCCTGCCCGGGGCGATTGCGCTGGTGCCGCTCAAGCAAGCTGCCCACGGGAGCGTGACTCTGCCCGAGGCAAGGAAGAGTGTGTTGCTGGGGGGGGAGAGGATGGGGGGCATGGGGGGAAGAAAGTGAGGGATGAAGCGACGTGAAATCGGAAACAGTCATTAAAGGACTCGTTCATTATGATATTAAGGATGTCCTATCCTGCGCCTTGTGTATGTGGGGACTCTCCCGACTCTGCCGACTTATCCCCGTCGCCGTGTCCCCCCTCCCCCGCAACACCGTAGGGCTCCAGCCGCTGGGCTATTGAGGTGGACGGTACGGAGTCTGAGGAGCAGCTGGGGGCTCTTCGGGAGCTGGGGCCCATTGTGGTGCTGCTCAATGTTGCAGACGGGGTCAGCCGCTTGCACGCATCCCGCCGCGTATTCGACGTACTGAAGCGCCAAAACGTCACCGCACCCGTCGTCCACAACATTCGATTTCCCGCCGGAACCCGCCGAGATGAGATTGTCATCAACACCGGCTCCCTCGTGGGCGGCCTGCTGGTGGGTTCGCTTGGATGGAGTTTCACCGGAGCCTTGGTGCCCTAGGACCTTCCTGCGTGCGTCCTTCCCCGACTAGACCAAATCCACCGTACCATCGGGCCCAGCTAGGCCCCGGGGTGCTATTCCGATGCACTCCACATGTCTAATGCAGGCGTCCTGGTTGCGGCCTGACTCCCTGACCCCCTGACCCCCTGACCCCTGGACCCCTGGTTGGGAAGATTTAGTTTGGCAGCTTGTGGTGATGGGTGGATAGCAATCTATTGTTGCACGCTTCGTATCTCGATGGCCGCAGGTCGATGGTCTCGGTGACGGTGCCCTGGTCGAGTGCCCCGGTGAGGACCTGGACTTCCTGCGCACGACCGGCTTCGGTCTGCTCCAGGGTTGCCGCATGCGCAACATCAAGACGGAGTACGTCTCATGCCCCTCGTGCGGTCGCACGCTCTTTAACCTCCAGGTGGGCCGAGACTGGGGAGAGAGAGAGATGAGGGGGTGGGGGTGGCAAGGTGTGTCGCGGGTTTGGGGCCTTACCGACGCTGACGGGAACGAAATCTTGGCTGAAGTGGAGGGGTGCAGATATATTCGAGGTCTGGTTTTGCGCAGAAAGAGAGGTCTTAGTTGTATAGGGAGTAACGCATTTGTAAGTGATTGTTGAGAATGATCGACACATGCATGCATGTGTGGGAAAGGAATGATGCGGTGACAGCGAGCCGGGCGCTTTCATTTCTAATACTCATGATTGTGGGTCCGCTGTGTATTGCGTGACTGTGTGGTTTCGGAGCGCAGGAGGTAACTGACCAGATCCGGCAGCGCACGGGCCACTTGCCTGGTGTGGCCATCGCCGTCATGGGCTGCATTGTCAACGGCCCAGGTGGGCGGGTGGGCGGGTGGGAGGGGTCTGCGGGTGGGTGGGGAGGGTGGGCGGGACCATTGGTGGGCATGGGAGATGGAAGGACCGTTGGCATGCAGGTTGTCCTCTGCCCCAGGAGTGGAAAGAAAGTTCGGGGAGGTACTCAGGAAGAGAGATTGGATGGCCTGTAATTGAAAGCCAACCAGCCACCAGCAAAATGTGCGAACACGGACACCGCAAAACTGGTCCACCTTGCCCGCGTCATTCCTCCTCCCCTTCAGGCGAGATGGCTGACGCGGACTTCGGCTACGTGGGCGGTGCCCCGGGCAAGATCGACTTGTACGTGGGCAAGGAGGTGGTGCGGCGCGCCATCCCCATGGAGTCGGTGAGTGCGAAATTGGGTGGAAATATGGATTGCATAGCTGATGGATTATACGAGGTGTGGATTATTGCCGTACCGCCAATACGCGCACCTACCCATTATTTATCCGAGAGCTTTGGGGGTTGTAGTGTAGTAGCCCATACAAGCACTTACCGACATTACAGCCCGACCAGGGCTTTTCGTGCATTATGGTGGATACGGATAGGTCGCAGCTGTCCTTAGATGCGGCACATTGGGACAACAGCTGGCTTCAGGAAGTGTGTAGGATAGGGGGGTACATCACCCGTGGCCACTAACCTGGCAGTCCCTACCTTCCCCGGTGTTTCGGGGCACCCTCATCCAGTCTCCCATGCCGACTTCTCCGAAATCAGTGGTTTTCCCAGGTTCAGCACCCACCACCAGCATCCAGCGGAATCTGCCGAATCAACTAAGGCGTCAACTCCGCTACTGGTCAGCTCGCAGGTCACTTTAATTGGGGTCGTCACCGTCCATCGACATGGGGGCACCCTGCCCTTAACTTTAGGGTCTTTGGCCCGCTCTCGGTCGGGGTAGAACCTGGAACTCCAGGGGCATATTAGTCGTGCCATAACAGTCGTGCCTGAACACGAATAATTCAGGAAGTGTCTGTCGTTCCCCCCTCCGCCATGTACACACGATATGTATCCCCCTCCTCCCACACAGGCATGTGACCAGCTCATCGAGTTGATTAAGGAGCATGGCCGCTGGGTGGAGCCCCCGGTGGTGGAGGAGGAAGCGAAGGAGCTGGTGGCCACCGCGTAAGGGTGCTCTGAAGCTGTGGGTTCGTTGCGGCCGTTGGAAATGAAAGCGGAGTCAGTGTAGCGGTGACCGAGCTTCTGCTGACGCCCGCTGGTGGCGAGTTTAAGGCAGGGCGGTACGAGAAGAAGCTTCTGGTGTCATAACAGATTAGGGTGGTGGTGCCCTCTGGACGGGGCTGATGAAGAACGGGGCCTGGGGATTGTGATGCATGGGCACTGGCCGTGGAGGCCTGGTTTGGCTGTTCGAGGCAGGCGGAACGGGGCGGCAGATTCGGATGTTCCTTCCTCATTTAGTAACCGACGAGAGCCCGTGAGTACCCCTTATGCCGGTTGGTCCAAGGTACGCTGAAGGAATAAGGCCCGGGGAAACCTGGGAGAGCCCTTGCGTGTGGTTGTGAGTCCACTTCCAGGTTTGAGGCCTATGGTGGGTCTAGGGTTTAGTCCTCTCCGAACCAGTGCTCTTGGTCGGAGTTGTGTCCTTGTTTGAGGTCTGGCAGGGTAGGGGGATGGGCGGATGTGATCGGGGAATGTGGTGGTGCCTTGCCGGCCTGTTTTATGGGTTGCGTGTTTTCTTCTTATGGGAAGGTGAGCGGCGGGCGTTTTTTCTTTCTGGCCTTTCGTCTTTTTCCCCGACTCAGCTGTAAGGTTCAGCATGGTCCTGCCATGAGCGTAGAATATCGTATGCAAAGGCTGGGATCTGCGAGTTAAGAATCTTAGGAGAAGGGAAAGCTGTCCAACATACCTGCACATATAGTTGGGCGCGTATCAATGCTTCTCCGCAACCCTGCAGTCATCGGCTGCTGCCTAATTGGTGCCTGTTATCTTACTCGGCTGACTCGGGGCGATGGTCGAGTCAGCTGGTCGTTAGGGTGCTGGTGAAATGTATGGGTATATATGCCATATCCAAAGTCAGGCAGGACGCGAGAGGGTCGATCTGCGCATCATTAAATGACAGATTGCAGCCCTCCTATTTGTAATTCGCCTCCTGTGTAAACTGTTCATCCGAGAGGCAATAATGGAAGGGGGTGAAGGCCTTTCCCTGTGGCGGTGTTAACCATGATGCAGCGAATTTGACTACGTTTTTTGTAAAAAAATATTTTGTGATACTTATCTCTTTCTCTATAAATACAAACCTGTTCTCTCCGGATCTGCGCTGCAACTTTTACAAAGTTGTATACATACTATTTGTCCATACTCCTAACCAGATTAAAAAGGTTTGAGCAAAGTATCAATGTCATAATGAATCGTGACTTACATCATAATCAGCCTAGGTAAGGCACGATACGCCAGAACGCGTGCATAAACAAGACCAGCTGCTTATTACTTAACTGAAGAACAGGCCACATTGCAGCACCTAGCTACTAGTCCGCCTAGTTCCAAGCACTCCAGACACAACTTTATGTGCACATACCTGTCACAAATGGGTACCGCGTATCTTTTCCAACGGCACTACTTGGTTAAAACGACACTTAACGTAAAACACACGTATGGACACTCAAAAAGTTAGCGCACATCAATGTGTCTCTTGATACTCCTACAGGAGATAGAAAACCTCGCAGTATGACAAACAAGACGCGAGTCGACCCAGCAAAGTCGGATCCATCACTAACTTTGAGTGACACCCATTCGCCATGCTGCAGCTGCAAAAACATCAGTGTATTTGCATCTACCCACTAAGCCTTGGTCACCTGCACTCCTGCAGTGCCAGTGTAGCACTGCTAACTTCACCACACGGCATCAAAGCACCACTCCTGCAGCTAATGAAGTGGACCAAGTTGCGTCAAAAACCCCGCTTGAAATCTGGCCCTGATTCCTAGTGTTCCTGTGAATATTAACTGATTCCCGCAACCACCAGGTCGTTCAGTGCTTGGGCACAAACACGTTCCACCAGCCGGGAGTATACCGTGCATACGGGGCGGTCCAATTGCCCACAGGCTTAAACTCCGGGACCTCCCCACCAACAGCGAGAACCTCGCTGTCGAGCATGTCTTGAAGGTCAATGCGGAGCACGCGGTCGAGGCGGAGCTTCATAAACCTGGGAATGGCGCAGGGATGGTTGCAACGTTGGGTCTTAATGGCCAAGCGGATCTCGTAGATCTGTTATCGCAAAAATTGAGTGATCCTAAATGCCTACAGGATTGCATAACATGATCCAAGAACCGTCAACTCGCGAGCACCTGAACATGACACGCCGCCCAGAATGACGTTGAAAAGATCTCAGACTCAGTATGGCATTAACCAAAAAGAAAAGATCTTACGTAATCCAAGTCTTGTCCGTAGAAATCAGGGCGACACAAGGCCGCTTGACCTGCTTCGCAAGCTCAGGGAATTTCTTGTCCAACCAGACAGGCTCTGGAACAATGTAGAAATCATTCTCGCGGTTTTGCTCCTTGAAAAAGCGGACGCGTTCCCTGAGCTGCTCAGCCACCGACTCATTCTGGGGATCGTTAAAGAAGAAGTCGCAGTTGCAAACCAGCGCCGCCCATTCCTGTACATCCAACAGAATTATTTTACAACCAATGACCCATAAATTATGAAATGGCCGAACATGCCTTGGTTTGGCCTGACTGCTGTGCCGAGGGTGACTCCGCTGCAGCTGCGGCCCGAGGGACGAAGGTCTTGCGGCTGATAGCCACGTCGTTGGCGCGAACTACTGCAAAAGCGGGGCGCTGAGCAGTGAAGGGGCGAGCCACAAGGTGGTTGATGGTGGCAACCGCGGCCTTGCGGCTGACGGCCGTGCCGGTTGTGCACTGCGTACGCATGGTCTGGGCCATATTAGCTCTGGTCAGGGAACAAAAAAATTCCACGAGAGTGTTAAAACAAGTTCAGAGTCAACACATCACTTTTGACAAGTTTAGCATTACACAAGATTTTAAGGTTGATTGATTACGGCCAAGAAGCGGTACGAGTGCCGAGAGGTACAATTTAGCGTACCTGATGCCGACCCTGACAATCTGCGCGTACAGATGTGCATCAGGAGTGCTACATCTAATTTGGAGATTTTAAGTGCGCTTTCGGGGGCTCGACTGAAGAAGTTTTTCCGATACATTCAGCCTCTATACACGATCTCCGATTAAAGCGTAGCGCTTATAAAGGTATCATTAAGGGCCATTTTCATGTAAAATGAGAATCGGATTCCCAATTATTATAGGAGATCTCTACGAAGTTAAAAAAAGCCAGACAACAATTTAACTTGCCTGCCTTGCCTGCGAAGGCCAGGTTCCCAAGGGGACGGGAGTTGAGATGTGACGCCGTGTGCATATCATTATAAATATCTCAGGGTTTTTTTCAAGGATCCGGCAACAGGACTTGAAGACAAGGTAGAGGAGAGACACCAAATGAATCCAGCTCTTACAGCCACTAGGAGAGCTTAATTGAAAAGACAGGTAGTACTGGCACATGACAACTACTTCCAGCATTGATGAATATTTCCGACCTATCAACCGCCAATAAGTATACAACCTGAGCAGCTCGTACTAGTGAGCTTGCGATTTGTGAGCACGAGCCTTTTAAGTATCAAATTAGGGCATGGACATTTCAATTTAGCGTCCCTCCTGACGCACATCGTTGCACCATCATGGCCCCGACCATGATTGATTGCGCTGCGCCGATCCCTTCAAGCCCCCAGGCTCTCTGCATAGTGGCACGCAGGGGACGTCCTGGCTCCTCAGATCCGTGGGGGACATTCTTCCAGGAACACTAAGATATCTAAGGAATGTAATACCAAAACAACTCGTCTTCGCTATAGTAACGTTTCCCAGAAGACTGAGTCATGCTGTGCGATGCCAAGGGGCCTTAGAACCTTGGGTCAATCCAGCTTCTAAATACGACCGGGTTATACCCCAAACCTAGTTACCGACAGCGCCGCCGACGCCTTCCAGCTTTCATGATATGGGTCGAAAACATTGTTCGTCACATGATTTTCTGAGCGTATGAAATGCGTGCAACCACAACCAATCGCCCAGAAATGAAATGAAAAGCGAAACCAGCGACAAGGAGACGATGCACAGCTGCCTGCTCGGAAATCCAAACGCCTCAAAACCACTACACGCGCACATGCAATCCTGCAAGCCTCCGTTAGTGCATAAAATTTGCCGTACCATGGACGCGACAGTAAACCGTTAACACTGTCCACACCGCTTTGCAACCTGACATTCTGATCTGATCTTCCCCCCCTCAGATTCCCCCAGTAATTAAGTCAGTAACCCCGCGCAAAGTCGTCCAGGAGCGCCTGGTACGAGGCATTTTCATCCTGCACCGCTGCCGCCACCATCCGCCCGGTCGCCACTGCTGGCGCCTTCATCTTCGGCACTGTCACTCCCACCAGCGCCGCAAGCTCGTCTCGTGCCGCCTTTGCCGCGTCCAACTCGCCATCCCAGGGGGAGCTGAGCAGCAAATCGCAGGCGGCTTCCGCGACCTGCTCCAAGGGTGTCCCTGACGTTGTCGGTGCCGGGTTGGACGTGTCCAAGGCGAGGAGCTGCAGGTAGAGCTGCTCCGCGGCGTTACGTCGGACCTGTATCGGATTTGTTGTGGTGTCCGTTGGGTGGGGGAGACGTGGGGGAGACGTGGGGGAGACGCAGCTGGGTTAAAGCGCGACATTGAAAAAAAGATGGACCCAACGAAAAAGCAGGCAGTCGAAAACCAATTGGTAGTGCACCAATGACACCACTTGAACAGGTAGTTCTCACAAATCCTTTCCATATATACACATATATGTATGTACATATATGTATATATGTATATATGTATATATACACATATATGCAATTCGGTACTGTTATGGCCCCATTCTAGCACGAGGCGCGCAATAACAACGCACAACAACTAGACAGCACAGCTGCCGTTCGACCCGCAATCGCCATGTGCGCACTCGCTGCCACCAGCCACTTCCCGCTCACATGCAAGACTTAAAACACGACCAAGCGAAATACGCGACACGCAAGACGTACCTTGGGGTACTTGCTGATCAGCAGAACCATAAGCCCTTGCAACGCTGATGTACGGCAATGGCCGCCAAAAGCTACGAGATGGCAGAGCAACGAGCCGGCGTCCACGAGGCGGGGCACGTCAGCACAACCCCGCGTCTCTGACCGCACCGCCTCGACGAGGTGGTCCACAAAGCGGGACGACGGGGCTACAGAAGATCCCTTTGTCGTACATGCGAGATCCGTTACGGCAGTCTGTGGTGGCGGCGGCCGCGGTAGCCATACCTCCGCCACGTCCGGTGCCTTGGTAATTAACAACAAAGCAAACCGTAGCAACGGTGTTGCAAGGCGGGAAGATTTTGTATAGCGGGACCAAATATTGAGCAGATGTCCTGTCACTGCTGTCAGTAGCGGTGGCTGGCCGCAACCGCTGGCGTCAGCGCCTGCGTCAGCGGCTGCACGCTGTGACGGCACCGCCGCCAGGGCCTCCAGCAGCGCCACCGACGCCATCTTGGCTAGGGAGTTGTCAATGCCGCCGATGCTCGCCACAAGGCCCTCCAACAGTGACTTCGTGTACGCCGGCTCACCCAGTAATCGTACGACGATGCAGTGAAGCGCCTCTAGTGACGCCGCCACACCGCCAGCGTTAGCGGCGTCTGACGCTGCCAAGACGGCAGCATTGACGCGCGCAGCGGCGGGGATGTACGGCATCAGGCGAGTGTCGGACAGCATATTACGTAGATAACGCAGGGCGCATTCTCGGACGCGACCGATGCGCTCCACGGATTGGCGGAGGAGAGTGCCCACGGCCCGGCCTGCGATCTCTGTGGTCGAGAATGGTACGGAAAAGGCTTCTAAATGCCTCCTCCCTCTCGGAAGAAAAGATGGTATGCATATACATACATGTATACAGAGGGTAGAGGGTAGAGAGTATATTATATAATATATAATAAATATATAATATATATAAAATATATAAATATATTATACATGACAAATCATAGAAAATACATATACTATATAATATGAATTATATATTATATATTATGGATATTATATATATTACATCCCTTACCTGTCCATTCTTTGAAGCGAGGCAAATCCTCCAGAGACCCGTCATCACCATCACTGCAGCTGTTACCACAGCTGCTACCACCCTCAAGGCTGTAGCAGCTCGGCAGTAGCGCCACTCCCAGCGCCAGTACCGGCATGGCCGCCTCCCGCACCCAGCTGCCCACATCTCCGCGGTTGTCTGTGGTGTAGTCCTCCAGGGAGGCATGCAGACAGGGCAGAATCTGCGATGACGGGGCCGTACGGGACTTTTGTGTCATCGTTCAGTCACTGCGATTTCAGTGTTGGCTAAGTTGAGGGGTGTACGTCAGGGCTGCATTGGGGGCTACTTATTATTATAACCTTCATACCCACCTTGTCTCGGAGCAGTTCCGCCATCTCGTTACAGGGCTTCAGCACTTCGGAACCACGTTGACTGTTTCGGGTCGTTAACATGGTCTCAAGCAGCTGACCTGGAGGAGTTTGCGAGAATGAAAGCAGATAGCCAGAGAAGGCCAGGGAGGGCAGGAGGGTCCACATTAATTAGGGTTTAGAAGCTTATCACATAGGATGACGATACGACAGTGTCATTGCATTACCGTACAAGAAGTAATTGTCGTACTCACTGTACAAGAAAGGCACCTTCGGAATGCGGCCCGAAGCCTCTCTCACCCAGTGCTTTTGTGCAGTTGACGCGGCTGTCCATGTCCCTTTCATCCGGATTGTCCTCGGGGATACACCCGTCCACCAGCGCGTCAACGGCCTGTGCAGTACAGTACAATGTAGTACAGTGCAGCGTAGTACAGCGCAGTACAGTGCAGTGCGCGGCAGTGTGAAAAGGAAGTAAGAGGGGGGCCTTATACAATGAGGACGGACCCGGAGAAAAAGGGTGAGGGAGGGAGAGGAGGGGAAGGGTACGCGGGGCATGGGGTTGACACGAGGACCGAAGCGAAGCAGCAGCTCTCAGCTGCAGAATGGTGGACGGCAGAAAACGCCGAAAAGCAACTCCCTGGAGCCATATGCTCCATATGGAGTCGATACGCCCTCGAGGATTACGAAAAAGGGTGAACCATAAGGCCAAAACAGTATGTACGGCTAATGAGGGAACCGGTATGTCAGGTGGCGTCCCGCTCCCTCCCCTGGCTGGCCCCGCACCTCTTCCAACACCGGCCGCAGTAGCTGAGCCGGCAAAGAGCCCAGAGCCAGGCTATAGCCCCGCCGTACCGCCACGTTGGCGTCGTGCAGACGGGTGAGGTAGGCGTCCAGGTACCGTGTACGGAAAGTGGCGGCGGCCCGGGGGTCGTTGATCAGGTAAGCCCTGCGAGGGATAACTGTAACGGTAATCCCGTATCCCGTAATCCCGTGATATTTATATGGAAGGTTTGGCAGGGCACGGACGGCGCGGGGGGAGGAATACAGAAAGTAGTAAAGCGGATACGTAATCCGGAATATTCTGTTCGGCCCGGGCCCTATGGATACCATAATGACCGAGAATGCCCATGGCTCACTTCGCGTAAGCTCGCACTGCCGCCACTGCGCCCGCCTGGATGTACTGCTGCGGATGACGCAAGTTCTCGTCCAATGCCTGCCGTATGGATCACCAGTGGGGGTATCGGCGGGTACGATAGGTAGATTGTTAACGGTATGTACGGAAGGTACTGACGAACAACGACCAAATCCACTCACCTCCAGTACTTTGCCATGCTGAGCCGAGCTCATCTCTAAGCCCACTGTAGAACACCCCTCCACCAGCCGCCCCACCGCCTCCCGCATCACCTCCCCGCCCTTGCCCCGGTACAGCCGGGCCTTATCAATAGCGGCTACCAGCCCCGCTACAGCCGCCTGGCGCTCCGGACTGAGGGGCCAACCCCAAGTGGCACTGCCGCTACTGCCGCTGCGGCTGGTGGCGGCGGTACTGGTGCTGGTGCTGCTCGCAAAAGTTGGCGACAGAGAGGGTGCTTCTGTCTCCGCGGCGGTGGCGGCGGCGGTGGCGGCGGTGGCGGCCGCATTCGCGGCCAGGGCGGGCAGCAGCTCAGCCACCATTAGCACAGCTCCATGGCGAATCTGTGCGAGGCGAAAATGAGTACACATCAAACCAATGAAGCGAGATTTATCCCCTTCAATGATGCCTCCCTCTCCACCCGCAGTGGGGCGCGAGCCGGCAGAGGGAGAGGATCGCAAATGGAGAGCGGCATGTGAGCTCATCGGCAACAAACAGAGTCGGAAGAGGGGGAAAGAAAGGAAAGCAAATGGGTGCTTTAGGAGGACATAACAGGGCTGGCTGGCCACAAGAAGAGGGTGCCTGTGAGGGGCTTCTAATTGACGATCCGAAGCAAGAGTTTGTATTTCATTTTATGGGAGAGCCCACCTCAAGCTGATCGTTCAGACACGCTGGCAGTAGCTCGTCCAGCGCCGGCCCACTAAAGTACGACACGTTGTACGGCACCAGCGCTGCCGCCGCCCGTGCCGCCAGCTCCCGCAGGGCCTTCTCCCAGTGCCGCGCTTTGACCTGTACCAGATGGGTGGCCAGGGCCTGGCGGTACTCGGGCCCTGTGGCTGCGACAAGAGGCCCGACCTTGATGTAGGCCTGAGAATTAGGAGGATGGGAAGAGGAGGGGAGGGGTTATTATCTTAAAAGACGAGGACATGTGTATGTTAATTCAACAACTTCACACGGTCACTCGTCTCTTGACAGCGAGATGCATTGAGTCAGGCAGCTTCTATTGTTGTATCTGTCGACATGCCCACTCCTTTCCCAGACCTCAATCGTCCGTTCAGAACTCCAGACTCCACTCCAGCTTCTTCACCGCGAGCCTACATATAACACACATATACATACAAACAATCACACACACACACATTTACACACACCTGCTGAACTATCCCGACAGAGAAGTAGTCTGCGACGTTTAGCAGCGAAATGCCGTGTGGAAAGTTGCCCAACCGACCAACCGACTCCTGGAAAGCTGCCGCGGCGGCCCGCCTGCAGAAGAGAATGAGAGAGAAAGAGGGAGAGGGAAAGCGAACACCGCAGCCTACCTTCTGACAACAGGCACAGGGGGTATCCGCGCAACGTTCGGATTTGCACGTCGACGTAAATCCCCGCTCGACTACATATTAGGCCGGCTAGGGGAACTCATGAATACAAATAAGCAAGGTAAATAAATGAAGATTAAACGACGTAGTATATGAAGAAAAACAAGGACAAGGAAAAATAAAAAATAAAACCGTGTAATATATATATGTAACTTAATATGCAGAGGGAGCTCAGACCTGTCGTAGCCCCTTTCCCCGTTTCAGCCTCTCCCTACCTGCAGTTCACCTCCCTGTCATAACAGGCGATGGTCAGCAAAGAAGACGCCAACAGCGTCACACTGCCCTCCAGCAGCTTAGGTGCGGACGAGGTAGCGGCAGAAGGGTTTGGAAGGTTTAGGATGAGTGGGGGAAGGGGAGGGGAGGGGTTGGTGAAGGCGATACATAATGGATAATAGACTCGGTGGCGCTGTGTTCCTGTGGTGATGGCGGTAGGGTTGGGAAATAGGGTAACGGGTAGCGAGAGGAGAGACGACAGACGAGGGAAGAGGCAGGTGGAGGAGAGGAAGGAGGTGGTGGTGGTGGTGGTGGTTCGGAAAGGCCAGGGAAAGGGCAGGAAGGAGGTGGTGATGGTGGGGGGGGGGGGTTGGAAAAGGCAGGGAGAAGGGGGGGGAAGGAGTAAGGGGACGGCGCAACGGATTTGATCACAATTCATTTATAATCATTTAATATAATTAATAAAACATATATTTAAACATTTTATGTATTTGTTGTTTGAAAACAACGGATATGTGTTTCTGGTTAAAAATGTATGACTAAACCTGCCAACGAAATGACACCCCCCTAAGACCTGGAAGAAACAAGGGGCCAGGTAGGGAGGGCCTTGGCGCCGCGGAAAGGGAAGTGCGAGACGGAACTCTCAGCTGCGGGATGGGAGGAAAGGTTCGCAGAGGAAGGGACACCAGGCACGTGACGTGTGAGAGGAGGGCCGCACTGACCTGCGGGTCGTATGCGCGTGCGAAGGCCCAGCACACGTAGGCCGCTGCGTCGCGCACGTGCGCCCCAATGCTGTGCGGGCCCCGCCGCACGTCGTAATGCAGAGCCGACGCAATTATCGGCATCAGGGGAGGCAGGCGGTCCGGGAGGAGCAGCCCCCTTCGAGCCAGCTCCGCCAGAGCTAGACATCCGCCGTGCCAGGCGCTGTCCAACTCTGTACGGCGTGTCAGTTTCGTGATAGGGAAAAACGTGTGAGAGAAACTACGGACTTGCGAAGATAAATGGCATTACTGATGCTAACCCTAAGGATAGGTAAGCGTCAATCGATAGACAATAAACATGCCACTATTCAATGAAGCATAAACGCTGATAGGCAAGCCAGCTTACTGACCCGTGGGTCCAAAGAGCTCCATGACGCCCTCCGCCACCTCGTTGCCCAGTTCTCGGGGCAGGCAGCCCGTGACGCGGCCCACCCCCTTGGCCGCGCTCCACCGAACCACCGTGTCCTTGTCACGAAGAGACTGCAGCAGGCGATCCACCACCTCCTCGATTTCCTCCACAATTTCTACCTCCTCCTCCTCCTCCTCCTCCCCATCCCCATCACCATCGTTGGCACCCCCGTCCGCCCAGCCCTCACCCGCAGCCGAGGAAGCTGCGGCACCGGCGGCGCCCCACATGCCGAGTCAAGAGGAATTACACGGGAGGTAAAAAAGAAGTTGGGGACTAAAGCGAAGACTACGCTTTCCAAGGACACGCAAAAGATCAGTGGGGGCCAGCAGGGGCTTTGAGGCTGTGGGATCGGGAATGCTGGAGATTTGAAACTGAGGGGGATGGCCCGGGGAGAGCGAAGATGGCTGGATGGAGCAAAGAGGTCCCCAGATGGGCGCCCATGAAGAGGCGGGGCCGCGGAGGGCTGTGAGCCCTCCGCATAGTCACACGTCTTAATGCATCTTGGTTCCACCTCTTCAGTCGCGGCGGACGGAAGAAATGGAGGGAAACCCCTTCAGGGATTTCAGAAAACGCTTTAGCATTTTGAAATATTGCGCATATATTATCTAAGGGTTATTTATGGATATTCATTATCTATCCCGCTGCCACTATCGCACCACCCACAGGACCGGCTAGGCGCTGCTGTTCACCGACCGTAAGCCTCTGTGGGTCCGTTTTCTGCCTACACGCCGCACTTGCACCTGCACCTGCTATACCCTTCCTAACCCCTTCCTAACCAGGCTCTCACCTCCCGCCTCCAACGTCACGTCCAGACTCGCACCACCCCGCACGTATCGCCACGGAGCCGCCCTCGGTTTGAGAAACGTGAGCCCAATGCGCGTGACGAGCTTCACACTCAGTTTGCGAGCCAAGACGTTCTGGTCCGACCCATGGGTCGGGTGGTTCGCCAGCGAGTGCGCCAACGCCCATGCGCGCGAGGCAAACGGCAGCAACCTGTCGCGCTGGCCCAGCTTGAAGGCGCAGCAGAGCGCCTGCGTGATGCCTGATCGGGTGAAGGGAAACGTGCGGGTACACGAGGGAAATGAGATATATAAACTCGATAGTGGAGGAATATCCAAGTAGGTAAGAAAGGGGGTACGTGAGACCTGACCAATACGCTAAGGAATATAGGAGTTGCCTAAACGGGCTATGGGAATGTTAAGGCAACATCCTTCTTCTCCTTCATTCCCTCTCCTCCCTTTACATCACAGCTCGTTTCCACTTTCCTGACTTTGGACGACGTCGGCCATCATTCGACCCTCACGGTTAGTCCTCGTTTCTTCAGTA
Organism: Volvox africanus; assembly: GCA_030268105.1. Taxonomy (NCBI): domain Eukaryota; kingdom Viridiplantae; phylum Chlorophyta; class Chlorophyceae; order Chlamydomonadales; family Volvocaceae; genus Volvox; species Volvox africanus. The sequence continues at coordinate 231,836 of BSDZ01000038.1, forward strand.
TCATCATTTAGTATTCGTTTATTCGACTCCCCTCCCCTCCCCTCCCCTCCCCTCCCCTCCCCTCCCCTCCCCTCCCCTTACCTGGCAGCAGAAAGGGCTGTCTGAGGCAGTCCACTTCCGCCAGCGCCCGCGGACACCACTCGAGGAACTCGCTCATGGCAGCCGCCATATCGGGCCTGGTGAGCAGTCGACCCAGGACCACCGCTGACATCTCCCGAACGCCGCCTGGGAATCAACAGATGGAAAGGGGCGGCGCGGGGGAATACGGACCCCGTGATGAACCCTGGCACAGAGGTCCAAGCGGCAGGTGGTACTGGGTGGCAGTACTAACATGAAAACAACAAACTTAAGGACCAAAAGAGGAAGGGCTGCTGGAGGTGTTGGTTGTCCTAGGGGTTTGGTTCGATTCGTTCGGTCATGCCACGTAACATGAGGCACACCGTATGAGTTATACCTGGGTGGTGCAGGTATTCCTTGCATAAAGCAAGGATTCGTCCAACCAGCGGAGTGTACGACAAGGTCCTTTGAGGGGTGGGAGAGGCGTGGAGAAGTGGCGTAAGACGCGAAGGGAAAGTGAGCAGATAGATAGATAGATAGATAGATAGATAGATAGATAGATAGATAGATAGATAGATAGATAGATAGATAGATAGATAGATAGATAGATAGATGAGCCGTCAGGGAACCCCAACAGGAAGCCAAGACCAAACCCAACCCGCGATATCGGTTCTGACGGAATATTGCCTGATGCGATGCGATGCAATTTGATGCGAAGCTTAATCCAGCACCCAACGAAACTAGAATCCAAAACTTTGGAGTCGCCATGGCATCATCTCGTAATACTAATATGGACGAAAACTGTCTGTACGGCTGTCTGTAAAAGCCCGAGCCCAAACCCGAGCCCAAACCATTTCGGGGATTTACTCCGGGTGTGCCGAGAATGGCACTGTTCCCCAGGAGCCCGAGCCAGACTCACTTGTCGGTCGCCTCGCCTACTGCCGCGCTGTCTACAGTGGACAGGTCAAAGGGAATCAGGATGAGAATGGAGAGCCACAGCAGCAGTATCGTTTGCGCTTCCCATAGTGCAATCCCCTCCTCGTTATCGCGCGGCTTCAACGCGCGGACAGTCCCCAAAATGTCCACGACCCGTTCCAGGTCAGCAGCCTCATGGGGAAAGAAGCGAACCACCGTTTTATAACCACGGACGACGACCAGCACGTTGAGCAGGCGGCAAGTGCCCAGCACGCGCTGTAAGCCCTGGGCTTGCTGATGGATGGCTTGTCTTCGGAGCAAGCTCGCCAAAGGCACAACAATACTTTCGAGATACGCATCTAGGAGCTGAGATTGCTCCTGGTACTTGTAGAGCTGCGATGTGGTGCCACAGGCCGCAGCATGAGTGCAGGGAAGGAGCGACATGCCACGGTTTTGCGCACGACAGTTCCGAGAAGTTGGCAGTTTGGAAGGTTCTAACTTACGATGGCTTTGTATCGACTGTAAACTTGCGGTGACTCGCTGCCATCGCTTTGCACCACGCGCTCGACAAGGCTGTTAATTTCTACAGCTTCCTCAAAAAACGATTGCTCGTTTACACAGTTTTGGTCATCTTCATTAACTTCTGTATCCATCTTATATGAACCTGATTAGTGTCTCAAGAAAGGGGGAAACGCCTTGACACACAGATGGTTGGCGGCAACCAGTTGACTGGCAGGACACGTTGCTTGTACTAGTATACCGCCACTGCTTGAAAAGAGTTATCCGTTATCGCCAATTTACAAGAAACCGAACTGTCTTCACGATTTTCTATGATCTCGCGCCCAACTATACTTGTTGTACGCGAAATGTACGATCCGCGTGTTCCGAGCTTCTGACAAGGTCTAGTTGAACAGGGATGCTGGATGCCCGTCAAAGTCGTACAAAGCGGGAACATTCGGAGCCTCTAACATCAAAAGTCAAGGAAGCCGAGAATCTATCGATGATCCATTCAACCCGATGGAGGTTATGAAGTAATTGGTGCACCTGTACAACTTCGGCCACTATGGCCAATCGTACTCCCTTCAATTATCAACATCGTGCAGCGATTAACAGATATATTTGCAACGAAACACAAGTGAAGGTGGCTAAATGACATCTCCCGATCCTCAAGCAGCTGTCAGCGCATTCAGTGCGCAAGCCGTACAAACTGTATGTACCGTACCGTACAAGTAGCTACACATCGGCGTGGTCCTCAGCTTGACGGGAAAATGCAGTTAGTGCCTCGCCGAGTGGGGGTTAATATCCAGAACCCCCCGTCATATTCGCGGTCGCGGATGCGTTCATGTACATCACGCCGTACATGAAGTTAGGGGCGGAGGATTACATACGACGGAAAACTAAAAAACACGTACGCGCTTTTGATTCAAGCATTCTTATCTTTATTCTTCTCCTTTTCATTGTTGTTAGTAGTAGTAGTAGTATCATGACATCACTATTGATTACACCCACTAATCGTGCGAGTCACGGTCCTTCATCTCGAGCGATCGGACGTCCTTCAAGCCCGCATCTGCTTCTTCGTGAAAGAGAGGATTGTCCTCAGCACTGGCCCCAGCCCCAGCTAGCCCAGCCACCAGCGACGTTCTGGAAGACGTTCACAACATCGATCCTTCCGGGGTACAACGTGTAGAGCACGTAGAAATAAATGCACAGGGCCAGGACGATGGTGACGGAGCCAAAGCAAGCTGAGATGATGATGACGGGTAGGGAGTGGGGGAAGACCATCAGCACGCGTGTCACCAGCGCCCTTACACCGCATACGACGGCAAGGGATGATGAGAGGGAGAGGGGGCCGTCCTAAGTTTTAACGGGTTTAAAAGATCGGCATTTTGGTATGGCTGTCCTCTATTTGGGCTATCCATCTGGGTCAGTTTTACGGTTATTTGAAACAGGGCCGCCATCCCTGCTCGCCGGCCATCGTTTCCGAAGGTTGATTGTTCTTTGCTTTCGTTCAAAATGAGCCCACTAGCGCCTCATGTGGCTGAGGTTGCGTCCCTCACGACGAGCCTTCAGGTGGAATTTATATATCAGGAACTACAGAAACCTCTTGTGGCACTTGAAGTTTTTTTATGTTTGTATGAGGGGTGCGTGTAATATCACCACTGCTGGTTTGTGTGTAGGATAGGGGGGTACATCACCCGTGGCCACTAACCTGGCAGTCCCTACCTTCCCCGGTATTTCGGGGCACCCTCATCCAGTCTCCCATGCCGACTTCTCCGAAATCAGTGGTTTTCCCAGGTTCAGCACCCACCACCAGCATCCAGCGGAATCTGCCGAATCAACTAAGGCTTCAACTCCACTACTGGTTAGCTCGCAGGTCACTTTAATTGGGGTCATCACCGTCCATCGACATGGGGGCACCCTGCCCTTAACATTAGGGTCTTTGGCCCGCTCTCAGTCGGGGTAGAACCTAGGCTTTGTGTGTGTGGGATAGGGGGGTACATCATCCGTGGCCACTAACCTGGCAGTCCCTACCTTCCCCGGCATTTCGGGGCACCCTCATCCGGTCTCCCATGCCGACTTCTCCGAAATCAGTGCTTTTCCCAGGTTCAGCACCCACCACCGGCATCCAGCGGAATTTGCCGAATCAACTAAGGCGTCAACTCCGCTCCTGGTCAGCTCGCAGGTCACTATAATTGGGGTCAGGTCGCAGGTCACTATAATTGCTGGTTTGTATGTTGCTCCCGAGCTTGAAACTCGGTCGAGTTGTAGCTAACGAAAAACGACCAACGATACAAAGGCCGTCGAAAACAGCAAGGGGCATGCTCGGTGCACAGGTCCTCGTGTTGTGTAGGTCCTTTTGCCGACAGTCATATTGGTATCGAGTTCCTGGCCCGGTGAGATCCCATTTTCCGCCTGTTACGATTTCCGTTTACGATTTAAGTTTCGCAATCAAAAGTCGTATTGTCTCTGTGCTATTTGCCTGATCAGTAGGACGCTCGGTCTTAGGTGGAAAGTATGTCCCTTGCTTACCTCCTTGATTGATCGGGCTTTGATCGGTCGCATTGCTCTACATGCCTGTCCACCGGCCCTGCGGCTTGCTTGATCTGTCCAGCTGGCAAACCTTTATCAGGATTGAGGGTGCGACGTGCCCCTGTAGCCACGTCCAAACAGGTTTTTCTTATTGGGAATATTTTGCGGTTTTATCTCAACTGTTGCCCTGCCCGAACATGACAGTTGGATAGGAGTGGATAGACAACATTTGTCACAGCACAGCACGTAACCTGCACAGCGCATGACGTCCAGCTGTCACGCGCGCCAAACTTCAACAGTCGCATACTAAAACTACACAATCATGTTCATAAGGTAACTAATGCTATTAAAAATCGTTGTAGCATTTGAAGTAAGCTAGTAGGCTCGATAGATGATCGGTGGTCGTTCTTAGAATTGGCTCTAAAGACCAAGTTTTTGGTTTGACAGTAGCAGACGATCACAGGTCATTCATCCACATGACACATCCAATGGCCTCTGCAGACAGATCCGTCTGTGTGTTTATGCACTAACGGGACATGAATCCCTCCTTCGCAATCTTGGACAGATCGAGAGATTCCATGTATTTATCAATAAAAACATATGTACAGGACTGATATCGAGGGCGCTCATTGCTCCATGAGTAAAGAGCGTCGTTTATTGTACAGCAATAAATTCACGCGCCACGCCATCCAACTAGCTACGGAAGGTGCCACACTTGAGGATGCCATCACACTCCATACGGCGTCAAACGCACACATAGCCCATATTTGGCTGGGCATTGTTACTGTTTATACAGCCGCATATGTACACATTGAGCAAGCTGCGCACGCCAGAACCCTTTTATATCAGATACCATCAAAACGTTCAGCAGTGCAGAAGACGAGTTCAGCTGTAAAGTAGCAAAAGCATGAGCCAAAGCAGGCAGGTACCGCAGAGGGCACAATCAGGCACAATAAGGCCTTGTATGTAGCAAACAACGAACGAACAAAGCGAGGTAGATAGATAGTGTGCAGATGGCCAGCAATTGAACGAGGTAATAAAACAAGCTTACAAAGACAAAAAAATCTGTCGTCACGGGAACTAGAGATCATGCAAGGGGCTCAATATGCAAATCCCCACCTGCCATTAACTATATACGCACGACAATGCACTAACCCTGCCATGCGCAATTTTGTAACAGCAAACCTATTCCACAATGGAAACAGGCAGGGATCCGCGCGCACATCATACACACACGCCCCTGGACCCTACGTACCCCAACTTATCCTAGATAACCAACCCGTTGTAGGATGGTTTATTCAACATCCACCACATCCCTAATAGAAACGGTCAGAACTGAACAGCAGTAAGGCGCGTGCACCATTACATAACGGCTAATCTTAACTGGCTTCCCTACACCTATAGGCATGCATGTGCTTACCTCATGCATACAGCACCTCGGACACTCATCGTAATCAACTACAGCAATTGCCTAAAAAGGAATTTCCAGGCAGGAGATATTCATTCTCACGTATATGTCGATACGATGCTTGCCTTCGTCTAGAGACATTTAAAATACATCCTATCCTATCACCACCAAATTGTCATGTCTACTGGGCCCTAGTAACGCACGTTGCCATGCGTAAATGACTTAGATAATGCCCTCGCATTCATTGAAACTTGATTCTTCATTCTATTTATTCGTTATAAAAGTTTAACTGGGATGTGATTTCTTGACTGGTGGAGGAGCTGCTGGCTTGAGCTGGCACTTTCCTAGTACGTTCCCGTGTTCTACGTCCGATGCTGGCCGGCATTCATACTTGGCATCCCAGCACTGCAGCGAGCTAGGCGCCGCCAGAATGCACAGGTCGTTCTTCTTGCCGATAATACACTCCTTGTCATTGCAGTGGTTGCACTTTCCGATCTTCTTGATGGTGACACCCAAGCAGTCTGCAATGCACCTGGTGGAAAGGGCTAATTGTGTGACATACAACGAACATGGCAGACATAAACCTATCTAGCGCATTAACGGCACCAAGACCCTCTCCTCAAGCCAAGAACCGCAGGGACAAGGGCACGATGATGCACAAGCCATCCCTGTTTTAATACTCGCAAACATCTACGATCTGCGGTTTGTTTTACCAGGGTGAGGCTGCAGCCGAAAATGCGGTGACTTAAACTCGGCACCATGCCCCTCTGATGGCTGAAGCCGAATGCCTTGCCGAACACCAGTACTATCCAGCAGAGGGGGAGGGCCTCAATGAAGGGACAGATGCGTCATACACTCACATGTGTGCTGGTTATGTGCGTGCGTGACAGTCGTAACAAGGGGTTATCGGCGCTTCTTAATGTGATGCCCATCCGGCAACCTACTTGTGCGGGTAGTTCTTCTTATCCACGCCACAAACAGCATGATAATCCATAGGGCATTCAGAACAGACAGGCGGCCATGTTGATGCCAGAATGGGAGCCGATGGTGGTGCCATGAAGGTAGGGTGCTGGTGGGGAGAAGTTGGGCTTCCTGGCAGCAGGGGCATGGGCCTACTTGACGCCATGTCAATGGGGCCGTTCGGTGGCAGGCCAGGCGGGCTGTTTGATAGAGGGAATGATGGCTTGATAGGTGGCATTTCGGGCAGAGAGTTGGGTCGAGATAATGGCGGGTTGGTAGGTGGCAGGCTTGGCTGATTGGTGCCTTGCGATGGGGGTGGTGGGTTCTTCTGTAGCGGCATTCCTGACTGTGTGTTTGGCGATGGGGGCGGTGGGCTGTTAGGCGCTGATATTCCTGGTTGTGCGTTGGGGGATGGGATCGGTGGGCTGTTAGGCGGCGGTATTCGTGGCGTGTCATCAGGTGGTGTTGGCATCCATGAGATACTAGGGAAGGAACTGCCAGAGGGGCTTTCCAGAGGTGTTGTTGAGGAACCATAAACAGCTGGTGCGCCTGAGGGAATGCTCCGGGGCGGAGACGGTGGCAATCTGTAGGCATGGATTGCAAAAGAAAGACAAAAACATCAGCAGCAGCAGGAGGAGCTGTTACCGGTCTAATGGACGGATCGCGTGGTAAGGTCCCTTTACCTACGGAAATGCCATGCGTGTGCAATCTATTTACCAGGCAAACGGAAACCACAAACAACAGGAATGTGCATTAATAATTAGGAAGCATGTCCCCATTGAATGAGTGACTTGTGTATATTGCGCGCTATTTCGTTCGGTTCCTCTCCCCCTCTGGCCGGACTCGTCCCAGATCGGAAAGGAAGGGTGAACCAAATATGATCGCCCCCAGTCGTCAATGTGGGAGGGTCCCATGATAACGCATTCCAGATAACTTCCACGCAGGTGACGTGGTTAATCGAAAATCTCCAGAGGTCACTTCCGAAGGGCCAAGTCTTACATGGTCCTTTAGCACATGCATGGAAGTTACGGCCGGCAGGGGCAAATGAGGCAGGTCCACACCCAGATCCGTACGTACTCCTGGATGCACATTCCTGCCGCAGCTAATATCCTTCACCTTTTCACGGTCGCGCCATCGCACGCCCCTGGGTATTGGACGAGCACTCCATCACATCCCGCCTCGCAAATGTTTTCATACGTCCGGTCGTTCGATCCACACACAGGTGAGTACACTTGGGGGCAGATGCAGTCGGGCGGGAGAGAACGGCATTCTCCGGGGTAGTCCACGAGCACGCCCGCACAATTGGAGGCGCAGGCATTGGTGTAGGTCTGGCGGTCAGCACCGCATACGGGATCGTAGTCTGTCGAGCACATGCAAGTTGACGTGTATTTCAGGTTGCTTGGCAGGACGACGGCGGTTCCGTTCATAAAGACCCAGACGGCGCTGCAGGGTGCAATCTGCGGATAAGAAGAGAGTAGAGGAACGCCGGTTTGACGGGTCGATGGTAGGTTGGGCAGATGATGCAACTGGGACTAGACTTTGTCCGCTACAGCTACTAATTGCCAAACAGCGAAAGCGCCTTAGCATTCCGGTTAAATAATTCTACCCTAATGGCTCACGAGCTTTTGCAGTATATATGTAGCTTGCGTAAGATGCCGTCGCCCTCGACATCGCGCACGAAGAGACTCACGTGTGGCCGGTGAAAGTTACGGCATGCACAAAAAAGTGAAGGAAGCCAATCGCCACATACCAACTGCCACCTGTTCAGGTTCTAAGTTGGACGCCTTATCCACAAAAGTACAGGATTTGCTGCTGCCAGATGCCTCCAGCTCCGGAATGCCATGCAGCGTCCGGAGCTTGCTGCTACGAGCGCGGCGCACTTAAAAGAAGTATAGCACCAAAAGGTGATTCGACCTCAACCAAGGCCCTTCCGCACCCCACAAAAAAGGGATCCGGCGACAGATGCTCGATGGACCTGTGTCATATTTTACGACCGCATAATGCACAACGGATAGTTCCTATTTGGGTCCACCGATCTGGGTCATTAACAATCAACAATTCATGATGCATAAACTTAAGCCCTGAACACCTACGCAGACGATTTGGCTCCTTCAACCCTTAGCTGGTTGGAGAAGTAGACGTGCCAGATCCTTGCTACTCACCTGCTTAGGGCGACTGTTGCCCCAATCTTCCGCGCCGGTACATCGCACGGACAGACAAAGAGTGGTCATGGCTTCCGGGAAACCTTCGCTGGTCACTTTGCAAGGGTCACCGAAGCACGTGACTGTGGTCGCTGGAGTGCACCTGCATACGCAGTCACAGGCACCGGTAGCACCAGTAGCAGAGGTTTAAGGCGCTAGTTGGAGAACCCCACAGGAAAGTTGCATGTCGCTGCCGGTAACTTTGGTGAGACAACGTTACATTCACAGGAAAACAACATAAACACACACGAATGTGCGGTTTGTCGGGGCGGCTCATCAAGCGAGTTGAAAATAGAGTGCACCTGCGCACGTAAAGAGTATAGGCAACATCTTATGGAAGATTCCCATCAGGTACAGAAACTTCGATCCCATATCCCAGTCGTGATAACCGTGCTGTAGCCCAAGGTTATGTATGAAGGTGCGAGCATAGGGGCATGCAACGGTAACGATAGTGCATACTGCAGCATGGCAATTATAGTTGCTACCTTCGTTTGGGGACAGGCTATGGAATGAACCTCGTATGTTCCTACTTGTCAAAGGGGTTGTCGTAATCACATGAGCCGTGTGTCCAGGCCTCACTGCCGAACAAGGTGCAGTTCGCGATACAGCTGTTTGGGAAGGTAAGATGGCTCTTACTACTACAGACGGGTTCGTATATCGCTGGACAAGAACAGTCTGCAGAGCCCACAGCAGCGCATCTCAGCAGACCTGATGACGACCGAAACAGCGGAATAGGTGCGAGGATACGTAGCAAATTCAAGAGAACAATGCAAATCAAATTTCCAACAAAACATAAAGATTTTGGTTCTTCTTTTGTTATTCCACTCGATGATGAGTATTGTGCACGAGCGATGTTGTCTAGAAATTCCGCATATGTGATGTCGGACTATCTTGCTGCTGCGTCCTACCACACTACTAACCTGTGCTGGAGAGCGTGACAAGGCAGGCGATCAGGCAGCATGCATACGGGATTGGGGTCAGCTGTCTGACCATGATAAGATTTTGAATCTCTCCAGGGTTACCGGAAGCTAGCGGCTAATGAATGCTCTTCAAGGTTCGAAAGCTGCAATAACCTGAACAGGCTGGGAATTTGTCGCTTTTTTTGTGGCAACCAAATTGTATATTTTCAGCAAGGCAGACATGTATGTCGCGATGCGGCAGCAAGGGGAAGTATTAAATGATATGATATGATATATGGAGTGAAAAGAAGTAAACTATTTCATTTGTACGGTAATGTCGGGTGCATCTTCATTCGCGGTGGCTGGTACGGATGCACAGCGCGATCGGGTTCTCTCCGCAAAAGCTGCTTAGGATTCCTCAAGTTTATCTGCAGCATAAATTCATATATCCATGACTGGTAACTGTGCGCAATAATGTGATGAGTATACCCTGGCTGCAGCAATTGAGGTTATGATGAATTGGATGATTTACAGTAGAGCGAAATCCCAAGCAACTTGCAAATGCCGAAACTTTGCTGTCGAAGCCTGTTTTAATTGGGGTTTCAGACTCAAAATACCTAATCCAAAACGTTACAGCCAGGAAGTTTCATATGCTTGCATGCCAAATTGCCAGCAAAAATAACTGACGCCGTGAAATGAAAGTTTGGAAAATGCCATTGGGCGAAATGAAGAATGTAATACTAGTATGTCGGGGTGTATGATTTAGATAACGCCGCACCCGTATAACGCATGCGCTCGCCCTTGCTCGCCAAGGAAGGAAATGGGTCAAGATTTCGAATGAGCAAACACGTCGCCCTCCGTAAAATTCAGTAATTGCACACATCTTGAGCATGATGCGGGCAATAGGATGGCCTCTCCTCTGGCTCCCCTAACATATAGAGAGCGATAAAGAGCCCACCAGACCACCTATGACCACTTACATCTTCCCCAATAGTTTCTTAAAACACCAAACCAATCAGCTGTTTGGAATTATTTTTTTGAACTAAGCAATAATCAAGAACCAGTCCAGATGACGTAAACTTAAATAAAACTTCCTGGGTGCATACATCCTGAAAACCTGGAATGCCATGTGCGCGAACGCAAATTCAACGGCTGGCATATCATTGAGAAGCACGCAGATGCAACCGTCCAGCAGGCATGCAACTTATAACCCCGGTGAACGGGCCGGATTCCATTCCGTTGATATGTTATAGCTTCCGAAACACCCGAAACGTCTGTGCATCTGACCAACTAACCCGGACCCGTAGCGTGACCAACTCCTCAAATACCATCGCATCCTCAGCCACGCTGCTGCTGCTGCTAGATACTGCCACTTTAGCCTTCCAAGCATCTCCGCAATCGCCTCCTGAGGCTCCGCCGGCGGCGGCGACGGCCTGCTTCGACATACCCCAGAACCCCACTCCACTGTACGACACGCACAGCGCACCTGCCGGCAGCTCCCGTGCCAGCTTGGCCCTGGCCGCAGCTGCCAAATGCTCGTCCCAGCATTGGTCCGCCAGTACGACAAGCCAAGCGTTTGAAACATCGTCCTGGAGCAGGTTCCCGCAGGTGAAGCGCACGCCTTTCACACCTGCCGATGAGCACGTGAAGGTAAGGCCCAGGTGGGATTGGCACCGTGGTAAGCAGGAGGCTGGGAGGTGAAGTGGAAGGGAGATCAAATTGAACAAAGTTTCTGGGCTTTATCCAGTCCCCGGACTGCTGGTAAAGTAAACAAGTCTGGTATAATCTTCTGAACAAGAATCTGGGTTTGCCGGACGCAGAGCACAGGACCATCAGAAAGTCGTCCGTCGTACACTTAAAATGTGAGCTAGCTCCCCATGTCACGACATAATGTCATTCATCTCCATTCAAAATATTATGTTATTACACGTTTCAGTGGACAGGGCATGGCGGGGATTTTCATACCTCTCAACCTACAGCCTATAGCTTACACAATCCTTCTAAAGGATACAGATACTTGGTACAGACGCACCCGGCAACGCAGCTCCCTGTTCCGTCACCACCCGCTCCGCGCAGCTGTGTAAGCAGGACAACAGCTCCACGCCTCTACTGCGCCAGCCATACGTCAGGGCGCCGTACAGGACGAGCCAGCCGCAGGAGCTGCCCCACACAACATATTCGCGGCCCTCGATGGATGATCTCATGGCTTCTCCGAGCGCGGGACCAGCAGCCGCAATAACCTGCACGTGGTGGCGGGGCACGCAGGCCAGAGGAATAATGACTGGATCTTAGAGCTTTTAAACGGGAGCACGGGAGAACGCGGGATCCCCTTAAATGTATGATCCACCTCAAGCTGAACCCTCACCTGGAGCCATGAACTGTACGGCGTGGAGCCGTAGGAGAAGTTCTCTACGCTGTATGCTGCGTCATGCCCAAATCGCTCCGAAACCTCAGCCGCGAGTCTGCAGATTGGCAATGGCCAGGGCGGCAACGTTTGCGCCTTAGCGGTGGGCCCCATGTATGTCATCGGAACTGACGGTGAGATTACTGTCCTGCCCAGAACCGTGACAAGTATTTTGTTGAGCGCGGAACCGCGCATCGTGAGAAGTTTGGCGGAACCTACTTGACGTGGAAATCCAGGCTCTGCTCCTGATGACTTAAGCTCCGAACCACAGCCTCAAGGGTATTCGTGTTTACAGGTAGGTCAGATGGCAGAGCGGCGACCGCGGCCCGCATCGCAATGATCTCATCTTCGAGCTTTGCAGCTCGCAGCTGTCGTACTTGTGCCGCAAGATCAGCAGGCCGTCCTGCGTCGATGTGGTATTTTTTACTTTTGTTTATCTAATTGTCTGTCTTCTGAACTTAAAGCTTATAAAATTTCTTGGGTGGCTGCCGTTGCGATAGCTTGGGCTTTGACGCTAAGTCTAGACAATGATGGTAAACGCACCTTCCTCCAAAGCTTCAAGCCCCGGTACTTCCTCAGCCAAAGACTTTAAGCATTGTAAGAGTTTCATTACCGCAGTGCCCGCATTGGGGTCTGTGGCAAGCTGCAGGAGAAATTCCCGGACAGCGGTGTGAATCAGCTGCAATTGAGATAAGTAGGCCGAAACTGTCCTATGTATGTGCTGCTTAGATGCGTGAGACAGACCGCCAGCACCTCCCTTAGCGTGAAGCTTGACCAACTTCGCTTGTAAGAGCATTACTGCATGTTTTGCGCAGAGGAAAGCGTCCTCCATTCTTAAAGCTGGTTAAATTTCCAAATGTTTGTAATTTTAACATCGGCACTCTGTATACACAGTGTCATTGTGCAAAAGCATTCACAAGCATCGGAAGTATCGGACTTAAGCGGGTAACCGCTGAACTGAAACCGAAAGCTAGAAACCGAAACGTTAGAAAACGCCACACAATCATTATTTCACATTACTTTGGTAGATGAATGTTGTAAGAAATAATATAACATTGTCACTATCATTAGCGTCCAAAACGGTGCACACAGGGTGTGCACACGCAATCCCCTGCTACCGTTGGTCAAGCTCCTCACCATCACGTCAAACCGGGTCAGCAAAGTCCAGCCAGACCTAGCCTGCCGACCTCCAGGTCCCCTATCCGGGCCTCAAACCCATCTCCAGGGCCTCATACCTAGGCCCCCATGCGCTCTCCTGCCACACATGACACATCCAACACTTAGCATGAATACTTAGCGACGTATCCATATAGCTGAAAATAAGCACCTATCCGCAAGCTCGCCTCGCGGCAGCAAACCTCCGTAACATGGATGTGTAGGAAACGGAAGATCCAAGAAAGTATTCATGTAAACAGTAATAGGTAGGTAGTAGGTAGGTACGTAAATAACCTGCTGCTCCCGAAACGCATTCCCCGCTGGCATACAATCCCCGGGGCCAACCGGATACATTAACATAAGCACTCGTCGCTGCCCCTTGACGGCAATCTTATATGCAAGTTGTGGCGTTGGTTATATGTAAGCTTTACAGGGTGAAAACATACGCACAACATCCCAAAACAAGAACCGGACCACACGGCATGCCATGCATGTATATCTGTACGTATTTGCATGGCAAGGCCCTATTTCCCCCTCATCGTCCCCCCCCAAAGGGCATCGTCGACATGCTGCACCATGGGCCACGCTGGGTGAGGGTTGGGCGGCAGCCCATGAGGCTGTCCTTCTCCTTCTCCTTTTTCTCCTCCTCTTCCTCCTCCTCCTCCTCCGCCCTTCATCCTCCAGAAAGCTTCATGACGTGCACCCCGCGCAGATGCCCTCCCTTATCACAGCCGCTGCGTTGGCCGCCACTCGCAGCGCCGCGGCTATGATGGGCGCCAACTCATGTATGCTCACGCCGCGAAAGCTGCCGTTAATGTCCTGATCACTGTCTGCATCGTTGATGCTAGAGCCAGCAGCAGCATCGGTGCGACCGCCACGAGCCCGGCGTGTGTCTTCCTCACCGGCTTCAATTGCGATCGCCAACAGGCAGTTGAGTCGTTCGAGTGTTTCTGACATCGCCCTGAGCAGCGGCTGTTGGTACACCTCGGTGCCTGTTGGTACCACATGGGTCGGTTGGAGGTTTTGGCACAGTGTGGAATGCAGAAAGGTAGGGGAAAGAGGAGAACGGGAGAAAGAAGACGGGAGAGGAGACCGGGAGAAAGAGGAGGGGAAAGAGGAGGGGAAGAGGAGGGGAAGAGGAGGGGAAAGAGGAGGGGAAAGAGGAGGGGAAAGAGGAGGGGAAAGAGGAGGGGAAAGAGGAGGGGAAAGAGGAGGGGAAAGAGGAGGGGAAAGAGGAGGGGAAAGACAAATAAGCAAGACCTGGTACTGCTGTAGAGACGCTGCTGTGATAAAGTGTGGCTATTAACCGCGAAGGTGGAGCCTTGGTGGCTAGCTCCGTCAAAGGTAGAGAAGGTGAACGTAAACTAGGTAGCCGCCAAGGCCACTGCGAATAGGAGCAGAAAAGAAGGCAGTAGAAAGAGTGGTGAACCGTACTATTGGCCTTGCTGCTGCTGCTGGGAACGAAACAGTACCGCGTGAAAATTGTTGGGTTCGCTGAAGTGGAGTGGGGAGTGGGGTGAAAACGGACTGCTGACCGCTGGTGCTATCATGCGGCGTGTACCTGAGATCATCATGGGGGGGTTATTCGCTGTCCGCCTACGACCCCCCTCGCCTCATCCCGGGAAATAAAAACGCAACAACAGAACGAGTACGGCACTCACGTGCATCCAATAAACTCCTTTTCGCCGCCGCCTTCGAAGCCGCCGATGGTGATGGTGATGGCAGCGTGAGTTGCATTTTGGCTAGTGATGGCAGCAACAGCTCGTGATGCCGATGCCGCAGCACTGCATCACCGCCCCGAGCACTGTCGCTTCTGTTGTGCAATGCGAGGCGCTGCGGTGCCACGCAAGCTACTGCAACGTTGAGAGCACCGGCAACGATAGCAAGACGCTCGAAAGGAGGCAATTTGGACAATTTCACAGTCGCCATACAAGTCATCAGGTAGGTGATGAATCCCTGGGCTGCCTCCTGGGGTGATAGCTCGCCCGTCTGCTGCTGTTGTTGCAGCTGTTCTCCCTGCTGCGTTTCCTGGAAAACACACAGCTGCGTTTCGACGCATTGCAGATGCTGTTGCAGGAGATGCGCGGTGCTGGTGTTGTCCACATTAGCAGGAGGATGGAGGAGCTTGCTGCCGGCTGCCGTAGACACGGCCACGACCAAAGCCAGCTGCCAAACAGAGATGTACTTGTGGTGCTCCAGCATGGACTTCACTTTGCGCACCATCCGGGGTATTTCGCTGTGCCGTGCGGGGCAAAACACACACAACACGGGCGAGACGAAGATGCGTCACCTCAACCTCAACCCACTCAGGCCGGAAGGAGCATCGGATGGGACGAGCAACAGCGGCGAGGCGGACAGAGCAGTATGGGTAATAATGAAAAGCTGCTCTCCCCCCAGCCTCCCGGAACCCAATAACGTGATTTCCCGTTATCCCGCAGGCCCGCTGCCAAAATGCGTCTTCTCCTGCCACCTAGCAATCCCAACCACACTTACCTCCCCTCACACACATACACACGAACACTATTACAACACCACTCCCATCAATCCCCATCTCACCAACGCCACTAAACCTTACCAGCAACCTACTCGACTCAGCGAATAAGCTGCCGAAATCCAAGCATAGGTTACCCCTATCCTTACCCAAAATCTTACCTTCCTAGTTTCCCCGCCCACAGCACCGACGGTGGCGCCAGCTGCAATCCAAGCGTCAGACAGCTCACGCCCGCCTCGCCCAGCGCCTTGAACGCACCCGGTCGGTCTAAGCAACGCTGCACGAGCGCTGCTGCCAGCGGCGTCACTTGAAGCCACCTCCGCCAGCCACCACTGCCCTCCCTTTCTCCTCTCCTCCAGTCTTCTCCTTCCTTCTCCCCCTCCTCCTCCTCCCTCGCCTCCTTCTCCTCCCCCTCCTCCTCCTCCTCCTCCTCCCCCTCCTCCTCCCGTGCCAGCGCCCAGCCCAGCAGCTCCTTCGCCAGCAAGGTTGCAGCGACCTCGAGCTGAGCACAGTATCGAACTGACCCGTGGGTCCGTTGCAAGTTCCTCTCCAGAGCGCACGGCAGGAATGCGCTCCAGGAAGGGCCCGGTTGGGTCCCCGTCAAGATGCCCGTTGCGGCTTCGACCAGTGCAATCGCATGCTTCTGAACTTGGTCCACTTGAAGCGACCCGTGGGACATTAGTTCAGCCAGCACGACGAGCAAGGTTCCGGAGCTGTCATCTGTGAGGGCGCTCGGCACAGCGAGCAGGGCAGTGGCAGACCTCAGGAGAGCAGGGATCAATCCTGGTGACGCAGCGAAGAGTGCCCCCAGGCGGCTTAGAGTGACTGCGCTGCCCTTTCCGGCGCCAGTGCTGCCACTCATTTCGTAATCGTCATCAATGATGGCCCTAGTAGGCACTTCCACTATATGTACTGTTTTTTCCTTTGCCGCGAAGCACTCCAGGACAAGCAAAAGTCGCAGTGAGCGCCATGATATGGAGTCGCCATCCGTAGACGGGAGCATGAGCAGCGGCAACAACGCCTCCATTGCATTCGCTTCCATAGCTTGCGCCACCCCATGCGGAGTAGATGTCTTCGCAAATCCTGCATTAAAGGCTGCAGTAGACGTCTTTACACCTGCGTGAGAATCCTCGTCCGACGCAACGGCAGTCGCAGCTGTGGCGACAACGGCGGACGACAGCAGTCGCGGCGGCATCAATGGAGTAACAAGGAGGTGCTCAAGAACGGTGACCGCATCACGGGCAGCGCCCGCAGAAGCATGGTGCTGGTCAGTAGCATGGCCAGGGAGTCCCTTATTGGCTGCCATGTCGCTGCTATAATCATCGCTACTGATGACGCTGCTAATGCCTATGGTATTGTTACACTCATGTGCCCATTTAGCGTCGACGGCATGCACTGCTCGGGAGAAACAGCAACAGCAGCTGTAACCCCCACCGCCACCGTCAGGGTTGCCGACATTCAAAGACTTTGGAATCGTGTCTTTGGGGATTGGCAGCACTTGAGACGCTCGTGATGATGACGAGGGTGGTGCTTGCTGAGAGGGCTGCTGTTGCGGCTGGGATGATGGATCCCCGAAGGTACTTGTGAAGGTACGGATAACGTTCACAAGCGCCGGTAAGACACCGGTGTCAATTATGGCGATCACCGGCCGCTCAGAAGTCTTGGGGAAGGCGCGGAGGGTCTCCGCCAGTGCGGCTAAGACCTCGAAACCGCAGCCGTTGCCAGGCGGAGAGCTGTGCGGCACGCGGGCGGCCATGGGGTCAGGAGGTCGGCCCTGCTGTGACACTTCTGGGGTTAAAATGTTGATATATTATGTCGGAACAAAGGTGGTGCCGGCTAGACCGGCGTCAACTTGCTGACGAAATTGAATAGGTTAGACGACGGATACCAATGTTGTTGACAACAACAGGAAGGTACAGAGAGAGGGTTAACCTCTTATCCTCAAGCGTCCCAAGGTCACTAAAGATGGCCAGCAAATGAGGCGAGTCGATGAAAACAAGGAAAACAATACTGGTGCACCGTACGGCATTGACAATGCATGGACGCCCCATTTGCATATAGGATTTGCTTTGCTGCGGACAACAACCTACGTGCTTGCTTTAAAAGTTATATGCTACTAACGCATTATCCATGCTATAGAGGAAAACGGGATAAATCCTCGTCAAGTTGACGGGCTCTGAACTGGTTCCACAAGTATTTGACACAGCACTGAGAATAGTAAAAACTTTGTACTGCTAAAATAGGAAAAAGATCATCACCATGTCGGAGGCTGGCGCAGTCAACGGAACGCCGGTGCGCGGGCGTGCTGTCCATGCTTGTTGTGTCAGCCCACAATGCATAGCTGAAGCAAACATTTAGCCCGTTCTATACAGGTCGATGAGGATGTCGCCCTTCTGGATCAGCTAGACGAAGCAAACGGCAAGGAGGACCAGCTTGACGAAGACACGGCAGCCTTGCTTCATGAACTCGAAGGCTCTCAACGAGACGTGCAACGCATGCTTGAACAACAGCGCGTACAGGCCGAAGAACTGGGCACCATGAAAGAACACCTTTGTGCTGAGGTGCGCACACCGGAACGTTGAGGTCTGGTTTGTGTCGTGCAGTCTGTCCTCTAGCCCCTGCTTGAAATGTTTACTCCCCGTGTGCTATGTTTGGCTTCATGCATGTACGTGTTTCAGCGGCTTGGTCCTTATAGTTATCAAAACTACCCATTAGGATTTACGGGCGTTTCCTTTTAGTATAAGGCGTACCTGCTTCAATGGTTAGTTTTTTTGTCCGATGTTTCAATCGTCAGTACCTTTCCATTATACCTCAAAGATGCATGGTTCACGCCTCCCTCGGTCCGTCCGTCCTTCGTCTGCTCGTGTGTCATCGGTTATTTGCCCGCCTGCTATGATGAAAGTGCTGTTTGAGGAGGCCTTCACGAAACCTTAAATGAGGAGTCCCTCACATTCTTTTTTGGTGCTTTGTTCAAAGCATTCAAACAATTTCTCATCCTACATTCAAAACCCTTTCCCAACCCGGCTTCATCGCGCATCGGCACTGTCGTACTGCACTTTACCAAGTGAAATTCTTTCCCTTGCCTCCTCTTACTTTTTACGCTGGCTTTACGCCTTTGTCGTCCGTCGCCTGGGACAACAGCTACAGCAACTCAAGGACGATGCCTGGCGGTTTCACATGAATGTAGAGCTGGAGATGCTCAAGCGTCAGCTAGCGATCCTCAACGACCTGGATGCCGATTTGGACGATATGGAGGCGCGTCTCGACTCGGAGTCAGGCGAGCCAGATCAGCAACTCATGAGGAAGATGATGGAAGGTAGGTGAGAGTCCGAGCCGGGTAGGCGGTGGGCCGAGAAGTAGATGACGACCCAAATCAGGATACCCTAAATTTGAAGGAAGGCCCCATGGATCTTTCTGAACATGAGGCATCCAACTGTTAACACAATTGGCTGCCTCATGTCGAGTCTCCTGGTACGTAAAAGCTGCTCTATTTGCCCTCCCCCCCACACACACACCTTTCCCTGTCTCCAAGACGTTTTCAACACTCCACTCCGTCGTCCCTATAAATGTCCGTTAACGTCGAATCTTTGTTGTTGATTAACCCTGAACAAAGATGCGAGAGCTGCAACCATTGCCATGCTCACGCGGAAGCCGCAGTCTTCTTTGGCGGCAGACGGCGATGGCGTGGGACCGTCCGAGTTACCTGGCAGTGGTGGCGACGACGGCAAGGACTCTGAGAGAGACCCAGAAGCATATGAGGATAGGGTCGACGATGAGGAGTTGGAGATCAGCAAGATGCAAGAGTGCTTGGATAAAGATTTTGAATTGATGCAGCAGCAGCTGCAGGTAGTGCCAGTGGTGGGAAACGTAGGGGCGCCTGGGGGCGGAGATCAGCCGCCCGGGGGGATCTAAGAATACGGCGCGCCGCTGACGACTGTTGCGATATACTGCTGTCACGGTCGTTGCCGTTGCTTCGGTGGCATGGTGACTATCTGGACGGAGTTGTTATGTACGCGACACAATTAGGGGACACTACCTGCCTGCCGTCGCCTGCTACCAGGTGCCGCATCTTTCTCCCATTGCCTCGAGCCATAATTTTTTCTTTTGCCCTCTCCTGGTCGTTTGCCGTTTGACCTGCCACATCCAGTTCGTCAGAGCGGAGTCCGAAATGATAGCTGCAAAAAAAGCGGAGCTAGAGGCGGAACTGCGAAGGCTTATGGAAGAGAAGGCTGACGACCTATCCGCGCAGCTGATGGATTTGGGGTTCGGGGACAACCAGAGCTCCTTGGAGTACTTGGAGGAGGAGGCAGACGCCGAGAATAGGCTGGAAGGCACTGAGTATGCCAGAGGGGACGTGGACAAGGTTGTCATCGAAGCTGGAGTTCCTCAGGAAGCCACGACTGACGGGCCGGTGTCACCGCGGCCTTGAGGGCTTTTGCGGCTGCTTTGTGGCGAAAGAGGGGACGTGGCGTGAACTGTTGAACATAGCGAATTTTATATATAGTTTACAAACCACCACAGGCGGGCTGCGCACGTGTACTTGCGAACTTGAGGGTGTGGCTGGCTAAGTATCCTACCGTACCAAAGGGGAGGGGCGTACGGAAGGCGCGGTAGAGCACAATAACAATGTGAGCAGGCAATGCAGTTAAAACGTTATGTCCGGGGGACGTTTAGTTCTGCGCGGGGTGGGTCAGATCGTGGAAATGCGCTGTAGATGTGGTGTTGATGCGTGTGTAAACGTAAGGAAGGCGTGCCCCGTGCAATGTACTGATGGGAGGCGGAGACCAGGAGGGATGGATTTTTGAATTTGTATAATATGTGTCTTGATGCCCATGAGGCATCGTCGTTGTGCTGTGTCACGCTCGGTGGATAGTTATGGAGGCAAGTGCAACACCGTTACGTTGTCCGCCCTGGACGTCATTGTGTGTGCCTTGCCTAAGTGACATTTCGCGTCCAGTCCTCGTGGTCGTTTGTAGGTTTTGCGCGTTTGGCATGTTCGCTTGATCGGCTGCTGCATCAAGGAGCGGTCCCGTGTCTATCTGTGTCCATATAATCAGTTACATGTTGTCCCTGCAAGCAGGGACAACATGTAACGGGGTGGGGGCTAGCGGTCCGCATAGGGCAAACAACAATATTGCCGAGGTGGTGCGCCTTGGTGGTGGATTGGCGCTTTGAAGCATAGACGATGAGCGGCTGGTAATTGATTGCTCATGAGTATGAACGATAATCGCTGTAATGGATTAGCAGGACCCAACGCATGGGCCGATGTAATCGCAATTCACAAGGATATTCATGATGTTGTGTGTGGGATAAGGGGGTACATCACCCGTGGCCACTAACCTGGCAGTCCCTACCTTCCCCGGTGTTTCGGGGCACCCTCATCCAGTCTCCCATGCCGACTTCTGACCAGTGCTTTTCCCAGGTTCAGCACCCACCACCGGCATCCAGCGGAATCTGCCGAATCAACTAAGGCGTCAACTCCACTCCTGGTCAGCTCGCAGGTCACTATAATTGGGGTCGTCACCCTCAACATTGGGTCTTTGGCCCGCTCTCAATCGGGGTAGAACCTGGAACTCCAGGGACATGATGTTGTTAGTGAGGTTCCAATGATCAGCACAATGATAATTATCACGTACACACACAGACACATGACGCGTCACCAGCGCCAATGATTAAAATCCCTGAGACCGCAGAAGTCCCCAGGTGCTAGAAGCCAACCAGGAGAGCAACACGCTCAATCCTCCTCAGGTGGTATCTTACCTACTCCCATACTTACAGATGCAATTATATTCCATAAACTCGCGTCCTATCTATATTCAAAAACGCACTGCAACAGCGTATCCTGCGTTGCACACACACACACATATGCATACTTTCTCTCTCTCAACAAGGTGTATACGGCAGGACATGCCGCGTACAGCTAAACTTAATGGCCTCTCCGTACCTTTGTCAAAAATCCGGTCCCTCGCCGGATGTCAAAAATCCTCTTTTCCTTGTCCTTACGTTTCGCTCTTGTCCCCATCCCGCTGGCAGCAGTACAACACTAATCGCTAAGCGATCCTTATCTCTACTCAGCGGTTGGTCAACTTACTCCTGCTTAAGCATTTCGGCAACTCAAGACACCCCATAACGGGCTCGAAGCACACATAAGTAACGCACGCGGGCAGACAGCTTAACCAAATAACGGCCGGTAGTTCAACAAATATTCCTCCTCCTTGGCGGGCAATAAATGCATCCTTTGACAATTAAGAGACCCGAAGAGACACGTTCCCGCTTCAGTCTCTTTGCGTTTTCCCGTCACTTTTCAGGAGGCAGCCAAATGTAAGATACCAGCTCAGTCCAGGGAAGGAGCTTCATATTTGCAAAGCTCCCTCTGTACGTTAATATGGCAGTACTGGGTCCGAGCACTACACACGCGGCATATCCTTACGGTACCAAAACTGAGTGGGGCGAACGAGGTAGACCGACAGAGCGACAGACGGACACGCAAACAGACATCCTGACCGACTGACTGAATGGCCGGATTTGACGCGACGCCGCTAACAGGAGCGGCCGAGAAGCTCCTCTGTTGTCGCAGTGGTACGTGACGCGTTCCCCCTAACCCCCTCTCTGTAATCAGGACGGCTGTTTTCACACCCCGTATAAGTCCTGGGCAATGCCCCAAATTCCTGCGTTGCTACACATGTACGGGGTTACGGATTTATGACCATAGAGAACTCACATACACATACACACACAAACTCTGCACATAATCCCCTAGCCTTTTCTCTTTCCCCCCCCTCCTTGTCTCTTCCTCCTTACCCATCACCACCCCACCGCAGAAACACACACACACACATACAGATCAATAGGGTTAGCTAGCCACGTTCTTAGACACCTGAAGCCGTCAAGAGCGAGCAACGGTCACACCGAACGTGTTCAAACATTCACAATTACGAAAACGCGTTCATTCGTCCCCTCCCCTGCCCTGCGGGAAACCGCATAGCACCGCGTACCGCAGCCCCCAACGCTCCGTCCATTGCCTCTGACCGAAACAAACCGAATAAGGCCTTCAAAATTTCCCGGCATCCCGAACGGAGAAAACGTACGCAAACTCCTCTGCCTTGCTCTCGTGATCGGTCAATGCCAGGAGCTCTACACGCTACCGAAATTGCCAAACACAAACGTGTCTGTAAAACCCCCTTCCCCTAATAATGAATAAGGGGACATGAAGCGCAAAGACGAGTTGTTCCCATAACCTGCCATGCTAAGGTCCCTCGCCGGATTGGGTGTTATCGTCTCTCTGTGTTGAACTATGGTTGGACCGCCTCAAATAAAGGAACATTGCCCCCCCCTCCCCTCCCCCTCCCCTCCCCCTCCCCCACCCCAACCATCTCCTCCCCTGGCAGTGGACCTCATCAATTCTCATTTAGTATTCATGCACCGTCGAGCTCGTCGTGCGCTTCATTACGTCTGGACAGCAACCGCTCATAAAACCCGCAACCTCCCTCCCTCCCTCCCTGGCCGGCACTCCTCATACTGAGCGCAGCCCCCAAGTCCCCTTCAGCTGCGTCACCTGGTTCATCAGATGCTCAGGCCCCTAGCTCCTCAGGCAGCTCACCTAGCCGAGGCGGCCCCCCGGCGCCCCGTAGTGGGGGCCACGCCGCTGCTGGTGCCGCTGCTGTGCACGAGGACATGGAGCCCCGGACCGACACCCGAGGATGTCGGGCCCGTTCCGCCGCCACCGTCTTTCGGCAGAACCCAGTGCATGGCGAGCAGGACGATGAAGGGGGTGGTGAGCAGGGACAGCGCCGTGACGCCTAGCAGCAACATGTATACCTGGGAGGAGGGAGATGATGGGAGGGAGTTGGGAAGGGGGAGAAGGGGGGGAAGGGGGGACTGGCGGGTTCGAGATCCAAAGATCTGAACGAAAAGTGGAATAGAGCAAACATCCAGCCGGTAGGTAGGTAGATTAATAAGTAGATAGATAGATAGACACCCCGCGCAGAAGAAATCTGTTATAGGTAGACACCCCCTACTGTTCCCTCCAAGATGCCGGTTGACCCCAATCTAGCTGGTTGGCTCTCTCTCCCCCTCTGTCTTTCTCAGAACCCTGGGATCGACCCCCCGAAACCCCCCATCTTATATCCCATATCCCCACCACGCCGCATCACCCCCTGCCTGATGGCGCAATCCCGTACCTGCAGCGGTAACAGGCCGGACTGTACGGCATGACTCAGCAATACGAACGCAAACTCGCCCACGTGGGCCATGGAGAGGCCTGCGGGGCAAATACGAAGGCATTGGGTTGGAGCCATGTACGACACAATACCTACTTCAGGAAATGTACGGCGAAGAGGGTGAGAAGCAGTGGGCATGTCTGGCTCAAGGTGTGTATCGGTGGTGCCACGTAGCATATCCAAATTTGGCAACAGTGAATGGCTGCGCGACAACCGCAAAGGGAATGCAATCATTGCTGCAGGGCGTGAAGGTTCGATGTGAGTTATTTACAAACTGTTTACCACATGTTCTAAGATGCTGAATCCCTATCCCTCCCTGTCCCTCCCTGCCTCCTGCTGTCTCTTCCTGCCCCCGTTGTCCCCCCAGTTCATGCGCCCCCCCTGGAGGACAAAGGCCCCACTTACCCACAGCCAGGGACGTCCTCAGGCCGACAGAGAAGCCCCGCACTACTGCCGCCACCAGCGCCCCCTTCACCAGCACCACCAGCCCCACCCCCACTGTGAGCACCCCCAGATGGTCCATCAGGAACCTGCACGCGGATGAGCAGAAGAAGGCGGAAACGGAAACGTGAAAGAAGGGAGGAGAGGGAGGGGAGGGAGAAGGACGCAGGGAGGGGGGAGAGGGTGAGGGGGATGGGGAAGCAGGGAGGGGTGGAGAGGGAGGGGGGAGGCGATCAAGGCGGACACACGAGACCTGATACACTGCATGACTGGTGAGGAGAAGCTGTTAAGAAGTACAACAATTACCAACCGCCAGGAGAGGAAGGGTGAGGAAGAAGGGAGATGGCATAGCAGGCATATAGACAGTAAACAGGCGCATGGAAAGAACATCACTGAATGTAGTCGAGATGCTAAGCCTTCGACGGCATAACATGATGTGAGGGGATGTCAGTGGGAGTAAGCAAACTCACATTGTGGTGAAATGGAGACACAAGGCCCAGAAAGCCAAGGAAACGGTGCTCGGCCGTCCCACTACCAATGCATCAATCCAATCCTCACGCGGGTGAAATACATGGCTCCTTTTATGTCTTTTCTTCGCTCCGAAACCAAAACCGAACCAATCCATTCCAACCAAAAACCAACTGTCCCCTTCCTTCCCCCCGCTTCTATTCGTGGGAATCTTTAATTGAAGTCTTCAATGAGAGGGGATAAAAAACACTGGACCCCATAATCTCACTCACTCCGTCCTTCCTCTGAGCTCAACTCAACACTCGCACGACTGACCCTCCCTCCTCACCTCGGGGACATGATGAGCCCAATACTCGCCATGAAAAGCGCCACCAGTACATTCCTGGCGCTCTCTATGCTATAATACGCTGCATGGGACCCCAGGGCGTCGCGTGCCCGGTGCCGCTCCCGTTCTCTCTCCCGCTCCCGTTCTCTCTCCCGCTCCCGTTCTCTCTCTCTCGCGTCTTCCGTCGTGAGCAAGCCCTCGCGCTCCAACATCCACTCTGTCTCGCTGTCACTGGCCTTCGCCTTCGGCACCACGTTCCGTAGCTCCGGCCCGCCATCGTCACCGGAGATGGCCACTGACCCATGGGTCACGACAACGCCCGTTGGTGAGACACCGCTGCCCCCGCTGCCCGAAATCGGCACCATGCCAGTGATCGGCGCCATTGCGTGCATTACCACGGCAGCGACGCCACCGCCCGGGCCGTTGGCGCTATCGGCGCCGGACGAGCTCGACGACCCATGGGTCGAACCGGGACCCAATGCCACATTCACCATGACTCCCGCCACGAAGGCGCCGAGTTCACTCGATAAACCCATCAGCTGACTAAAGCTGGAGATTCCGACGCAGAACGCCACGAGTGACAGTTGGACGAGCTCGCGGGAGGCCTGAATACACAGGAGCGGTTCACAGTTGGACATTTAGTTAGTTTGACATTAACCATGTTAATATATTTCAATTAGAGACCTCACGTAAAACGACAATTATACCCCCCCTGCAAATCCCCACCCCCGTAGCGCCGTCGCGGCCTCTTTCTCCCCCCTCCTGAGCCTCCCTGTGGACATGTACAGTTGTAGGGTTCTCTTATACGTATGGCGTACACGCAAAGCGTTAAAGGCGTTCGTTTGAGTGCTGCACTCGGCAGCCGTTCGCGCTCCGTCCCCTGAAAGTCCTACATAATTGAAGTCCAATCAGTAGGATCCAGATTTCATTTCGATCCAGATCCCGTTTGGGAACTGTTTGGATTTGGGGGTCCTGCGCAGAACACTCTTGACTTGTTTCACGTCCCGGACCCCCGTGTAAGTTCATTGTGTATGAATGTATGCGTGTGTGTATGGGAGGGGGGGGCTCCCTTTGAGACAGGCTCTTTCGGGCCTTACCTGCCGTTGTGTGAGTCTGAGCAATGGCGACAGCACCGTCTTGGCCACCAGCAGTGCCGCCGCCACCGCCAGCACCAGCCGCATACCCGAAGACAGCACCAGCAGCACGGCGCGGCCCTTGGCCTCCGCAACGTCCTGGCCCGCAGCTGACAAACGAGTAAACAAGAAATGGGCATGACAAAAATGGCACGACACGGCAAAATTTGGGAAGAGAAAATGGAGGGAAATTTCCGTAAGGATTATAAAAGGTTATGGAAGGAAATTGAGAAATATTCGAATGTCGGAATCTAGGTTCTTAATAAAAAAACATCCGCCAGGACCGCAGAACCAAGCCCCTCTCCCCCTAGGGAAATTACTAAAACAAACAACAATAGATATCATATTTTCGATCATACACTGTAGGAAAGGAAATAAGTGGATGAAGAATATGATGAGCCTTTCCCTCCTCTGCCCTTCACTTTGCTCTCCCGTCACAACGTGTAAAAAATCACCAAAACTGCGCCGTGCCCTCCCCTTTCCGCCTCCTCTGACCTCGTCCGTTGAGAACATACCCCTTCACACACACACACGCACATACACACACACACAAACACACACACGCACATACACACACGCCGCGCCGCGTCGGCGGCTCGACCACTCACTCACTGCGGACCACTCACTCAGGACGGGGGGCCCCGTTGTGAGTCCGCTGTTGAAGAGCGGCAGCAGAGCAAACATGACGCCCACCATGCAGTCCTGAAGAGAAAGAGGAAGGCGGGTTACGAATATCATAACAAAAATATAATAAATAAAAAAGAATACATACAATGCCGCCACTCCCTGTGGAGACATGAAGAGGAGGAGAGAACGAATAACTTGTAAGGTTATCCGGAGTAGTGAAGTAAAATATTCGGAATCACAAGATGCGCTTCCTTCCGGATCCAAATTCGCTGTCGTTCCCCGCCTCCCAACCCCTTTTTCCCCCGCCCTCCCCTCCAACACCACACCAAGATCAAGTTGTTGTACCATGAGGTGGTTGTGGTGTTCGCGATAGTGGTGGTGGTTAGTACTTTGTTCTCCAAAGAGGTAGTACCAAGATTTCGTGTGTTCGAAATACTCGTTCCTCCCCTCCGTCTCCCCTCCCCTCCACTCCCTGTTTTGTTCATTCCCCGTTCACTCCCCACTCCCCCCGCAACCCCCACCTGCAGCAACAACGTGCCCGTGGTGATCTGACCGTACGCGCTGCTCGTACTTCGCATCACCTCGAGACACTTCACAACCACCGCCGTACTGCTCATGGACAACAGAGCGCCCACAAACACACCCTGTGCGGGTTTGTGGGGTTTGTGGGGCGTGTGGGCAGTATGTGAGCATATGATGATAGGATGAAACGAGCCCACCAGCCAATAAAATAAGAAACAATGGTTCTTCTGTGTGTGTGTATAGCGGGCAACTTACACGGTTTGCGGTTCTTACGGAGTACGAAGTTTTTCCAAGAAGGAAATAACCGTCAATCGCCAGTCGTTACGCTCGTACAGTTGGGCATCCTACGCTTCAATCGTGCCCAACTGACTGACCCTCCCCTCCCCTCCTCACCTGTGCCAGCGGGGCCCCCGCCGCTGCCGCCACCAGACCGCATACCAGCGACAGCAGTACGATCTGCAACGTACCCCCTGGAGTGATGAACGATGGGCGGGGAGGTTTCCTATTTATGAGGTGGGCATAAAGAGGCTTGGAGACCCCCCCCAGCCTGAAGAAGCTCCGAAACCACCACAACCATGGAGCAGGACCCACGACGCACCTAGCACTGCCACGCCCCACACCGCCCTCAGCTTCGTGAAGGACAGCTCCAGCCCGAGCCCAAACAGCAGCAGCTGCACTCCCAGCTGCGCCAGCGACTCCACTTGCACGAGCTCCTGCGACCGGGGTGGGTGCGTGTGTCACCGTGTGTGTGTGTATTGTTAGCCGGGGAAAGGCCATTTAGGGTAAAAACAGTACTAATAAATAACTAGAAGTGTGTAGCTCGTACACATAAAATGGATATTCAACATTAAATTGCATACACAACAAATACATATGTTCATTTTGTGGAGTATTCAAAACACTGAGCCACGAGGAAAGGTGTGTAGGTGCGTAGTATTTTTTACTGTGCGCGCGTTTGTGTGTGTGTGTGTGTGTGTGTTTGTAGGCCACGAATGCAGGCAGGAAAGGTTGGCCGCCCGTCCTGACGCCCCTCCCTACCTGCCGCACACGCAGCTCCGAAACCACACTTCCAAATCCCTAAGTAAACCTCCCCCCAACATTTCCCCTCCTCCGTTGCTTCTCTCTCTGTCTCTCTCTCTCACGTTGATGAGGTTCAGACCGCCAGGCCCGACAACAGCCCCGCCAATTAGGTAACCGTTGATAACAGGTTGTCGTACAGCCTCAAACAGCGACCCGAAGAGCTGTGAGAGGAGGGGGAAAGGGGAGAAGAGTGCAACCGTATACAAGATGATAAACGCAATTTACCCGATATATATATCGGGTATTAGGGTTTTATAATATATTTATTTATAATTTATATATATATATATTTACCCGAAATTACTTATGAAGTGGAGCCCGAACGGCTCGAGTGCTATGGAAAGGGGTAAAGGCCGCAGGAAGTGCAATACGAATGTGAGGACAAGCAACGCGGAAAGCCGCACCCCCCACCGCCCGTTTCATAAACATGACCAGAATGGGGAGGAGTCCCTGCAGACGTGACGCAGTACCAATCCCTAGGTTCGCATCCAGACATTCACTCCTCCCCACCAACGCCATATAAGGATGGTATGTGCCACACTTTCCGTACTTCTTCCCCCTCCTCACCGCCGCCGCCACCAGCAGCACCGAGATGTCTCTTATGAGCTGCTGATCAAGGGTCAAAGAAGCCACGCTTTCACTGCGGATTGTCAACAACATGACACAGTACAACACAATACAATGCACTACATAAAATCTCATCAGTACGGGGGGTATACCCGGAGGAACATACACACATGTATATATATATACTGTATACACACACGCATATATAGAAATGCGTGTGTGTGTATAATCCCCCTCGCAAATTGGTTGTCGAAGGTTTGATGGCGGTGTACGGCGTTGCGTTCCCTGGAGCCGGTTTAGGTTTCACTGTTCGTGTTATTGCCTTCCGTACGGGAGATGGCGTGTGCATTAAACCCTTTCCTCTCCAGAAACAGTGCCGGGACTTGGGAGGGCCTTATCCCTTCATCCCTTGCCCCTCCCTTCTCACTTGGGCTTAGATAAGACGAACTCGTTGTCCTGAGAATCTATGATTCGGTCAACATCAGGCTCGACTTCAACGCCCCCTACGGCAACATCGCCTCCGGTATCTGACTTGGTGCTGTTGCTGGCGCCGTCGCCGCCGCTGCTGACGACATCGTGACCCTCTCCGCCATGGGCATCACTGCCGTTGCCTCCGCCGCTCTCTGTGGAGTTGGAGTCGTCGGCGCCGGTGGTCGGCAGAACAACCCCCGTCTTGCCAGGTATTCGCAAGACAGTCACCAGGTTGGCCTGGAACCCAAGCAAGTAGATGGCAAGACACTGATGTAAATAACGCCGTTGCGTTCCAACAGCCCAGGAACGAGGAAGAAAAGAACGGAAAAGCGTCGAAGGGTTCTGCTCTCCAAATCCTCCGAAGCTTCAGAGCAATAGAGGTTCTCCTGTGACCATAAATGCTTATACTACAGTTGCGGAGCAGGGATGGGTGCAGGGATGGATTTTTTGGTGGCATTCGGACGAGCGCAATTCCACAGGTCCAAGGGGGAAGGTTGACCACCCACATACCCACACCCAGACACGACTTCGTAGACGCTGAGAATGCTTTGTAATCACGTTGTGTAGGTCA
Source organism: Volvox africanus (assembly GCA_030268105.1). Taxonomy (NCBI): domain Eukaryota; kingdom Viridiplantae; phylum Chlorophyta; class Chlorophyceae; order Chlamydomonadales; family Volvocaceae; genus Volvox; species Volvox africanus. The sequence goes on from BSDZ01000038.1 coordinate 261,780, forward strand.
GGGAGTCCCGTTGTCTTGAATGTGAGCACAGCCATGAGCTTCACAAGCGACCATCAACGCGAATGCCGAAGGCGCAGGTGCAAGGAATGACGCCTCAATGCCAAATTGATTTCGAACATCTATGTAGACAATCAGGTCGCTGTATGAGGGCCATCCGCAGTAATGAAATAGTCCGTCGATCTAGCACCTACCAAATCCTGTTTAGAGGTTGCGTTGAAATTAGAGCCACCACTTGCATCCTCACTCGTCTCCTTCTTGAATTCCGCTTGCAGCGCTTTGTCCAGCATTTCAGCGATGGTCCCAGACTTACTCTCATTTCCTTCATCAACTCCAGTCGTATTCTTCGGATTTGCTTGTAATTCGTCAAGCTTCACAATGGGGCCTGCAACATCGTCATTGCTAGCGGCAAGGATGCCTAGTTGTCCGCAAGAGGCCCATAAGAATGTAACTAAAAGAGCAACATGCATAACCCTCATCACGGTGCTTGCATAAATTCGTAATTAGGTTCTAAAGAAGGCACGCAGCAGAAAGAAGCTTTGATGAAACCAGTTACACAGCTTTGTTACAGCACAACCATCACTGGTAATAGAGAGAGAACACAGTAACGCTCAAGCTGTAAGCCCCACTTTTCGCCACATCATCTCATGTAGGCTATCAAGCTTGAGTGAGTCTGAGCTTTCGGTTAACCTTGAGGGCCCAACGAGTACGGACATGAGGCGCCAAAATTCTCCATTTCAACGGTCGCTCATGTAATGCACGATATACATGGTTATGGACTCTCCATTCATTCTGAAATTGCAAATTGTGTGTTTTAATCTTAATTGCATCCACTCAAGCCTCTGAGTCCTGTCGCAAGATAGAGCAACCGCATAACAATTTCACATATATTGGTCGTAATTGGTAACTTGGCTTGTCGCATACGTCGTCACTAGCTTGCTTGTTATTACGCTGCCTGTCACGGCTGTTATCTCGAAAATGACGTCAATGTACGTTATCAAGCGCGATGGCCGGCAAGAGCCGGTCATGTTCGACAAAATTACAGCCCGCATTGTGAAGCTTGCCTATGGTTTGAACCCGGACTTCTGCGACGCGGTGAGTCGCTGACTATTTCGCCGTCAAACGTCGCTGTCGTCTTCCCGCCAGTATTACCAATCTGGCTCTTCGCACAGGTTCTCGTAGCGCAAAAGGTCGCTGGAGGCGTGTACAAGGGTGTCACTACTTCTGAGCTTGATGAGCTCGCAGCTGAGACAGCTGCCGCCCTCACGTCCACCCATCCTGACTATGCTATTGTAAGGGCAGAGCCAACACAGAGGGCGCAGAATTTACGCAAGAACGCACAGGTATACCTTTCCTAACCGAACTTTGTTCTAATTCCTGGCATTTTTATGTTCTTGCTTGCAGCTGGCCGCACGGATTGCCGTGTCCAACTTGCACAAGAAAACGAAGAAATCCTTCAGCGAAACGTGAGTGAATCCTGCTCTCAAGGAGTGATACGCATTGGGCTATTAATACCTGCTGACATGTGTTCGGTTCGGCAGCAGCGGGTGTGAGCGATGCGCTTGATGACCGAGGGGAAGGGACGGCGGGGGTGGTCAAATGTAAAGTCAAAGCAAGACAACGATGGCAAGAATTCAGTCACTTCACGGGATGTCCGACACGGGCTATAACCAATGCTTACCCGTTGCAACACACATGCAGCATGGAGGCGCTATATCACTACAAGAACCCTAGGACTGGTGTTGACGCGGCGTTAATCGCTAAGGACGTTTATGAAATCATCACACAGGTGCGCTCTAATCGACACTCACTGGGATTCAATGCATCCCCATCTACATGAAAAGGGAAATTGCCTATTACCTACCACGTTGCATGCCTTAAACACCCGATACCTGGTCGTATTGACAAATCGTCGAAATCAAACTCGTGTGCTTCTTCCTATTTTTTTCCATCCTCCGGTTACCTAATTTTTTCCTACCTGCAAATGTTTTGCAAGGCAGTCCTGCTTAGAACTTCGGCCCTGTTTATTTCTTTGAACCCATTACTAAGTTAATCCAGTAAAATCATTATCACACACACATCGTTTCATCCGCCAGAATGCTGGTCGCCTGAACAGCGAGATCCGTTACGATCGCGACTTTGACTACGATTATTTTGGCTTCAAGACCCTGGAGCGCTCGTACCTGCTCCGCATGAACGGGGTGGTCGCGGAGCGGCCCCAGCATATGCTGATGCGAGTCGCTGTCGGAATTCACAAGGTCAGTGTCGTATGCTCGTATCAGGTCCTTACCCATCGGTAGGTCATGACGGAGTTGAAACCCTTGTGTTGGCTCTATGATTCGTTACTCTTTTGTCCCCCTTTGCCTCTGATATACGAGGAATCCTATTAGTATTAAGATTATAATGTTGAGTGTAATGAGCGTTGCAATCTCAGTACCAGTTCATCAGGCAAATAAGGTTGTGCAAGGCGGTAGGCCAAGCGTGCTGGACAGAGGGAAGGCTTTGTTCAATGTTTTGGAGAACAGACACTGACCCAGATGAAGCATGTTGCTGATCTGATCTGACTTGGGTCACACGGGATCTGATCTGGGTGACTTCAAATATTTTTGCATAGGCCTTGGCACCTGAACTACCAGTCATTTTCTGACGCCTAGCCACTGTATCCTTTCGGCTGCTGCGGCAACGAAATTGCACAGAACGACATTGAGTCGGCGATTCAGACCTACCACGCCATGTCGGAGCGCTGGTTCACCCACGCCTCGCCAACGCTTTTTAACAGCGGGACGCCGCGCCCTCAGTTAAGCTCGTGCTTCCTTTTGTGCATGCCGGAGGACTCGATTGATGGCATTTACGACACCCTCAAGGTAAACTTTTACCCCGTGTTAAAGGGATTTCACGAGTAGTTCTTCTTGGGCACGTCCTCGTAGTTAGGGTCATGCACAAAAAGGCGGGGCTCGCAGTCTGTCCTAAAACCCTAGACCCCAGAATCTTGATGTTCAATTTATATACACAATTGATCTATGACTTAACGGCCCTGGTGCAGTCCTCGCGTCTCTCTGTCGATGTGGGTTCTGATACCACCACTTGAGCAAACTTCTCAGGTCCATTACCCATTACCCTAAGTTCTTTCTGCACCTTATAAGTCCTTAGTCCAAGAAGCGCTGTTACGCGTTTGCTGGGGCCGCGCAAACAAGTGAAGGAAGAAGCGCCTTTTGGGGAAGGCCTCCATAATGGCCGCTTAAATCCGATAGAATCCAATCCTCACGATTTAACAATTGCAGTTCTGTCGATATTATTCGACATGACAAACCCTAAGTCATAAATAGTTTATTATAATAGAATGTGTTAAGTATGCGTCTGATATTCGCGCCTGATTTTCTTGTGTTCATGCTCAGGAGTGCGCCGTCATCTCAAAGAGCGCTGGAGGCATCGGTTTGTCCATCCACTGCATCCGGTCCACTGGGTCGTACATTCGCGGCACGAACGGCACCTCCAACGGCATCGTCCCCATGCTGCGTGTCTTCAACGATACCGCCAGGTAGGGACATGCGGAAAGAAAAGGAAACGACCGGGCGCACAGACACACGGGTGTGGAGGAGGCAAATCAGAAATAGGCAATTAAAGCTGGGGCATGTAACATCCGCTAATATTCTCTATATTTATTATTGATATTGATATATAATTTAATCTGGCGTACATCTGTATATTTTTCGGTTTTATGTGATGTTGGTATTTGGGGGTTGTGAGATGTGGCAATCCAAACTCATATCGCGCATGTGACTTACTCGTACATCGTTCCAGATACGTGGACCAGGGTGGCGGCAAGCGCAAGGGCGCCTTCGCCATCTACATTGAGCCTTGGCACGCGGATGTGTTTGACTTCCTTGACCTTCGCAAAAATCATGGCAAGGAGGAGGCGCGTGCCCGGGATCTCTTTTACGGCCTTTGGATCCCGGATCTGTTTATGGAGGTATGTGCGGCTTGTTACGGCGCCGCTGCTCGTCTCTCCATTCTCCATGTTGCACACATCTACGTTCAGACAGTTTCTATAGCTGTTACAACGCCGCTCCATTTATCGCGTCTACTTGTATTGCATTCATGTTTTCCCCAACTGATTCCCCTAGATTGTGGATATCCGAAACTCCGTGTCCTGTGTGTACAGCGTGTGGAGGCCGACAAGGAGTGGAGTCTCTTCTGTCCCAACGAGGCTGGCGGATTGGCAGACTGCTGGGGAGCGGACTTCGAGCGCCTCTACACTCAGTACGAGCGTGAAGGCCGCGCACGCAAGGTGGTGCGTGCGCAGCAGCTGTGGTTCGCTATTTTGGAGGCCCAGGTAAAGCAGATTTTATTATTGGTATCGATAAGGTGGATTCCTCCTGGGAGCGTCAGGTCTCGTGTATTATGTAGTGGCGCTACATTCTTGGGCTGTTCTGTCGTTAAAGCTTTGACAATTATAGTTTATCGCAGGGGCGATGTGCATGATTGGCGAAGTTTGACTCAGAACGTTCCTTGGTTGAGCCTTGACGAGGCCGTAGATGAATGAAAGAGAGTAACATGACGATCGCGCGCACAGGTGGAGACGGGCAACCCATACATGTTGTACAAGGACTCGTGCAATGCCAAGTCCAATCAACAAAACCTGGGCACTATCAAGTGTTCTAACTTGTGCACCGAGATCATTGAGTACACGAGGTATGTCATCAGAATGTCCGGGAGCTGTGACCGGCCAGCTTATTTAATGGTCTGTTATATTGCTGGGTTTGTTTGTTGCGGAATGAGTCAGTGAGGCCTTTATATTCAGCGACGAGTTTATTGTTGTTGTACTATAAGATTATATGTAATCTATGCTTTTCCCACCTGGCAGTTGGGACTGTTACTATGTGCTATGAGTCCATGTCCTTCATGACGTCTCTGCCTTGTACCCCCTCCCTCCCACATACACACACGTCGTACTCTTCCCATTTTGCTCTTCCTCCATACAGCGCCGACGAGATCGCCGTTTGCAACCTGGCTTCCATTGCGCTCCCACGCTTTGTCCGTGAGCGGGGCAGTCAGCCGGGCTGGGAGTCGAAGAAGCTTGTGGGGAGCCTGGACGCTCCCAACCGGTTCTTTGACTTCGACAAGCTGGCAGACATGACCAAGGTGTGGTTTGGTGTGGCCAGAGCTGTGATCTGATGCCGCCTGACCTTCATGCTGATGTCAACGCCCGTCAGGTCGCCATGTTGGGCGTTGGTCTCGGCGGGTTTACAATGGGTCTGTATCATTCAAAATTTTGTATAGCCTGTGGTTCCGCTGTCAGGACTGAATTTCTCCCCAAGTCTCTCCCTTAGCCACACGAGGCACATGGCACGCTGCAAAGATGTGTTTGAGCTCGTCTCCGCCTTTGTGTGTGCAGATGGCCACGCATAACCTCAACAGGATTATTGACGTCAACTACTACCCTCACCCCAAGGCCAAGAACTCCAACATGCGGCACCGGCCTATAGGTCTCGGTGTGCAGGTGAGGCTGCCGTCGCGGTGATCAGCACTAAATTAATGTACTCACTCGTGTACCTGGTCTGTTGTCTGTCTTCAATCTTCAAAAGCCCCCAAGAGATGGGTTTAGGGTTCTTTAACCCCAAGAGGCAGCAACAGACATGCGTTAGTGAAACAATTCCGACCTCCTATCCTCCCAACAAAGAATCTTCCTCCGATTTAGATTACACAAAGCAATCGTTCTGACTTTTTCTGTTTCCTGTTTCCCAAGGGCCTTGCAGACACGTTCATTCTCCTAGGCATGCCGTTCGACTCAGCCGAGGCGGCCGAGCTCAACCGCCAGATCTTCGAGGTCATCTACTACGCCGCCCTCACGGCCTCCTGCGAGTTGGCGGAGCGGGATGGGCCCTATGAGACCTATCAGGGCTCTCCAGTCAGTCGTGGCATTCTGCAGCCGGATATGTGGGACATCAAGCCATCGGGTGTTGGCGGCCGGTGAGTAACAAAGGGCCCACGTTCACAGCTCGCGACCACTGCTTATTTTGCGGGATCCTACATCTCTGTACCTCTTGATCTCATCTGCAGCATTGACGATAATCAGTCTGTAAACGCGCTTGTATCGAAAGAAGTGGAATTGGATTTAGAAACGCTAACATCCTCGTACCCCAAGTCATCAAGTCCTCGTACCATTGTAGAAATCGTACACTGGTACGATTTCTTCTACACCAGCATGCTGTTTTTACTCTCCTTTCAGTCTGTTGATCTGTTCTCCTGCGGCTTTCAGATGTGACTGGCCAGCGCTCCGAGACCGCATTTCATGTCATGGCGTTCGGAACAGTCTGCTGGTGGCGCCCATGCCCACCGCGTCGACGTCCCAGATTCTGGGCAACAACGAGTGTTTCGAGCCCTACACATCGAACATCTACGTGCGCCGCGTGCTGTCCGGCGAATTCACGGTGGTGAACCAGCACCTGCTGCACGACCTGAACCGCATGGGGCTGTGGAGTCCGGAGCTTAAAAATGAGCTGGTGAGAGCCAACATGCAATTTTAACATCGTAACGTTTTGATCCCCCAGTTTACTGAGGACTGCGCTTTAACTTACGCAGTTAAACTGCAATTAAATTAACTAATTGCAAATGCGTTTATTGCCTGAATATCCATTTGCTGCTCCTTCTAGCTGGTTGATGCGCGCTATCTTTTGGGGGACTGTTTCTTCCAGGTGGCTGCCAATGGCAGTGTTGCGGAACTCGACATCCCATCCGAGTTGAAGGCCCTTTACAAGACGGTTTGGGAGATTAAGCAGCGCACGCTGGTGGACATGGCCGTCGACCGTGGCGCCTACATTGACCAGTCTCAGTCCTTCAACGTGTTCATGCCCGACCCCAACTTCGGCAAGCTGACATCATTGCATTTCTACGCCTGGCGCAAGGGTCTTAAAACCGGCATGTACTATCTGCGCACGAAGTGAGTGTGCCACCCTTTCATCTTTCCCACTATTTGTTGAAGCATACTTCTAGCAGGTGAATCACTGACACAGGAAGTGGGAACCCTGAAGGTTTACGCGTTTGGTTCTTCTGTTTAGAAGCCTGTGCCTGTCCGACACTTGCATTCAACCTAAGGTTGCCTAAACGCCATTCGTGATCTGCACCTCAGGGCTGCCGCTGACGCCATCAAATTCACTGTCGACCAGCAAGCACTTTCTCGCAAGAAGGCCATACAGCCGCCAGCGATAGTGGTGCCCACCGGCAAGTATGCGGCCGGCGCCGTGACGCCAACTTCCAACATCACTGCGGCGGCGTCCACCCTCCCGTCAACCACAACGACACCGGCGGTGTTAGGTGGCGGCGCTGCTGCCGTCGCGGCTGCTGCCGAGCGCCGTGCAGCACAGCTGGCTCAACTTGAACGCGAACAGCAACTTGCCGCCATGGTGTGCAGCTTGGAGAACAAGGAGGCGTGTCTGATGTGCGGGTCTTGAGTGGTGATCTGGTGGGATTTGATGACCGGATGACCGGAGGTCCCCCCCCATTTCCGCGGGAGATGACTGACAGGTCGCTATACACTACTATGCATGTGCTATGGTATGCAAAAGTGCTTTGTACGACGGGTCGATCGCGCCGTCATTTCGCTCAGGACGGGCAGGATGGGGTTGAGGAGGAGGAAATTGGATTACTGGGAAGGCGGATGTGACAGGCGATTGTAAAATAGTGGTATTTTAATCCCACCATTATAATGCACCAAACAAGAAAGAGATTGGAGTGCACTTTTACTGGGTCTCGGATTTGAGGGATAGCCGGACGTCACCTCAAACGTCATGGGGTCGGCAATATGTCTGCACACTACTTAAGTTGAGGGCAGTTGAGCACTCTGGTTTTCATCATGGCACCGCGAAACAACATCATGCATGTTTATGAGGACCATGTTGGCAGATAGTTTGCGTGTTACATACACGGTTGTGGAGGACAAGTCAGCAGTCGCATTGTTGAGAGAGAAAACGTGTCGTGTCAAGCTTCCGCAGATGCTTCTTACGTTACGTTACTTGATGCTGTCTCGTAAGCCATAAACTTAGGTTGTCCACGGAGGTTTCTTTGGTGTCAGGAATATCCTCCGGGCCATAGTTACCATGTATATTCCAACGATTAATAATTTTATTAATTTCTCAGCAAGTGTTCATAACTCTCTGGCCAGATCTGTCTTGACTCCTGAGTTCTGTCCTGGGGGCTTTGCCCTTTTTCCCGTCCACATATGAGTTGGCGTTGCAGCATTATTAGGATCTTGGGACAGGCGAACGTCAAGTTTTACCGTTACACCTCGTTGGCAGGATTTCTTTAACATGAAATGTCCTCGGACTGACGTAAAAACAAGGTCTCAAATTTGAATATCAGCTCAACTGCCTCCGCAACAGGTGCAGCGCATGCTAAACAGCATAATGCTGTGATAGACCTTTTTTCCCTCTGTCACGACAAACAGCCCGGGCAAGAAATTAAGCAGCGCCTCTTTTCACGGTCTTCCTCCCCGCTCAATACAAATCTACAGTTCAGCCTTATAACGAGCCAAGCACCAATGTCATCGGAAGCCAATGAGCAGGCGACTACTGTTATGCCCCCTCAGGGCCAACAACGACAGCAGCGTCAAGGAACGAATTTTGATGAGTTGTGCGCGCAGGTACGTAGCCGCAGCATTGACGTCAAGCAGGTACGTAGGAGTAGGAGTGGAGGGGTAGAGGGAAAGAAGGATTCGAAGGTTGGTGTTTTAGGGTTGGCTTTTACACATCACATCTTAGCACGTACGCATCGGAATTTACCTCCGCCTCGTATTCAAAAAGGAGAAACGATTCGCGATTCACGCAATTTAGGGTTGAAAGATCAAATTCTCGTGCTTCTTTTAGAAAGCATTAAGTTGCTTAGCTCTTACCTTACATAATGTTGCTTGCCATTGTCATGCACCGATGACGGCGTGACAATTCTGGTTAAAGAGCGGTTAGGAAACGACAGTTCTGACAGCTGCTGATTCGCATGAATGACAGTTGGTCGTTGCTGGATCCAAGAGCCGTACGTTTCAGTGATCTCTTGCTGTTACCTAAGGCGAAGACTTACCGTTGGAAGCGCTTCGCCTGATCACAATATAGACTGTTCGGAATTGAGCCATTGTAACAATAATATATACAGACTCTTACAGTAGTTCACATTCCGCACATCTGCCCAGGCCGCCAATAGATCAGCCTAATAAAGGCACTATCAGGACTGATCACCCTGATTAGCTGCCAATAGAACTCCGCGACGGAGCTTGGAGGAGTAGGTGACTGCGCGGCGCGACGCCCCTTCACCGACAGAGCTAGGAACAGGTAGCGCAGTCTCGCCTCAGGGCCGGGCTGTGAGGCCAGTGTCTAGTGTAGTTGCCCGAGCTACAGCTAGCACACTGCTGCGCCAGCCTCACATACACCCACATACACCATCTCCGTACTGTTTTCCGCTGCTTCCGTCCTAGCTTTCTCTCTCTCTTTCTCTCTCCCCCGCTGTTCCCTCTTTTTCTTCCCTCTATTCTCACTCTCCCTTCCTTCTCTCTCTGAGTCTCCCAACCGGATGCCGAACTCCGCATTAAAACAAACACGTCCTACTCAGCGCAGCACTTGATTGCACATATACTGCAGATATGTACGGTATGTAATCCTTAGGTTGTTCCATTAATACGTCACCATTGTTCGTACAGGCGGTGAATCTGTGCCTCAATGAGCTGGGCTACGACAGGCGACCCGAAAAAGCTGCTGCCGCAGCAGCGCTGACTGACATCTTCTGCGACAGATACCTGCTCCCCTTCATCGATCACGACCAGGTGCTACAGAGACTATCCCGGATCGCGGGCACGACACGCAACCCAGATGCCGTACGGGCGACATTTAAAGTGCTGTACAAGCTGCACGACCTGAACTACTACTGGGTGGATCAGGTACTCTGATTTCACGTACCGGGTGACCAGGACCCCCTAACATGGTTTTCAGTTTCGCTACCCCTTCCGTACCGACAGATGTATCTACGTATTGGAGTGTCCCAGGGGTCGGGGTCGGGGAAGCATGTGTGAGCACCAAAACCAATGCCTTTCAATATTTACCAATATGTTTTAACTCTTGTGTTAATATCCACCTAACGTTTTAGGTCCGGTCGGAAGATGTCCAATGTCCTGATCATCTTGGAAATTTGCCTTAGATACCCCAGGATACTACACAATCTCGCATTTCTTATTGAAAAACAACCAACAAATGAAAGCAAGCAAGGCTTCTTTCGGCATGCTTGCTGCGTTCCTTGTAATGCACAGGTTGACAAACAGCTGAAAGACAACTTGCACAGCATCATAAACCGTCTCCCAGATGCAACCAACCGGACAACCAGATGCAACCAACCGGACAACTAGATGCAACCAACCGGACAACCAGATGCAACCAACCGGACAACCAGATGCAACCAACCGGACAACTAGATGCAACCAACCGGACAACTAGATGCAACCAACCGGACAACTAGATGCAACCAACCGGACAACCAGATGCAACCAACCGGACAACTAGATGCAACCAACCGGACAACCAGATGCAACCAACCGGACAACTAGATGCAACCAACCGGACAACCAGATGCAACCAACCGGACAACCAGATGCAACCAACCGGACAACTAGATGCAACCAACCGGACAACCAGATGCAACCAACCGGACAACTAGATGCAACCAACCGGACAACCAGATGCAACCAACCGGACAACTAGATGCAACCAACCGGACAACCAGATGCAACCAACCGGACAACTAGATGCAACCAACCGGACAACCAGATGCAACCAACCGGACAACCAGATGCAACCAACCGGACAACTAGATGCAACCAACCGGACAACCAGATGCAACCAACCGGACAACTAGATGCAACCAACCGGACAACCAGATGCAACCAACCGGACAACCAGATGCAACCAACCGGACAACTAGATGCAACCAACCGGACAACCAGATGCAACCAACCGGACAACCAGATGCAACCAACCGGACAACCAGATGCAACCAACCGGACAACCAGATGCAACCAACCGGACAACCAGATGCAACCAACCGGACAACCAGATGCAACAACCCTGGGTTAGCGTGTCGCTATCATCACCGTCGACCGCGGCGGCGGCAGTGCCGCCACTTTCATCCGCCTGTTGGAGGGCCTATGGTGCACCAGTACATCCTGCTGCACTCGATTGTGCGGCGGCAGCGGCTGCCGGGATCCGTCACGGTGCCACTCGCGACTTGCTAGGCGACAAGGACATACTGCCGGCAGTGATGGGCCTTATGGCCCTAATCTCCCTTCGCCCAGGCGACTGTCGTGATGCGCTTGCTGCGCTCGTGACCCTGCAAGGGTACGCCCACACCAGGGACACCGGCGATGCCGCTGACAAGCTGGTACAGGCTCTGGCAGTGGCGTGCGTGGAGGCGCACGGCCCCACAGCCCTGATACACGCAATCGCCACCGCTGATGCCGCCGGCGCTGCTGCCGACGCCGATGCAGGTTGTGCTGAAATGGCAGCAAGCTGCTTGAAAGACCTGCTAGAAGGCTGTTATCAGTTACCTGGAGGCTTAGCAGGTCCCAGGGCAACTGGTGCCAATGCGACGGCGCTGCTGCCGCCGGCCGCTGCACAGCCATTCCCAGCGGCTTGCGCTGAGGCACTGGCGGCAGGTGCCATACCGGTGCTCAGTCGCCTGATGATGTACGACGCTACCGTCGACGTAGCGGTGCAGGTGCTGTTGCTTCTTGGCGCCGGAGCACACAGTGATATCGCAACGCTGATGTCAACACGAGTTGGTGATGTTGCCGGTAGCCACAACACTGCCACCGCTGACGGTGGTTGCAGTGCCGCTGCCGCTGGCGGCACCGATGTTCTGATGTCCTCACATCACGGCGCTTCTCTAGCGGAGGTTGCCCTCAGAAAACTGGAGGATCGCCGCCGGCAGGCTCAAATCGGGGCGGCGGTAGTGAAGCCCCTGCCCCCGCCAATGCTGGCGGCATTGATAAACATTGCGGGCGGCCTGGCCACCGGCTTGGCAACCGGCAGCGGCAACGGCAGCGGCAGCGGCAGCGGGACGGAGACCGTGGCTGAGATTATGGAGCGATTGGCTCCATCAGTGCTGAGAGACGCACTCATCACGGTTGGTGCCGTGAAGGTTCCAACGAAAGGGGCCGGCGGCAGCGGTGGCAGCGGCGGCAGGAGCGGTGGCAGTGACAGTGACGTCAGCAGCGGCAGCGGCAGTGATGAGCTGTACCCCGTTGACCACCTGGAGCTTGCCGCGACCCGGCTCCTCGTTCTGGCCGTATCTTCCAGTGGTGACGGCGGTGACGGCACCATGGCCGTCGGGGCTTGGAAGGATGCTATTGGAGGACTTCCTGGTACCGATGGAATCGGCAGCGCCGGCATTGGTAGTGTACCAGATCTGACGCAAACGCCGAAGTCGATGACGCCCTGTTGGGTGATGGACGCGGCTAAGGAGCTGGCACATCGGGCTTTAAAGAGGGAGCCGGTGCCTCGGCTGGCGACGCTCGCATGTCTAGGAGCGTGTATATGAGCCCTATGTGGGCAGGAGGCACCAGAACTTGATCGGTGAGTCGATTGCCATTTGAATGGCCGGGACTTTATTCACCAATGTTCTTTAAACAGTCAATACAGGAATGATTTTGCCTAAACCTCTTAGCTGTGCCTTAGGACCCTCAACAAGCGTATGTGCGCTTGCACCTTGTACTACATTTGTTGGTGATGCGCGGATCTTGAATGGTGGGGGCTCTTGGGTGCTTATTCTCTCAGTCTTTCTCCCTCCCTCCCTCCCATCCCCCCGCTTTTGCTCTCTCACACACTTCCCCTCCATCTCTCTCTCTTTGTTTCTGCACCCAAGGCTGATGCGCGTGATGCTGTGAAAAGCAGCCTTGTTCAATGCCCAACTACGCACATACGGCATACGGTATACGGGACATGTATCGCCTGGATCGGTAACTATAGAAAACAATGAGGCATTGTCTTAAAAAACAAGGAACTTTCAAATATGATCTTGAAGAAATAACCAAACCTCAGGGACACCTCAGAAACCGCTTAATTAACTTTTCCAGGTGTCCTCAGCGCCCAAGACCTATCCTGACCCGTTCCTCAGCCGCCCCGACACCCCGTCTGCAAATCTGCAGTATTCTGGTGAAGCTCATAAAACCAATCACAAACGCCTTAGGCCGGCACTCGTTCGGGAGAAACGGGGGCGGCGGCTTGGGCCTCGACGGTGGCGGGGCTGAGGTGCTGTATATACACATACTCCGGCTCGGAGTACGCGTGCTGAAGGTTTCGTCTGACGTCACGCGTGATGGCAAGGCAGTCGAAGGTACCGTTCGGCGCGTCCTGCTGCTCGCAATTTCGCTTCTTGACGCGGCGGTGCAGACGTACAAATCGTATTTCGAACACTCGTCAGTGGTCGTCACCACTGGCCCATGGGTCAAACCGTTAGGCAATATACTGGCAAATGGCAGCGGCGGCGGCGCCACCGCTGCTGCATTGGCGACATTGGTCGTCTGTGTGAGGACCGTGGCTTCCGATGTGTTGAATGCTGACTTGCTAAGGTACAACACGGCAGACTCGCCCGTCGTACAGAATGCCCTAATTAAGCGGCTCAATAATGCAATGGCGATAATATGTGGGGGCTGTGCGGCGCTTCTGAGCGCTAATTCACATGGAAAGCCGGCCACGGGTGTAAGCGCGGGTGACAAGGCAGGTACGGGGGCGGCGACGGCGACAACATTGCCAGCTGCGGACCTGCAGCTGGCAATCGCCACCCTGCGTGCCGCTGAAGAGGCGCTGCCGATCTTTGACATGAAACCACAGGTAGGCGCTCTAGGGTGGCACGCGGCACAACTGTCCCGTTTGGCTCGTTAGTCGTTATGTCAGATTGTGATTTAGTAGCTACATCTCCACAAGGTGGGAGGGAGGGAAGGAGAGGGGAACTTGTTCTCCTTCTTCACTGCCCCTACGTATGTCGTAAACGGAGGATTAGGATGATTACGTCATATTGAAGTGCTCGTAGGTTTTAAGATCTGGCATTTTGCTATGCATTTGATAAAGTCAATTGAGATAATAATAATGCAATAGAAGAGTAATTATAGCGCCCTGTTATTATTTGTCATGTAAACCTAGAAGCCCCACCAATGAGATGTAATATCGCCCGATCGATTCCTATTTTCTATCCAAGATTTTAGGTGCAAGATTAACGATTTTCGTTGGATTGTAGTCCTTGGAAGATAATTGCATTGACAGTTAGTATGAGACATTTAAAGGATGTTCTACAATGTTGATGTTTATCGCACTCTCGAGGTGTGAGGATCACCCCCTTGAGGCGCTTTGTGTACCTACCGGATGGATCGCTGGCCATGGGAATGTCGACTAAAGTTTGGAAGTTTGGATGTGTGCGCCGCCTCAACAGGGCCCTGTATTTTGGGGCCTCCCACAGAGGCAAACAGCCAACGAAAAAGGCGAAGAGAAGCAAAGAGGTAAACTATACCTGGCAACGCAATGCTTGCAACTTCAGCCTGTATGGACACAAAGCAAGGTGTGGTTTTTGAGTTTGAGATGTACACACAAGAAAGGCTACGGATACTGTTAAGGCGTAAGGGTCATGATGATGGCCAGTTGGTCACGCTTACGGGGTAAAGAGCGTTTCCATGCTCTATACCCCGTAAGACCGGGCAGCTAAAATACAGCCGAGTCGATACAGCTCACTAAACGTGGCGTGTTGTCAATTGGAGATGCCGGTTTGGCGGGAAGTCTGCTTGCGTGTGCGGGTTTGTATTTGTTTGTAACTCCATCCTGCTCCTGAGGTTTCCCGATGTGTATAACGGCTGACAGCACAGCATGGCACGTACAGCACAGCATGGCACGCACTTGGGGTGGGCGGTAGGTAACCTTCTTGCCTCACGAGGGGTGGCACGGCACGGCTTGTCCCGCAAGCAGATTCCCTATGGGTCACGAAAAGGATGGCAAAGTGCAGACCCCTAACCGGGGGGAGGGGATATCACGAGAAAATACGACTCTGTGCCACACCATTGCAGTCCTCTCCGTCATCTATTATTGCCATCTGTCTCGGACCCATCATCGCAGTGTAAATCCTCTTCCTCCGGCTCAATCATCCATCATGGTCCTTGCCGGGGTCTTCTGACTCATGCATTACCAACAGCCTACTTAATCCTCCCAGAACTTTTTTCTGCTACATCGTTAATTTTGATTGGTCTATCTCTGTCCCTTGTGTGGCTATGCTCGAAGCTCCGAATGTGCTGTTGAGCAGCACGCTGACGACTTGCTCGTGTGTCATCTCGTTAGGCTCTTGGGTCATATCCTCGAAAACTCCTGTGCCTCATTTATCTATTTGAGAATTCCCTGTAGTTATCTCAAATCTTGCCCAATTCTGCCCCACTGCGGCCATAATGAGCTGAAATATTGTGTCCTGTTATTCCTTGTTAGCGTTAATCAGCCCAACGCCACAAGAATTAAACATTCAATCTCTTAGTCCACGTTTTGTTGGGTCCGATGGCTCCGAACGCTCCCTTTACCCAGTTCATATCGTCCTATAATAACGTTTGAATATGCGATACAAAGCATTCGAATTTGGTATTCCAGGCTTTGGTGGTCCTTTGAGCTGAGTCCTGATGAAGAGTGCGGGCGACGGTCTGGCGATTTCAGCCAATTTAGGGACGGTTTATAGCTAATTAAAAATTATATGGAAGGACGGAAATATGTACCCTACATAGGCCTGGAATGGGTAAATGTTGGAAGCCAGCGATTGGCGCCGTCGGGCCATATCGGGCGAGGGTTCAAGCATAGAGGGGAGACCTAAAATCAGCATACATTAGGCATTATAAAGCCTAGCTAAGCTCCTATGAAACCTGATGTTTTCTAAGCACTACCGGTCAGGCAAGTGATAGTTATTTTCTGTTGTGTATAAAGGCGTGTGTACAGGTACATGCGCGCGATGAATTGCGAACGATATAACTACCATTAGCTTACGAACCGTACGAACTTATTTCGAAGTTAACATACTGGTTGCTGGCAAAGACCCCGCCGGAAGGATAGATATACAACCCAAAGGGATGTTCAAGATAAAAGGAAGATTTCGCAAACTAGATTAAGTTCCGGTGTCATTCATACAAATGAAAGGATATGTCGAAAATTCGGAAATTATACTATGTAGTATGTACCAATGTCGAATGCTATAACCCACATTTGACTGACGGTTAAGCTGATATATCTGGATCCAGCAGTTGTTGCTCGATTGCAAATAAATACTCAGAAGTCGCGATATATGTACTGGACTTCTTGATTTTAATTACGTATCTCAATCTTGTATGAGAGGCAGCCATGAGAAGACTCCCTCCTGCGCTTTGGCTTCCAGGATGCCTGGTCTGCTTCCTGGTCGTCAGCTCTTGGTGCGTCCGCGACATGATATAAATTATATCTTTTATATCTTATTTTACATTATATTGAATGTTTGCACTTATCCCAGCCGTGTCAACACTCGGTCGCCAGAAAAAGACCTTCTCAACTCGCTCTCTGCAGGACGAGTTTCGCGGAAGCTCAATTGGACTTCGATACCGAGGATCCTCAGGCCGGCACCGACACCAGGTTTCCTTACTGCGTCTGCGATCGGCCACCCCTAAATCCTTCACCTTACAGCTTCTTGCCGATTGTTGAAGTCAAAGGTCCCGGTCAATTCTGCTTTACTCTCCGAGTTAATACTGCTGGCTGCACTTTTGGCAAGTGTTGCAACGTCGACTTGAAGAAAATCGAGGTGTGGAAGGGAGGGCTCGTTAGCGAACGCACTCGTCCCGCTGCGGGGCGCGCGCGCGCCCGCGCTTTTTTCAGGCTGGGCGATTCTGGCTTGATGTCGGCTTGGGGTTTGATATCAGCTTCTCGATACGTTGAATTTCACAACGATTCAAGCAATTTTAGGTAGATTATTAGATGCAGTTAATTTTCATGCACTTCACATAGTGCAGTCAACTTTGGCGCCGTACTTGCGACCTAGAGACCTGTCGTAATTGTTGTACGTATCTGAACTCGTTTTTAATATGCGTTTACGCTAACTGCAGTTCGACATCAACGGCAAGTGTCTTGTTAAATCGGCATCCATAAAGGCAACTGTTAACGGTCAGTTCACCACCACTGGGCCCAACATCTACGTGTACAAATTCGATTCTGACCTGAAGTATGTCCTGCGTCTGACAAATCTGAATATGGGTCTTAATTACAATAACGCAAAGATCTGTCTCAGCCTCACCGCGGGCACCAACGATACCGGTTGCGATACGCTGGAGGAGCTCTGCGCTTCTCCATCGAGCAGTTCGCCGCCCGGCACGTGTCAAGCTTCTATCTTCAACAACAACAACAGTACTGGCTCTTGTTGCCCGACTACCATCGTCTTCATGCCACGACCTCCCCCCCCCCCACCGTCTCCTCGTCCTCCCCCTCCCCCTTCACCTTCCCCCCCACCGCCTTCACCACCCCCTCCACGGCCTCCGTCGCCACCTCCTCCGTCGCCATCTCCACCTCCGCCTCCACCTCCGCCTCCGCCTCCACCACCTTTTGCCGTTAACAAATGCAAGCAGTGCACAATTATATCCCTTGAGCCGACTGCACCCTTTCCACCCATCTCACTCAGCTCAGATGTTTGCAACAAGTTCGTGAACATTCTTGCCGAAAAATTAAATGCAATTGTTAGCTCTCTGGACCTAACCATGGAGCGCAGGTTTAGCTTGGATACTTCTGAATGCCAGGAGAGGAGCTTGAAGGTATGTGGCGAATTCAGCGACAACGCAACAGTTGCCACCAATAGACCGTTGTCCCAAAACTTCAAGGAGGCCGTAGAGGGTGTACTTGCCGACCTAGCGGTGGAATTCTGTAAGTATGGAACCGGAATGAGTGTCTACAGCGTCGACGACTCTCTGAACTGCTTTGAAGTCGGCGCGCTTCCGAACTCCTGTAGTCCACCAGAATCGAATCCGACTTGCAAGTAAGTACATTTCTTTATTGATCCCTCGTACCTGTTAACATCGCACAAATTTAGTAAGGAATAGTCTGAAATAGGCAGATAAGGAGCGGATTAGGGAGAGGCGGGTCGGTACAGACATCGCTATACACTAGTGCTCGAGCTTTTCCAGGTATTAAAATTAGGTTAGGAGTAATGAAGTTTCTGCTATTTATGTTAGTGTCAGTTGATGTAAAAGATTATAAAAAGATTTGTACCAAATCTGGATGGAACTGTGTAACAAATCGCCTCTCCTGGATCTATGGGGTGTTTGAATTTGGATAAAGTTGCCGTTGAGATTCTGAACCCTTAAAGAGGTATCCTACATTAAGAAGTAGAACCGTTTCAGTATACCTTAAAAAGCGTATTGTTGCCTCAATGCATCCCGCTGTAGGTGCAATCAGACAGCAGGTATCACGCCGTACTATGCCCTGTCCACGGTAACCGAAGAACCAGGCCGTCGATCAGGGCGGCAACTGTACTGCTTCACAATCGCTGAGGTTCCGTCGGACTATTACAATCCCACGGTATGTAGGGACCTGTAGGGACAAGGTTAGGGACTTAGGGTTTTAGTATCCTGTTTCCAGTAGTCAATAACGAACGAATCTGCGCATTCGGATACCATTCATCTTCTTGTTATACCACATTTTCCGGATACACCGCACCCAGGAGCACCACCAGGTCGATATTGCCACACAACACATTTCTGCCCAATACCTCCAGCCTCAGTACAATTCGGCAATTGATTATTTCTTCACGCGATTGGTGGATTGTACTGTACGGTCCACCCCGAGTAACCCCGGTGACCACCCCTCTGTTTTGTCTGAGCAGACGCTTTGTGGCCCGTCATTGGTGCTGTCTAAAGTGGAGATCTTCGCCAATCAGACCAATCGCCACAGCGTCACCGGCATCCGGGTGACTCCAGGCACTGGCCCTGTGTTGTGGAAGGCTACCAGTTGGGCTGACAACACACTCAAAGGTATGGGGAACTCATGATGGGTTTAGGGACAAGAGATGGGAATTTGATGCTTAAAGAGATTTCAGGGAGGGCCATCAGGACGGCCTGATGGATGGTCGCCTACCCCAATATTGCCCTCACCAAAATGTCCTTCTCAACAACCATCTCTCCCGCAATGACAGCTTTTTGAACTCTTAGGTGAATGTTGGATACCGCTGTGATGGCCTCCTGTCATTACCTGGGCTGATGTTAAGGGCATCGATACCTCGGGTATCGTAGCTACCCTGGGTATCGTAGCTACCCTACCCAGGTATCGTAATGTCGTACTGCATACGTATATGTTGTACCGAGGTCACTAATTCCCAAAACCCTTATTGTCTGTCGTAGTTACTAATCTGCGGTGGGACAAGTCAGCGGCGGTGGGAGGTACTATCTGTATCGAGCTTTCCATTCCTCTGAGCGAGCTCTGCATCAAGGGCGCAACTTGGTACGTTCCTCCTAGCAAGTAGCTTACGGGTGCGTCTATGAAAGGATTTTTTTGGTGTAAACTGTTTATCAAGAAATGCTCCTGCGTATCAATTCTGCGCCGGTCGTCCCTCCCCTCATACATATGTCGTTTTGCGTTCAGTGCATATTTGCTCAGAATTTTCTTATCGTGCTTTATTTGCGAAGTTGTTACAGCACACGTTCTGCAGGCATTTCCTCTCTTGACTCTCACCTGTTGTTTCCTTTCCGCTCCCTTTTTCCCGCGCAGTTACCTGAATCTATTCAACGAAAATTCCAAGTGTTGCCCTTCGTACGGCGTCCCTGTGCCGTAATAACCGTTGTTATACTCGTCGATCAATACAAGCGTCGTCTGGTCATGGATGTGTCTTGATTGTGGATCTAACTGACATATCAGGACATCGCAGATGCAACGCTCACATGCACCCAATGCGACTAATTTTGGAACCGTCGTCTTGTGATATAGTTTCCTTAGCTTTCCTTCGTCGACTTCAGGCTCTAGAGGTTTCCTCAAAAGGACTAAGATGCAATAATTCGTCGCTCCAACTTTGGTTCGAACGCCTCATAGTTATTCAGGTGATTTGCGAATGTTGGTCTAGCGCATCCATAGCTCCTATGCAAAAAAACTTCTGCGTACTGCATCATAGCAGAGGCAATATTTCTTTTCATGGTGCATCATAATTTGCGCATTATGATCTAGAATGTTTTGTAGCCATGCAAGCGCACGCAGTCCATCGGAGAATTCGGACTCTGTTATCGTGTTTTTGTATATTGTGACCATATGCATGCGCACGCGCAATTTGGTTGGTGGTGGTTAGTCGTTGGCGCTTTATGCCCTGCTTGATAAGTTTTTGGTTCATAGTATACACAGAGACACAGACAAATGGACAGAGACGAATGAATACGAGACGTAACACAATCATATGCTTTATCGTCATTCCTCTTCAAGTATATGGCAAGTATCGGTATGGAAAAAATCATCTAAATTAATGTAACAACCGCACAAACGCATGCTGATGCGACCTCTATCAGAATCTTCTTATGGACATGATAAACCAAGACATATAGTCAAAATATAGTTAAACTATTCACGTTAGGAAACGATCTCTACCAGAACACCTGATTTCTCAACACTGTTTCTGGTTTCCCCTCTCTCACTCTGACATATTCTCTTATACAAACACACGCAATCTGCGACCCCCTCCCCTCCCATCCCTCTCATCCACGAAGTGTCGAAGAATGTCCAACCTCCATCATCAGGATCTCCCTCAAACCCCCAACCTCAAACGATATGCCAGTAAGACCTCCAATCTTTCGTTTCACAAGTGGTTACAATACCGGCGCTGATGATATATCATCCGCTGTTTCCACATCATCCCGCGTCCTTCTCCCTTCCCCCTTCCAAATAACTTAAGTGAAAGCTATACATATCGCCGCTCTGTGTGTGTCCTGCACAGGGCTCGATCCCCTCCTGGCCATCCATCCGCGCCGCCGGTAGTTACGATGCATGCCTTCTCTTCCCGCTTTAACATCGCAGCCACCTGGGAAGCACCCTCTTCCTCAACCTGCACAGGTTCCGATTAAGTCGTCGGAACCACCATCTGGGCTTTCCGTAGTACCAGGAGACGAGCCGGTCACCTAGGCTGAAGGGGGGATGCGCCAGGTCCTCGAAGTTGCCGGTCCATCCATACCTACGTTCATTCGCGACGTAAGAAATACATAACGAATGCTTACATACACAGATACGAAGTTATCCGACATCTAGTAGTTGGGATGACGGAGTGGCAGCTTCAATATTAGGTGGGAAATAGCTCCTCTGCGGGGGGATGATGCTCTCACGGGGGGCGGGAGGAGGAATGATGCTCTAGGGGATGTGTGGGGGTAATGATTCCCACTTTCACGTAGAGTGGCCTGTTTGTGACATGCCTGTGAGCAGCATTTACGCACACACATACACACACAAACGAACAAGCCACGTGCACGCATACACATACACAGAAGGCACGGACATACCTGTAAAAATCCCGGAACGTAATGTAGTCGGGAAGGGGGTGGAAGCCGTCCAGGGAAGCCGCGGGGGTTTCGTTCATGCGCAGACGGTCGGCGTGGTAGGAGTCGAACCAGGACGCGCACCGGAATGCACGCAGGGTGTCGTACACGAACCGCTCAACATCATACCTGCGAATGCGGATCAGATCGCGCAGCACTTAGGGTTTTAAGGTTTTGGTTTTACGGCTCAGGATTATAAAACCTTAACACACAAAGATACCCGATATGGATCGCCGTGGAGTGATGCTAGTGATGGAGGACGCGGGCGAAAGGATCTAAGTACGTCCCCGTCCCCGTCCCCATCTCCATCTCCATCACCCCCATCCCCATGCAAAGGATGCATCTGTGTCGTCGAGTAAAAAACGCAAAAAGAAGCCTACCCTGCGCCGCCGGCTTCGCTTCCTCCGTAGATTACCTCCGCGACGCTTCGCCTGTTGGGCTGCAGAACCTGCCACCTGCGGTTCCAGCCCTTATCGAAGGAGTCGGGGAGCGCCAGGTCCCACTTGTGATAATTCGCGTGAAAGAAGAGGGGCAGACCTGGTTGAGATGGGGGCGTCCAAAGAGGGAGGGCCAGGGAGGGAGGGATTATTAAAATGGACTTCGGTATCTGAGAACCTCAAGTCTCAGAGCAACTCACCGTCAGTGCCGTACTGCACCATGGTGTTTCCCAGGAACTGCTCCCGGCACTTGGATCCGCGACCACGCGGCGAGCAAACCACCGTCACCAGCCCCACGCTGCCGGGCTTAACTGGTGACACCCACATAGTCTCCCCAGCCGCCAACATGCCGTACGCGAACGTCTCCTTATCCCCCTGTAGTGTACGCGGCGTACGGATGCATGGAAAGGTATATGGTTGAGACCGGCGGCTCCCACGGCGCGGGGGGAGGGGACATTTCGGGTGAAGAGTCCAGATAGGTAGATAGGTAGATAGGTAGATAGATAGATAGATAGATAGATAGATAGATAGATAGATAGATAGATAGATATGAAGTTGAACCGTTAGATTGGTTATTGCGTCAACCGGTATGCGTGGACAAGGTTTGCCTCTGTCGCTGATAATATTTTTTTATGTCCAACAGTCGTAAGGTGTTGAATAAGCTTTGCCTTAACCTTTGGATGGAGTTACAGCAATCCCCAGAACTCTAGACACCCCCTTACCCCCTCTCCCCCCCCCCTTAGTCAATTGTACAACAAACCCCTAAACAAATATTTAAAAAATACATCGCAGACCCGAGACTACCCGTTTGCTCGACGACACATGACACCTCACGTACCTTTCCAATGTAGCAAGATAATAGCTCCGAAAAAACGGCGCCGTACACATTCATGTAGGCAGCTAGAACTATACCCCGCCAGTGCCTGCAGTCGTGATGGTACGTCTTGATAAGAGCGTGTGCAAGCCTAACGAGAACCTAGCTAGCCGGATACTACTGCTGCAACGAATAAAAATGCACTACTGTAAGAACCGCAAATCGTGTACCCGCTCTATCGATTGTGTCTGTGTCCGTCCGTCCCTCGATCCCTCCCCAACAGCATGCGGTGCTCATCAGGCAGCAGCAGCTGTCACTTTACCGGCGGACGTCTACGCGTGCATCCGTCCTGCCACTTGCGCTGCCGCCCATTGATCCGACAAATCGACCACGCCATGGAAATGGAAATGCCCGCCGTCCACATGATTGGGCGAACACAGGCATCAAGCAGCGGGATGCCACCCCACACTTAACCCACTGCCCACCCCACCCCTTCAGTCCATCCGTTCACATCGTACGATTAAACCCCACACGCACCTGGCCTTGTCAATCACCATTTGCCCGCTTTCGAACGATCCGGCCGGCAGGAGGGAAGCTGATATGTTGAGTATCCGAGCGACCTGCAGCAGGAGGGGTCGTGGGTGGGTGGGAGTAGCGGAATCGTGATAAGGGAGGAGGGGAAGAAGCGGGCTGGCGGAGGGAACAAGCAGTCGTGGTGGACGAGAATACAAGCAATCAACGATGGTACGATTGACCAAATTATCGATCGTATTGATCAATTTGACCGAAACACGGTGAAACCATACACTTTGATTGGGTACAGAAGCATGCCGGGGCCGTCTCAAGAGGATATGTGTGAAGGTACGGCAAGACAGGGTTGGATGGTTTGAACCAAACAAATACGACAGCCAACAGAAAGTAACTGGCGCTGCCAACGCGTTCTGCCACTCGCCTCATCTTTGTGATGGGGTCGATCGATCGAAAAGCGGCTCCAATGGGCCGAGAAGCTGACATCGAAGCAGTTGTTGCACATTAAGGGTGGATGTTGAATTGATGATGGCCGTACCTAGTTGAAGGAAAAGCTAGCTCGGGGGTGCCCTGTTTGGAACAGTACGTGTTTGCACCCTGCCGCTATCTGCACCCTGCCAGGACCGATTGGGAGATAACAAACTAATTCGTACCTTTGATCTACTTGCGTGCAAAGGATGATTGATATTGAGGGTAGCCCTGCTCTCGCACTCCTCCCAGCCTCAAACCCGCACTCACCTCAGGTGCTGCCGTACGATCCCAGTAGTCCGGCCATAACAGGGCACCCGTGGAGACGTACGCCTCCGACTCGAACAGATAGGTGGGGTCCCTCAGCAACGCGTTGTCGCTATCCAGGAAGAGCACCTGCACACCAACAGAGCATCAGCATAGCCAATATAATAATAATAAATATAACAACAACAAAAACAACAATAATAATAATAATAACAAGTAGGGTGTCGGCTTCCTCGAAGCCGGAGGAAAAGGGCGGGGGGCCCCCACAATCCGTACAGGCCGGTTACTTCACGATGAAACGGTTTGAAGTTTGTGAGTTTGCGATGATGCCGGCTCATGACGTTAAGCAGGCAAACAACTGCAAACGCAAGGGCAGGGACCTCACGTCCCAACGGACGCGCGCGCGCGCGCGGAGGCCAATCCGCGCGCGCGTGTTGGCTGAGGCCTTTCCAAAGCGAACGGCGAGGACGTTAAGTGTTAGGGTGTCGCCAGGACTACTGATGAAAAGTTTTAAGCTGTATCTCCGAAATGCCTGCGGCTTCAGCAATTCACCCCACAGCATCGAGCTCCATGTCGGCACTGTGGAACTCTTCTGCCCCGAGAACTGGCTTAAATTAATTGTACACAACGTTACATTCTTTGTAGATAACTGTAAGCAAATTCGTCGACCCGCTGGTGGCAAATCGCCATGCCTGTGAGAGCAGCTTAGTCACCCAAACTGTTGTTTTGTTCGATTCATTTCACGCCGTCATGCCAGAATTCCATTATGAGAGACGCGGCACCTTTTGGAATGGAATTTAGGCCGAGAGGCGTTGATGTGACCTTGACCGGGGTCAAAGGAGACTGACAAACTTGTTTGTACTCATACGATTGTTATTGGCCAAAATAAAGATACCTTGCAATATAGAATGTAATATGTGACCAATATCGCGTTCCCGCCGGGCGAGATATTATGTTTGGTCCGTTACAGACAGAGAGACCGACGGACATGGGCAATCCCACAGGGCGGGGCCCCGCCCAATAAATACATAAATAAACAAATAAAAATAATTATACAGAAAAAACAACAAGAGACAGAAAAAATAATACAATAATTACAGTATATTGAAAATTAATAACAACAAATAATAATAACCATGATAAAAACTTAATCACCATTATCCAATACCTTGCAGATACGTCAGAAGTTTCTCAAACAAATATCTTCCCTACACCCCAGATCTTCCACGGAGGACACATAGCCAAATGCCCATCCAGGCGGGTAAGAGGGGAACTTCGTCCTAAGATGTGCTCAGCGAGGACACTCCTCTCTCACTCCAACTTCGTGAGAGCTGCAGTCGCACGCACCTCCTGGAAGCTGCTTAGCAGCAGCGCCGCCACCTTGACGCCAAAGCCCCGTTGTGCGAGATCACGGGCTGCAAGGCGGCGCGACATGACGCCCAATCCGAGCAGCGCCTCCTCCACCGCTGGTGTGGGGAACTCATCTACCGGAAACCACAACTCCACGGGCAGTCTACACCCTAATAATGGTTAAAGATAGGATTTAAGAATAAAAATAAAAATGATACATATGTAAATATATATTAGGGATATAATATACATATGTGCGTTGGGACATACATTAGGACACGTGCCTCTCAACTCCCCGATTTTCCCTGACTTTGCAAGAAAAACACATACATAACAAACATATCCCCCTTTCCATTCCCGGCCTCCATTGGGGCCGGGGAGTCATGACATGCCATCCCGCATCCCAGTGCTGCTATAGCTATGGCTTTGCACAGTGGAGCGGAGCCAAACAGAGCTGCCCACCTACCTGTCCTCCGCAGCACGTGAAGATTCGTCCATGCGGGCGTCAGGTAATGCAATCCCCCACCCACCATCACCACCCCACGCCCCGAGAACCCGGGGGCTGCTGGGGGACTGCTGCTCCTGCTGCTAGTGCTAGTACTGCCGCTGATACTGCTACTGCCATCAGCATTCCTAGCGTCCGTTGCTCCTGCTGCTGTACCTGCTGCTGCTGCGGCGGCGGCGGTGGCGGCGGCATTCGGATAGGGCGGCAAGTCACGGAGTAACCCGGCTACCGAAGCTTTCAGTTTCTCCACGTCCCGAGTCCTCATGCGCCGGCCCTCGCGAACCCAGTCATTCTTATCGATGCGGTTGTCGGGAATCCTGGCATCACCAAGACCTGCACACATTACATTACCCATTTCCAAGCAAGCTTTAATGTCGCAGTCGTGTCAGCGTTGCTTGGGGGCTGCTTTACACGACAGAGACATACTGATTTCTTCAGGGGTTAGGGGTCAAGGAAAATAGGTAATAGTAAAAAAAATAAAAAGGTAATAGCTTGTTTAGGCACTTCAGCACGTACCGTTTCGCCCCATTACTTTATCCACGATGTCCCAAATCAGGCTAGAAATTTTTGAGAGTGTATCCGCGTCGCTGCCCAGTTCTCCCCAAGGCCAGGTCGCCCCACTGCCGCGATGGTACATTGGTGACGTCGTACTGGTCGTACTAATCCTGGTACGGTTGTTGCTAGGATTACTACTCTGGCTGCTGCTACTGCTGCTAACAGTGCTGTCTACAATAGCGCCGCCATCATCATCAGCAGCAGCAGCAGCAGCTCTATCATCCCCAGAAAGGACTCTACGCTGGCGCTCGCCGCGCGCTTCAACCCAATGCTCTGCTCTATAGGCCGCCCACGCCGGCACCAGGCGAGCCATGTTGTAGCCGTCATAGGGGCCGCAAGTCAGGGGTTTTGGCAGCACCTGTGCCACCGAAGGGTCGACCGCTAACTGGGCACATTTCTCCTGACACCTGAAACGGTGCGCGCCGCAAGACACCCTGCATATGGGTGCGGAGGGAGGCGGAGGGCGAGAGAAGGAAGGACGGAGGCGGGTAATGGACTTTAGGTAGGTTCTCATATAGGCAGAGCAAGGGAGATGACACAGTACAAGCACAGGGTTTCGGTACAAATATGCAAGGCGAAACACGCAAAAACTGTACGTGGTGTCTCTCCCTGGTGCGTAACCGATCCATTAACAATTTACACCCACCTCCATGGCATTAAATCCTTTCATCACACGATCTTGCTTCCCAAAGCCCTCATCCAACCCACCCCCCTCTTGCGTCGTTTTCAATACAAATGGTGCCGCCGTTACCTCGCTACAGTTATGTTGTCTTCGCATAGACAGTAACCTGCCCCCTCTCGGACCTCCGCAGCGCAAGTCTTATCGGAGGAAGGCTCTCGCGGACTGCAACAAGCAAGGTGTGCAATACAACTTATGTGAATACATTTTATCTATCGGAAGTCATCGCTGGGACTTACCCGAGAGGTATGCACGCGAATGTGGCTTTCCAACCAATGCACTTTGGGCCACCCGACCACTTCATTTTCTCCGGCCATTGCTGACGTATGCCTAAAAGAAATATGCATATATTAGGTATGCATAGTATGAAAATGAGTCCCTGACGCAAGGACAGCCGCTTTAATCGGACCGCCATCATCCCCCTTAAGGGAAGGATTGAAACGGTCCTGACATTAAATTATAAATACCCATATGAGAGTCATAACATGACCAACGTCTCTGGTCGTGATCAGTAAGGCTGAAAAGTTCAAAAAATTAAAGCACTAGCCTCTGGCAGGATTAGACGTTCTTGATTTAGACGTTCTTGACATGTTCTTTGAAGAGAAAGCATTAGCGAATACAACTAAGTTGTTGATGTAGTAAGGTGATTTTGAAAACTGTTGCGAAGTAACCAAATGCTGGTGTAGGGCACTGCTGCCAACAACCTACGTTTTTTCCTAAACTAAATAGCTTGAAGTACATGATCATACCAATTTACCCTCAGAGTTGTTACAAACATTTGAGTTCGTAAGGCCCGATAGTGCCCACACTTGGCCTGACAAGCAGAAAAACTTGGGATAAGTCACGACAACAGAAACACATTGCATTTATGGAAGCGTTTCTTTTCTTCACCATGTGCTTGTTGGCCGCATGTAATACGCAAGTGCTCTACCTTGCCCGTTAAGTAGATAGGTAGGGTAATGGGTGAGGGCAATATTGGGGCAGGAGATCATCCTGAGTTCAATATTTGTTTTGTTTTATTTAATTAGGTCCTCAAAACTTTGTGTGTTGTCAGCCCAGCTGCTAAAGCAACTGCACAAGCAGTTCTTCATTTCACAGCCGGAACCACAACGATTGCTGTTCTGACGGGAATATAAATATTCAGCTTGAGAGCTTAACAACACCGGGCCAGTGTATCGATCGCTGTCAACACTACTGCATGATACCCCTGGAACCACCTCCCCAACATTTAACAAGGGAAAGAAGTAGCACAGTTGACTTGTGCACACCCGACCAAGCACTAAGCAGCAAAAACGTCCTTCGCGCATATAACCAACAATCTTAACAAAACAGAGAACCTGACAGCCAAGTTATTGCCTACCTATGTAGATATTAGCTACATACTAGCTAGATGACTAAAGAGTACGGAAGGATAAAGCACGTCCGGGCTAATCCTAACACATCCGACTGCACCGGGTGAAGACTCAGGTACGGCACAAACAGAAGCATACTTTTGTACGGACGCATCCTGCTGAAACCCCCATGACTGAACACATCTCAACGTAAATGCCTCAGAAAGGGTAGCTAGGATAGCTAGATGGATAGAAAGTTACGTAGCTAGACAGATGGCTTGAGATGGTTACGTTATTATTGCTGCTGCATTCGTTGCATGAGTGTGCTTTATCTACACGTATATGGAATCGTGTACACAATCACACGCAATCACAGGTATACGTACATTCACACGTCCGCACAATCCGTCAAATCTGCTTTACTCTCCGAGTTAATACTGCTGGCTGCACTTTTGGCAAGTGTTGCAACGTCGACTTGAAGAAAATCGAGGTGTGGAGGGGAGGGCTCGTTGGCGAACGCACTCGTCCCGCTGCGGGGCGCGCGCGCGCCCGCGCTTTTTTCAGGCTGGGCGATTCTGGCTCGATGTCGGCTTGGGGTTTGATATCAGCTTATCGATATGTTGAATTTCACAACGATTCAAGCAATATTAGGTATATTATTAGATGCAGTTAATTTTCATGCACTTCACATAGTGCAGTCAACTTTGGCGCCGTACATGCTTCTATCGACAAAAATGTGAATTCCTCTCTAGCATCGATTGAGAGATCTGTCGTAACTGTTGTGCGTGTCTGAACTCGTTTTTAATATGCATTTACGCTAACTGCAGTTCGACATCAACGGCAAGTGTCTTGTTAAATCGGCATCCATAAAGGCAACTGTTAACGGTCAGTTCACCACCACTGGGCCCAACATCTACGTGTACAAATTCGATTCTGACCTGAAGTATGTCCTGCGTCTGACAAATCTGAATATGGGTCTTAATTACAATAACGCAAAGATCTGTCTCAGCCTCACCGCGGGCACCAACGATACCGGTTGCGATACGCTGGAGGAGCTCTGCGCTTCTCCATCGAGCAGTTCGCCGCCCGGCACGTGTCAAGCTTCTATCTTCAACAACAACAACAGTACTGGCTCTTGTTGCCCGACTACCATCGTCTTCATGCCACGACCTCCCCCCCCCCACCGTCTCCTCGTCCTCCCCCTCCCCCTTCACCTTCCCCCCCACCGCCTTCACCACCCCCTCCACGGCCTCCGTCGCCACCTCCTCCGTCGCCATCTCCACCTCCGCCTCCACCTCCGCCTCCGCTTCCACCACCTTTTGCCATTTACAAATGCAAGTAGTGCACAATCGTATCCCTTGAGCCGACCGCACTCTTTCCACCCATCTCACTCAGCTCAGCTATTTGGGTAGAAACATCGCTATATACTCGTGCTCAAGCTTTTCTAGGCATTAAAATTAGATAAGGAGTAATGAGGTTTCTCCTATTGTATGGTAGTGTCAGTTGATGTTAGGGTCTAAAAACAAATTTTGTTTGCGACCAGTGGTATGGAAGCCTACCAGTTGGGCTGACAACACACTCAAAGGCATGGGGAGCTAATAAAATAAAAAAAAAGAAATATTGAACTCATGATGGGTTTAGGGACAAGAGATGGGAATTTGATGCTTATAGAGATTCCAGGGAGGGCCATCAGGACGGCCTGATGGATGATCGCCTGCCCCAATATTGCCCTCACCCATTACCCTACCTATCTACTTAACGGGCAAGGTAGAGCACTTGCGTATTACATGCGGCCAACAAGCACATGGTGAAGAAAAGAAACGCTTCCATAAATGCAATGTGTTTCTGTTGTCGTGACTTATCCCAAGTTTTTCCGCTTGTCAGGCCAAGTGTGGGCACTATCGGGCCTTACGAACTCAAATGTTTGTAACAACTCTGAGGGTAAATTGGTATGATCATGTACTTCAAGCTATTTAGTTTAGGAAAAAACGTAGGTTGTTGGCAGCAGTGCCCTACACCAGCATTTGGTTACTTCGCAACAGTTTTCAAAATCACCTTACTACATCAACAACTTAGTTGTATTCGCTAATGCTTTCTCTTCAAAGAACATGTCAAGAACGTCTAAGTCAAGAACGTCTAATCCTGCCAGAGGCTAGTGCTTTAATTGCTTGAACTTTTCAGCCTTACTGATCACGACCAGAGACGTTGGTCATGTAATGACTCTCATATGGGTATTTATAATTTAATGTCAGGACCGTTTCAATCCTTCCCTTAAGGGGGATGATGGCGGTCCGATTAAAGCGGCTGTCCTTGCGTCAGGGACTCATTTTCATACTATGCATACCTACTATATGCATATTTCTTTTAGGCATACGTCAGCAATGGCCGGAGAAAATGAAGTGGTCGGGTGGCCCAAAGTGCATTGGTTGGAAAGCCACATTCGCGTGCATACCTCTCGGGTAAGTCCCAGCGATGACTTCCGATAGATAAAATGTATTCACATAAGTTGTATTGCACACCTTGCTTGTTGCAGTCCGCGAGAGCCTTCCTCCGATAAGACTTGCGCTGCGGAGGTCCGAGAGGGGGCAGGTTACTGTCTATGCGAAGACAACATAACTGTAGCGAGGTAACGGCGGCACCATTTGTATTGAAAACGACGCAAGAGGGGGGTGGGTTGGATGAGGGCTTTGGGAAGCAAGATCGTGTGATGAAAGGATTTAATGCCATGGAGGTGGGTGTAAATTGTTAATGGATCGGTTACGCACCAGGGAGAGACACCACGTACAGTTTTTGCGTGTTTCGCCTTGCATATTTGTACCGAAACCCTGTGCTTGTACTGTGTCATCTCCCTTGCTCTGCCTATATGAGAACCTACCTAAAGTCCATTACCCGCCTCCGTCCTTCCTTCTCTCGCCCTCCGCCTCCCTCCGCACCCATATGCAGGGTGTCTTGCGGCGCGCACCGTTTCAGGTGTCAGGAGAAATGTGCCCAGTTAGCGGTCGACCCTTCGGTGGCACAGGTGCTGCCAAAACCCCTGACTTGCGGCCCCTATGACGGCTACAACATGGCTCGCCTGGTGCCGGCGTGGGCGGCCTATAGAGCAGAGCATTGGGTTGAAGCGCGCGGCGAGCGCCAGCGTAGAGTCCTTTCTGGGGATGATAGAGCTGCTGCTGCTGCTGCTGATGATGATGGCGGCGCTATTGTAGACAGCACTGTTAGCAGCAGTAGCAGCAGCCAGAGTAGTAATCCTAGCAACAACCGTACCAGGATTAGTACGACCAGTACGACGTCACCAATGTACCATCGCGGCAGTGGGGCGACCTGGCCTTGGGGAGAACTGGGCAGCGACGCGGATACACTCTCAAAAATTTCTAGCCTGATTTGGGACATCGTGGATAAAGTAATGGGGCGAAACGGTACGTGCTGAAGTGCCTAAACAAGCTATTACCTTTTTATTTTTTTTACTATTACCTATTTTCCTTGACCCCTAACCCCTGAAGAAATCAGTATGTCTCTGTCGTGTAAAGCAGCCCCCAAGCAACGCTGACACGACTGCGACATTAAAGCTTGCTTGGAAATGGGTAATGTAATGTGTGCAGGTCTTGGTGATGCCAGGATTCCCGACAACCGCATCGATAAGAATGACTGGGTTCGCGAGGGCCGGCGCATGAGGACTCGGGACGTGGAGAAACTGAAAGCTTCGGTGGCCGGGTTACTCCGTGACTTGCCGCCCTATCCAAATGCCGCCGCCACCGCCGCCGCAGCAGCAGCAGCAGGTACAGCAGCAGGAGCAACGGACGCTAGGAATGCTGATGGCAGTAGCAGTATCAGCGGCAGTACTAGCACTAGCAGCAGGAGCAGCAGTCCCCCAGCAGCCCCCGGGTTCTCGGGGCGTGGGGTGGTGATGGTGGGTGGGGGATTGCATTACCTGACGCCCGCATGGACGAATCTTCACGTGCTGCGGAGGACAGGTAGGTGGGCAGCTCTGTTTGGCTCCGCTCCACTGTGCAAAGCCATAGCTATAGCAGCACTGGGATGCGGGATGGCATGTCATGACTCCCCGGCCCCAATGGAGGCCGGGAATGGAAAGGGGGATATGTTTGTTATGTATGTGTTTTTCTTGCAAAGTCAGGGAAAATCGGGGAGTTGAGAGGCACGTGTCCTAATGTATGTCCCAACGCACATATGTATATTATATCCCTAATATATATTTACATATGTATCATTTTTATTTTTATTCTTAAATCCTATCTTTAACCATTATTAGGGTGTAGACTGCCCGTGGAGTTGTGGTTTCCGGTAGATGAGTTCCCCACACCAGCGGTGGAGGAGGCGCTGCTCGGATTGGGCGTCATGTCGCGCCGCCTTGCAGCCCGTGATCTCGCACAACGGGGCTTTGGCGTCAAGGTGGCGGCGCTGCTGCTAAGCAGCTTCCAGGAGGTGCGTGCGACTGCAGCTCTCACGAAGTTGGAGTGAGAGAGGAGTGTCCTCGCTGAGCACATCTTAGGACGAAGTTCCCCTCTTACCCGCCTGGATGGGCATTTGGCTATGTGTCCTCCGTGGAAGATCTGGGGTGTAGGGAAGATATTTGTTTGAGAAACTTCTGACGTATCTGCAAGGTATTGGATAATGGTGATTAAGTTTTTATCATGGTTATTATTATTTGTTGTTATTAATTTTCGATATACTGTAATTATTGTATTATTTTTTCTGTCTCTTGTTGTTTTTTCTGTATAATTATTTTTATTTGTTTATTTATGTATTTATTGGGCGGGGCCCCGCCCTGTGGGATTGCCCATGTCCGTCGGTCTCTCTGTCTGTAACGGACCAAACATAATATCTCGCCCGGCGGGAACGCGATATTGGTCACATATTACATTCTATATTGCAAGGTATCTTTATTTTGGCCAATAACAATCGTATGAGTACAAACAAGTTTGTCAGTCTCCTTTGACCCCGGTCAAGGTCACATCAACGCCTCTCGGCCTAAATTCCATTCCAAAAGGTGCCGCGTCTCTCATAATGGAATTCTGGCATGACGGCGTGAAATGAATCGAACAAAACAACAGTTTGGGTGACTAAGCTGCTCTCACAGGCATGGCGATTTGCCACCAGCGGGTCGACGAATTTGCTTACAGTTATCTACAAAGAATGTAACGTTGTGTACAATTAATTTAAGCCAATTCTCGGGGCAGAAGAGTTCCACAGTGCCGACATGGAGCTCGATGCTGTGGGGTGAATTGCTGAAGCCGCAGGCATTTCGGAGATACAGCTTAAAACTTTTCATCAGTAGTCCTGGCGACACCCTAACACTTAACGTCCTCGCCGTTCGCTTTGGAAAGGCCTCAGCCAACACGCGCGCGCGGATTGGCCTCCGCGCGCGCGCGCGCGTCCGTTGGGACGTGAGGTCCCTGCCCTTGCGTTTGCAGTTGTTTGCCTGCTTATCGTCATGAGCCGGCATCATCGCAAACTCACAAACTTCAAACCGTTTCATCGTGAAGTAACCGGCCTGTACGGATTGTGGGGGCCCCCCGCCCTTTTCCTCCGGCTTCGAGGAAGCCGACACCCTACTTGTTATTATTAATATTATTGTTGTTTTTGTTGTTGTTATATTTATTATTATTATATTGGCTATGCTGATGCTCTGTTGGTGTGCAGGTGCTCTTCCTGGATAGCGACAACGCGTTGCTGAGGGACCCCACCTATCTGTTCGAGTCGGAGGCGTACGTCTCCACGGGTGCCCTGTTATGGCCGGACTACTGGGATCGTACGGCAGCACCTGAGGTGAGTGCGGGTTTGAGGCTGGGAGGAGTGCGAGAGCAGGGCTACCCTCATATCAATCATCCTTTGCACGCAAGTAGATCAAAGGTACGAATTAGTTTGTTATCTCCCAATCGGTCCTGGCAGGGTGCAGATAGCGGCAGGGTGCAAACACGTACTATTCCAAACAGGGCACCCCCGAGCTAGCTTTTCCTTCAACTAGGTACGGCCATCATCAATTCAACATCCACCCTTAATGTGCAACAACTGCTTCGATGTCAGCTTCTCGGCCCATTGGAGCCGCTTTTCGATCGATCGACCCCATCACAAAGATGAGGCGAGTGGCAGAACGCGTTGGCAGCGCCAGTTACTTTCTGTTGGCTGTCGTATTTGTTTGGTTCAAACCATCCATCCCTGTCTTGCCGTACCTTCACACATATCCTCTTGAGACGGCCCCGGCATGCTTCTGTACCCAATCAAAGTGTATGGTTTCACCGTGTTTCGGTCAAATTGATCAATACGATCGATAATTTGGTCAATCGTACCATCGTTGATTGCTTGTATTCTCGTCCACCACGACTGCTTGTTCCCTCCGCCAGCCCGCTTCTTCCCCTCCTCCCTTATCACGATTCCGCTACTCCCACCCACCCACGACCCCTCCTGCTGCAGGTCGCTCGGATACTCAACATATCAGCTTCCCTCCTGCCGGCCGGATCGTTCGAAAGCGGGCAAATGGTGATTGACAAGGCCAGGTGCGTGTGGGGTTTAATCGTACGATGTGAACGGATGGACTGAAGGGGTGGGGTGGGCAGTGGGTTAAGTGTGGGGTGGCATCCCGCTGCTTGATGCCTGTGTTCGCCCAATCATGTGGACGGCGGGCATTTCCATTTCCATGGCGTGGTCGATTTGTCGGATCAATGGGCGGCAGCGCAAGTGGCAGGACGGATGCACGCGTAGACGTCCGCCGGTAAAGTGACAGCTGCTGCTGCCTGATGAGCACCGCATGCTGTTGGGGAGGGATCGAGGGACGGACGGACACAGACACAATCGATAGAGCGGGTACACGATTTGCGGTTCTTACAGTAGTGCATTTTTATTCGTTGCAGCAGTAGTATCCGGCTAGCTAGGTTCTCGTTAGGCTTGCACACGCTCTTATCAAGACGTACCATCACGACTGCAGGCACTGGCGGGGTATAGTTCTAGCTGCCTACATGAATGTGTACGGCGCCGTTTTTTCGGAGCTATTATCTTGCTACATTGGAAAGGTACGTGAGGTGTCATGTGTCGTCGAGCAAACGGGTAGTCTCGGGTCTGCGATGTATTTTTTAAATATTTGTTTAGGGGTTTGTTGTACAATTGACTAAGGGGGGGGGAGAGGGGGTAAGGGGGTGTCTAGAGTTCTGGGGATTGCTGTAACTCCATCCAAAGGTTAAGGCAAAGCTTATTCAACACCTTACGACTGTTGGACATAAAAAAATATTATCAGCGACAGAGGCAAACCTTGTCCACGCATACCGGTTGACGCAATAACCAATCTAACGGTTCAACTTCATATCTATCTATCTATCTATCTATCTATCTATCTATCTATCTATCTATCTATCTATCTATCTATCTATCTACCTACCTATCTACCTATCTACCTATCTGGACTTTTCACCCGAAATGTCCCCTCCCCCCGCGCCGTGGGAGCCGCCGGTCTCAACCATATACCTTTCCATGCATCCGTACGCCGCGTACACTACAGGGGGATAAGGAGACGTTCGCGTACGGCATGTTGGCGGCTGGGGAGACTATGTGGGTGTCACCAGTTAAGCCCGGCAGCGTGGGGCTGGTGACGGTGGTTTGCTCGCCGCGTGGTCGCGGATCCAAGTGCCGGGAGCAGTTCCTGGGAAACACCATGGTGCAGTACGGCACTGACGGTGAGTTGCTCTGAGACTTGAGGTTCTCAGATACCGAAGTCCATTTTAATAATCCCTCCCTCCCTGGCCCTCCCTCTTTGGACGCCCCCATCTCAACCAGGTCTGCCCCTCTTCTTTCACGCGAATTATCACAAGTGGGACCTGGCGCTCCCCGACTCCTTCGATAAGGGCTGGAACCGCAGGTGGCAGGTTCTGCAGCCCAACAGGCGAAGCGTCGCGGAGGTAATCTACGGAGGAAGCGAAGCCGGCGGCGCAGGGTAGGCTTCTTTTTGCGTTTTTTACTCGACGACACAGATGCATCCTTTGCATGGGGATGGGGGTGATGGAGATGGAGATGGGGACGGGGACGGGGACGTACTTAGATCCTTTCGCCCGCGTCCTCCATCACTAGCATCACTCCACGGCGATCCATATCGGGTATCTTTGTGTGTTAAGGTTTTATAATCCTGAGCCGTAAAACCAAAACCTTAAAACCCTAAGTGCTGCGCGATCTGATCCGCATTCGCAGGTATGATGTTGAGCGGTTCGTGTACGACACCCTGCGTGCATTCCGGTGCGCGTCCTGGTTCGACTCCTACCACGCCGACCGTCTGCGCATGAACGAAACCCCCGCGGCTTCCCTGGACGGCTTCCACCCCC
The DNA here is from genome assembly GCA_030268105.1 of Volvox africanus. Lineage (NCBI taxonomy): Eukaryota > Viridiplantae > Chlorophyta > Chlorophyceae > Chlamydomonadales > Volvocaceae > Volvox > Volvox africanus. The sequence goes on from BSDZ01000038.1 coordinate 298,591, forward strand.
TTCCCGACTACATTACGTTCCGGGATTTTTACAGGTATGTCCGTGCCTTCTGTGTATGTGTATGCGTGCACGTGGCTTGTTCGTTTGTGTGTGTATGTGTGTGCGTAAATGCTGCTCACAGGCATGTCACAAACAGGCCACTCTACGTGAAAGTGGGAATCATTACCCCCACACATCCCCTAGAGCATCATTCCTCCTCCCGCCCCCCGTGAGAGCATCATCCCCCCGCAGAGGAGCTATTTCCCACCTAATATTGAAGCTGCCACTCCGTCATCCCAACTACTAGATGTCGGATAACTTCGTATCTGTGTATGTAAGCATTCGTTATGTATTTCTTACGTCGCGAATGAACGTAGGTATGGATGGACCGGCAACTTCGAGGACCTGGCGCATCCCCCCTTCAGCCTAGGTGACCGGCTCGTCTCCTGGTACTACGGAAAGCCCAGATGGTGGTTCCGACGACTTAATCGGAACCTGTGCAGGTTGAGGAAGAGGGTGCTTCCCAGGTGGCTGCGATGTTAAAGCGGGAAGAGAAGGCATGCATCGTAACTACCGGCGGCGCGGATGGATGGCCAGGAGGGGATCGAGCCCTGTGCAGGACACACACAGAGCGGCGATATGTATAGCTTTCACTTAAGTTATTTGGAAGGGGGAAGGGAGAAGGACGCGGGATGATGTGGAAACAGCGGATGATATATCATCAGCGCCGGTATTGTAACCACTTGTGAAACGAAAGATTGGAGGTCTTACTGGCATATCGTTTGAGGTTGGGGGTTTGAGGGAGATCCTGATGATGGAGGTTGGACATTCTTCGACACTTCGTGGATGAGAGGGATGGGAGGGGAGGGGGTCGCAGATTGCGTGTGTTTGTATAAGAGAATATGTCAGAGTGAGAGAGGGGAAACCAGAAACAGTGTTGAGAAATCAGGTGTTCTGGTAGAGATCGTTTCCTAACGTGAATAGTTTAACTATATTTTGACTATATGTCTTGGTTTATCATGTCCATAAGAAGATTCTGATAGAGGTCGCATCAGCATGCGTTTGTGCGGTTGTTACATTAATTTAGATGATTTTTTCCATACCGATACTTGCCATATACTTGAAGAGGAATGACGATAAAGCATATGATTGTGTTACGTCTCGTATTCATTCGTCTCTGTCCATTTGTCTGTGTCTCTGTGTATACTATGAACCAAAAACTTATCAAGCAGGGCATAAAGCGCCAACGACTAACCACCACCAACCAAATTGCGCGTGCGCATGCATATGGTCACAATATACAAAAACACGATAACAGAGTCCGAATTCTCCGATGGACTGCGTGCGCTTGCATGGCTACAAAACATTCTAGATCATAATGCGCAAATTATGATGCACCATGAAAAGAAATATTGCCTCTGCTATGATGCAGTACGCAGAAGTTTTTTTGCATAGGAGCTATGGATGCGCTAGACCAACATTCGCAAATCACCTGAATAACTATGAGGCGTTCGAACCAAAGTTGGAGCGACGAATTATTGCATCTTAGTCCTTTTGAGGAAACCTCTAGAGCCTGAAGTCGACGAAGGAAAGCTAAGGAAACTATATCACAAGACGACGGTTCCAAAATTAGTCGCATTGGGTGCATGTGAGCGTTGCATCTGCGATGTCCTGATATGTCAGTTAGATCCACAATCAAGACACATCCATGACCAGACAACGCTTGTATTGATCGACGAGTATAACAACGGTTATTACGGCACAGGGACGCCGTACGAAGGGCAACACTTGGAATTTTCGTTGAATAGATTCAGGTAACTGCGCGGGAAAAAGGGAGCGGAAAGGAAACAACAGGTGAGAGTCAAGAGAGGAAATGCCTGCAGAACGTGTGCTGTAACAACTTCGCAAATAAAGCACGATAAGAAAATTCTGAGCAAATATGCACTGAACGCAAAACGACATATGTATGAGGGGAGGGACGACCGGCGCAGAATTGATACGCAGGAGCATTTCTTGATAAACAGTTTACACCAAAAAAATCCTTTCATAGACACACCCGTAAGCTACTTGCTAGGAGGAACGTACCAAGTTGCGCCCTTGATGCAGAGCTCGCTCAGAGGAATGGAAAGCTCGATACAGATAGTACCTCCCACCGCCGCTGACTTGTCCCACCGCAGATTAGTAACTACGACAGACAATAAGGGTTTTGGGAATTAGTGACCTCGGTACAACATATACGTATGCAGTACGACATTACGATACCTGGGTAGGGTAGCTACGATACCCAGGGTAGCTACGATACCCGAGGTATCGATGCCCTTAACATCAGCCCAAGTAATGACAGGAGGCCATCACAGCGGTATCCAACATTCACCTAAGAGTTCAAAAAGCTGTCATTGCGGGAGGGATGGTTGTTGAGAAGGACATTTTGGTGAGGGCAATATTGGGGTAGGCGACCATCCATCAGGCCGTCCTGATGGCCCTCCCTGAAATCTCTTTAAGCATCAAATTCCCATCTCTTGTCCCTAAACCCATCATGAGTTCCCCATACCTTTGAGTGTGTTGTCAGCCCAACTGGTAGCCTTCCACAACACAGGGCCAGTGCCTGGAGTCACCCGGATGCCGGTGACGCTGTGGCGATCGGTCTGATTGGCGAAGATCTCCACTTTAGACAGCACCAGTGACGGGCCACAAAGCGTCTGCTCAGACGAAACAGAGGGGTGGTCACGGAGCTTTTTCATTCCCAGCTGTTTCCCCTCAGCTGGTCAGGTTCATGCAGACGCCCTACAAAATCCTTGACTACAGAGGACAACAAGCTCCCTCTTGGAGACACACCCGTGAGCGCCTTTATATAAGGGGGTTCACAAAACCGGTCTGCGCTATGCAGGCACGTTACGATGTACCTACGTACAACCGTCGTGACTTGTAGTTTTAGTTGATAAGTAATTACCAACATCATTGATATATAATGGTGTTTTGTCCCGCACAGTCCCAACACACACAGCCGTCTCGGACCGAACAGCTCAATACCCGCGCCGGTTCTTATAACCGTTTTCGCAGGGTCCGATAGTGCGTGTGCAGGACACGTGTACCCACTGAACCACGTGTACCTATAGGGACGAAAAGCGCCCGGCTGCCGGCTGCCTCTCGCTGCATTGAATGACTTTCTTCTTTCTTACATACATACATATATATGTGTGTGTGTGTATCGATCGCTGTCAACACTACTGCATGATACCCCTGGAACCACCTCCCCAACATTTAACAAGGGAAAGAAGTAGCACAGTTGACTTGTGCACACCCGACCAAGCACATAGCAGCAAAACGTCCTTCGCGCATATAACCAACAATCTTAACAAAACAGAGAACCTGACAGCCAAGTTATTGCCTACCTATGTAGATATTAGCTACATACTAGCTAGATGACTAAAGAGTACGGAAGGATAAAGCACGTCCGGGCTAATCCTAACACATCCGACTGCACCGGGTGAAGACTCAGGTACGGCACAAACAGAAGCATACTTTTGTACGGACGCATCCTGCTGAAACCCCCATGACTGAACACATCTCAACGTAAATGCCTCAGAAAGGGTAGCTAGGATAGCTAGATGGATAGGAAGTTACGTAGCTAGACAGATGGCTTGAGATGGTTACGTTATTATTGCTGCTGCATACGTTGCATGAATGTGCTTTATCTACACGTATATGGAATCGTGTACACAATCACACGCAATCACAGGTATACGTACATTCACACGTCCGCACATGAAGCCGACAGAAATACAAGAGAAGACACGAAAACAGTGGTTGAGAAAACAATACTGCCTTAGCCAATTAAAATGATGTGCTAATTGTACTGCCATACACTAAAAAAGGTTGTATACTACAACAGTAACACTTTCCTCTAAAGCGTGATTCATCATAGCCCTATCCCCCCGCGCAGACGACTACTACGTTGTGCACATAAGAGACATATCAAGACATCAAGGGATAGAAGACGCAAGATTATAGCGAATGTTGAAACGTGCGTGAGATAGTTAGGATGTCCGCCCATGTGTTGGTGCTTTTGTCCGATATATTGACCGATATTTGCCTGTACATCTGCTCTACATCGCGGCCAAAGCCGCACTATCACGTACCCACGACGACCTCTGACGATTAGGAGAACACACGAGCGTGGATGTGCACACACATACACATACACATACACAAATTCTCTCCCGACTCAGACATATCGAAGGCAAGCTTACAGACATCAGCTACAATGAGTTGGAACACAGCAAAAAGCAAAGCGCAATGTTAGTCATGTATACACACATACACGTACACACACAGGGGGGGTGTTAGCAGGAATCACTGCCGGTTCGACTAACAGAGGTAATATCCAGGATTTGGCTCCGTCGATCAGGATCACCGGCTGCCACCACCGCCGTGTCGCATCATGTGTACGGCAGCAGCCACCACCCGGCGTTGCCGCCATCACCACCAGCAGCCACCACCCGGCGTTGCCGCCATCACCACCAGCAGAAGCAGCGGTACGTAGAAATGGCCGCGGCGACCGTGACCGATCAGGCCTCATCGTGTAGATGGAAGCTGATGTTCAGCGCGTTCAGGATCTGAGAGGACGCGGGAGGGCAGCCCGGGATGGGGATGGGGATGGGGATGTGGGCGGGCGGAAAGCAAGACAGTAGTGCCGCAACATCCGGGGACGGCGATTTGACTGCTGCTGCTGCCGCCATCTTCGGTTTGGTTTGGGGGTTAATTTTGTTGTCGTTGTTTTTGTTGTTGTTAAATCAGTGGCTTTCTTTGTTCCTCCACCCTCTTTGCAGATGAGGACCAAGCAAGGTGCCAGGCCAAGCACATCCAGACACACAGAGTGCGAGGAGGACCCGCGCCACCAACCGTGTGTCGTGACCCAACGGGCGCGATTGATCCCCGACCCCCTGGATGGCGAAGGACCAATTTGTCCCTTAGATCTGGCAGTTTTCTGGTAATTTACCTCCCAATTTAATGCAGATGGTGATATTCAAAAAATTACTCCATAACTCCTTTTTAGGGTTCAGGGTTGGTTTTAGGGTTTTAGGGTTAGACAAGCAGTCCTCCCACCTTGAGCCACATGATGAGCAGCGGCGTGAGGAATATGTTACCCACGATGTTGGTCAACGAAACCAGCTCCACTCCCCTGCCGTACTGTACGGCAAGTACGAAGCTGGCGGCAGCTGCCGGCGAGAGTGTGAGTACCGTCATGGCGGCGACGTGTTGGCCATCCAGTTGGACAAGCACCGCACATCCCGCCATCATCAGCGGCAGCACACCAACCTTGATAAGAAGCAAGACAGCGATCTGTTTGATGCGGTGATGGTGATGGTGGAGGGAAGAGGACGCGGGGAGGAGGAGGAAGCATTCAAAAAGCAGATGAAGTTATCCACCTAAACTTCAGCCAGGAAAGTCAGCGGCCGGCATCAAAGATGTGTGAGGCCCAGCTGAGCTAGCCCCAGATTCAGTCATCGAAATACTACCAAACTCACAGTCCCCAGATCCAGATTCGGAATCCAGGATCCAAATCATCACGATAATCAAACAAGCAGAATGTTGCACTGCTTACTTTCACCAGTTCTCCTTTTGGTAGTAAAGATTTGCCGTACATCTGCATCGCGGGGGGAAGGGGGCGGTCGGCATAATCAAGTTCTGGATGAAGCGCAACATACATACACACACACATACACACACACATACACACACACACATACACACACACATACACACACACATTTTATGAATCCAAGCTCTCGGTGTCCCGAGCCCTCTTTTACCCTATCCCCGCTTAAGTTCCCCACCTCTAAGCTTTCCCCCTGCCAATCCCCCCTTCCCCCACGCACCCAAGCGCCGTTGGAGAAAATGGAGATGGGTACGACGAGGCCGTTGATCCAGGAGAGGGACCCCGCCACCCACCCAACCTCGGGGCGGTACCGGGGGGATGCGGGGTCTAAAAACACACGCAGACCGCTAACTGACACGGTCATGGCAATGAACATGGTCCATATCATGGGGTTCTGCACGAGGGGGCGCGCGGTGAGGCAATACAGCCGGGCCATATATGCAGCAGCACATCACACGTGCCATAAGATAAGCACAGCACAGCACAGCATGCCACAGAGCATTGCGCAGCAGACCGCAATGACCCCAGCCCTAGGAAATGCTGAATGACTCCTCCCTCCTTCCCTCCACGATCGGACGTACTACATTGCGTCAATCATCCTCACAGCACAGCACAGCATGCCGCCATATGACACACCCCAGCGTGTCGCAGTACGGGACAGAACAGCAATACATAAGATGTCACAGCTCAATCTGGGTGCAGCTGCATGCATCGTTGGCGCAGCAGCGTTATGTCATTTATTTTAAGTATATATATTATACACACATAAACATATACACACATATACATATACACATAAATATAGCATAAGCTCACCACACCCAGACTCTTCTCTTCCCTTGCAGCGATATGAAAACCCAGCTTTCCTCCCACCCCCGCCCCCCTTCACCCCTGGCTCATCATCCCCTGGCTCTCACCCTGGCCAGTGTTGACACGATGTGCCAGAGCTGCGGATGGCCGGAAATGAAGGCCGCAAAGGCCCTCGCCACCCCGCCATGCTTCCTCAGCACCTCCTTAGTGGCCTCCCTCACCAGCTGCTTGTCGGCGGTGGCGGTGGCGGCGAGGTCTGACAGCTCAGGAGCAGATACGGCACTGGCGAGCTGGAGAAGTACGGCAGGGTCTGTGTCCACGAGAAGCCGCGTGGGGCTGCGGTCGCCGCGCTGTGGGCGGAAGAGGGGGGGTGAAAGAATGGGGTGAGGGAGGAGGAGGCAGGCGGGGAAGGGGGATGAAAGCAGGGAGAGAAGGAGAGTGAGAGGGAAGGTGGGGAGACGAAACGCTGGTGATGATCGCTGACGAAGCCAGGACTAACCGTCAAGGATGACTGACTGTTGTCCTCGTGGAAGGTGGGGAGGGTGGAGGTCGAATAAAATGAATACTGAATGCTGATACTGGAGGAACGAGGACTAACCACCGTGAAGGTGATGGCCGACGTCGTCCAAAGTCGGGAAAGTGGAAACGAGCTGTGACGTAAACTAGGTAGTCGCCAAGGCCGCGAATAAAGCAGTAAAAAGAAGAAGAGAAAGCGCAATCATGTATATTATTGGCCATACTGCTGGCGGCGAAGTGAAAGACATGTTGAGTCCGAGGCGAAGCTGACCTGACCGCCGGCGCTGCCGCTGTCATGAAAGTGCCCCTTCCAATCCCCTTGTGAAGAGAACCTACACGCGCCTGAACCCAACCAGACCATCCACCCAACCCGGCCAGCCAAAGTGCGCGCGCGCGTACCAACCGAACCAAGCGCGGTTCCGCGCGACCCCACTCACCTTCGGGGGGGGACAACGGGGTGGGGCGGTAGCAGTCAAAAAGGGGAATGGCGGGGTATGGGTTGGTAGCAGGGAGGGGGTGAGAGGGATGGGGAAGCAGGGAGGGGTGAGGGGGATGGGGGAGCAGGGATAGGGTGAGAGGGAGGGGTGAAGCAATCAAAGACACACGAGACCTGATACACTGCATGACTGGTGAAGAGAAGCTGTTAAGAAGTACAACAATTACCAACTGCCAGGAGAGGAAGGGTGAGGAAGAAGGGAGATGGGAAGAGGGGAGGGTAAAATTGTGCTGGTGAAGGGCAGGAATGCAGATTTTGCGGGTTGGACCAACAGCTTGCCTAACAAACAACCTGCCTCTTCCACGCATTTTATCATCTTTTCAATCCTCCCCTTCCCCTGATTCATCTTTTTTCATCAATGTCTTCTTTCCCCTCCCCCCTCCGTCCCTCTGGATTTTGCGCGCTGATCCACGCGTACCCGTGATCCCCCGCGCCGCCTCGCACTGTCCAAAGCCAGTCCCGACGCTAATTTCAACAACGTCCTATCCACGTGCGCCATCTCGGAAGCAGACCGCTGGAAAGCTCCTCCACGCCGAGCGGGAAACTCCGAACCGCAACTCAAAGTGCCATCCGCCGTTGCTCCCGTCGCTGTGGCGGCGCCGCCAGCCAGGCCGCGACGATGGGAACGACGACCGAAGCTGAACATCGGCGTGCTCGTACTGACCAGCCGCGGCTCCGCCGCCGCCACTGCCGCCGTGGCGGCCACCCTGACGTCGCCGCTGGCGTCTGGAAGGCTAAATGTTGGGCGGTCAAGATCTGCGGCTTTCAACGCAACAGCGGCGGCCTTGGCGTCAGCATCTGTTTCACTTTCGCCCCCAGGCGACCTCCCCAATACCGGTGACGGAGGCCCTATGGAGTCCATGGACTCCAGGGAGGCGAGAGCGGTAGGTATCGTAGTAGTGCCGCCGCCGCCGCCAGACGCCAAAGATGGACCCAATAGGGGTCCACTCAAGCCTGTACCAGTCGACGCCGACGGCGGCGGTTGCAGTCCGATTCGTGACGCCCCTGGAGCCTTCCGCGGGGTCGCGGAGCCGGCGCCGCCACCTGGACCGCCGGCGGCGGCGCTACCCGGCGGTGCCGACGCCATCTCGCTGGGTTCCATTCCCCCTCCATGACGGGACGCCGCCGCCGCTATCTGAAGCGGGCTCCGGCAGCCGATGGGCCCCCCAAGGAGCAACCGGCGGACGGCGGCATCGGGACTGGCGGCGGCGGCACTGGCGGCCGCCGCCGCCGCCGTGTAGCCGCGGCTGATCCGAGCCAGCTGTTTTGCCGTACCACCAGAGAGCTGGTGCGTAAGAGCGAATTCGAGATCCTATACAGGAAACCCCACGGAAACCAGTACGACAGCCACTATCAGGACTCAAGATGGGAAGGCGGTGATGTGAGGCGCAGATCGCCGGGATGGAAAGCGATTGAGAGCCGATATGCCGTGGGTTGGGTTTTAGGGTTTTTAGGGTTTTAGCCCTAAAACCCTAATCCTCAACCCAGCGGTGCAAATGTATATCTGATGCTAGGAGTAGATAGGAGTAGGACGAGGAGGGGAGGGCGAATAGACGAGACCCTGTACTGCTGTTGTTGAGCAACACAAATGTGTACGGATAGTACGGGAGCAGGAGGGGAGGCGGTGAACATGTGTGTGTATATACACGTGTGTGTTCGGAGGAAATGAAGTAAAATTTGGGCCTTAATTCAGCTACCCTAAAACACATCTGCTTGTCTGATTCCTCCATTAACTAAAAGTTTATATAGGAATTGTGTTTCTAAGTCTTCATTTTATTGGAAACTTCATTTAATACGTCCTAGTCAATAATTTATAACTTTCACAAGTTTACCGTACTTCTGTCGTACTTTTTGAATGTGCCGTACCTGCAACCTCGGTTTCTCAAGTGCCTGCGACGCCACCGACGTCGTCCGAAACTCCTCACCTCCGCCACCTCCCAGCAGCAACCCCCTGCCACCCTGAAGCTCGCCGCTCCCAATCATGGACGTGGAAAGCTGGCCAGAACACGCGGCGGCCGCCAACCGGTCGAATACCGCCGTCAGCAATGATCCTTCCCGCCGATCAAAATGCGCGTATCGCGGACTTTGATTCGCGGAAGTTGACGGCATATTACTCATTGCGGCGGGGCGCAGGGGCGCCGTGGCGGCGGCGGGCGACGCAGAGCCTGGCGCCGCCGCCGGTGGCGCTTGCGCATGCACACTGGAGTTTCCCGCCGCTGTCGCGCTGGCGCCGCCGACTACTTCATTCCGCCAGCCGAAACAAGACGACGACTGGAATGGGGAGATGTGGGGGAGGGCGCTGCTGCTGGGCTGGAGGCTGGCGGCGCCGTCAGCTGACGGCGGCGCTGGAAGGGGAAGTTTGAGTGGGAGCGGTGGCACGTAGGGAGTTGCCCGTCGCTGTGCCTCTTGCTGCTGCTTCTGCTGCTGCTGTGCTTGTTGTAACAACCGCTCAAGCAACGGTTCTTGGGAACGGCGGCGTTGCTGCTGCCGCTGCGGCTGCTGCTGCTCTTCCCTGGCGGCTGCTGCTGCTGTAGAGCCCCGCTGAAAGGGGTGTTGTGAGCTGTGTGCCACGTCGGCGCCGAGGAGGGGGCGGGCGGGTCGATAGGCTTCATTGCTCCACCAGCAGTACCTAACCGGCAGTAATGGTGGGTGCAATTAACACAAGTTCTCCAGGTTAACTTCGCACGTATCAAAATGATGGGGTGGGGTTACTGTTTAGAGGAGGGGGTTGAGGGCGAGTAAAGAGACGGGTGCTGGTGGGAACTGCCGATGGTGAAGATTACAAACGTAGACCACCCTGGGAAGGTCGGGTGCTGGCGGGTTTTGCCAACAAAAATGCTAACGGTATCAACGACCCTACCCGTACATCCATGCCGTACCTGCTGTCAGGTGGGAAACCGTTCGCCGTCGTCATGTCCTTTGCGGCATTCTTCGTCATGCCAACCGGCGGCAGTGGCGGCAGCGGCGGCGGCAAGGAAGGCAAGCTGGCGGATGCCGGATAGAGTGACAGTTCCAAAGCCCCCCTATCGGGGGGCTTATTCCCCAGGCCAGCGCCGCCTTCGCCACCGCCGTCTCCAAAGCCCCGCGGGCCTGGCGGCTCGTCGACGGAGGAGGAGCTTACCGGGGACTTGCCGCCACGGTCCGCCTCCGCCGCCTCTTCCGCCGCCGCTGCTGCCGCCGCCGCCGCCTCAATGTCCTGAGCGGCCGCCTCCGCGATGGCCTCCACGTGCTGCTGCACGGCCCACTTCTCCCACTCAAATGCTGCCAGTGAGAACGGGAAGATGACCAGGAAGAAACCCATGGCCTGTAGGATGTGTGTTGAATTACATAGTAATAATAATAATAATAACAATGGTAGTAGTAATAGATATAAGGCCAAGTGACGTCACGCGTTTTACGCAAAATGCGACCCCACACGTCTACATATCTTCACACCATCCGTACCATCAGCAGCGCCAGTGTGCCCCACTTGGTTCCCAACGTGGCGTTCAGTGCGAGCAGCCCCGTGATCGCGTAGTTGTCCATCAGCAGAACCTGCCAGGGGGGAAACAAGGCCCGTGTGTGTGTGTTTGTGTGTGTGTGTATGTGTGTGTCTTTGTGTGAGAAAGAGAGAGAGAGAGAGAGAGAGGAAGAGGAAGGGGAAGACGAATAAACGAGACATGCTGTTGTTGTAGAGCCGCAGCCGTAAAGTACGGTTACCAAACGCTATGGTGGAGGACGACGTGTAGCTCCGTCCTTAAGGTAGGGAAGGTGAACACGGAGGGGGGAGAAAGGAAAAGGGAGAGATGGTACGGTAACCACTACACTAGGAACCCAAGTGCTGGAACCGACATGGGCTTGTGGGGAGGGGGTGAGAGATGGAAAGGAAGGGGAAAAAGGGACGTCGGAAGGGAGAAAGAGGGTCCCGGGAATTTGCGTGTGTGTTTTGAGACGGTGGCTGCGCGGCGGATATGGGAAGAGGTAATGGAGAGGTGGTGAGGTGTTCTTGGGACGTGTTCTTTTGTTCCCAATAATGCTAGTGAGGTAAGGATCGCATGTTTTATCTTGGACCGGAACATGTTGAGCCTGAAAATCCTGACGTACCATATTCAACACTGCGGCCTCCCCGGCGTCTCCAGCGCAAAAGCGCCAGGTGTAGAAGACGATGGTCGTCTGAACCGCGAACACCCATAACAGAAACGCCGCCAATGACCTGCATGCCATGCGTTTGGGATGCGGTAGTGAGAAGAGGACGAGATAAACAGAGATGTAAGAGGGCTGCAGGGGATATTGCTTGTGTCAAAGTCGCACCTCAAAGATGAGAGACAGATAGATGTGTGCAAATCGCGATATCAGAAACCACAGTCAACGCGACCCAAATGGAAAATGTTATACATATGCGATTAAGTTTCTTCGAAAAAACCTACTTCCAGGGCTCGGGGTTCTGGAGGTCCAGCTTGATGCCCATGAGGTACAAGTTGAACGCAGGCAAAGCCAGCATCAGGACAAGAAAGTTGCACTGTGGCAAAAATTTAGCTTGCTCCAGGAACTTGAACCGTGCGAAAATGTATCCCAAGCCCATGAGGACCAGCACTTGAACACCTGCCGGACGGAATCGAGAACGCCAAACTTAGGGTGTGATAATCAGACTTGTCAAAGTGTAAGTGACAATAAGCACAGCAAAGTTTAAAGAATGTCTTGAACTACGGGAGGGTTCTTTGACGGACGTAGATATGAACCCCAGCGACATCACCGAAAGCTTTCGCGGTACTTACCGACATTCGTCACGGCTTGATAAATCCACATTTTTATGCTACTTAGTAGATCGTCGCCTCTTCAAGCATCCAATGCGTTACGTTGGGCCTTGATACACATCCGAAGCCAGAGCGTAAAGGGTTCAGGTTTATTGTTGTCGTTATGGAAATAGGGAGAGGTCCTATGATAGAGAACCGATTTATAAAAGATTACTTTGTTGGTGGGTTAGGCCATGGGCGTGTCATGTGCATTTTGAACACTCGCTCCGAATCCCGATTACACATGCCGTCAATGTATTACGAATAACAGTCGTACGAACAACTTCCTTGTATCCTACATGCATATACTTCCATAGGTTAGTCAAAATCCCAATATGTTTGGGTGTAACTTTTTGATAACCCCATGTAGGAGTTTAGCGACAATCAGCCGATACACGGCGTCTCAGAACGGTCGCGTCTTTTAGGATATGATGAATGCCATCCAAAGTTAACAGTGTATTTGTCTTGTTCAGGGTTGCTGAGGTTAGAATCAGAGCTGGCGACAGGTCTCATAGATTGGTCTCTACCGGCAGTTCGGAACTCAGGCGTCGGAACTTTGCTTCTTCATGTTACAAGCAAACAAGATTACTCCAAAGATCTAACAATTGACATTATCGACACATTTCAAAAGCAGTTTGTAGTCTTGATTCTCGTTACCTTCACGCGCTATTAAAGAAAGGACGAAACATTTTTTGTCATCAAATCAAGAAATTGGAGTACTTCCGCTGCATGCGGTCAATCTATATGTGGCTGGCAATGGGAATATTAGGCGTCCACAAACCCTCAACCGATTCTCGGTTAGGTATGAACTGGAACTTCCCTCGGCATCATCGCCTTTGATAAGAGTCCTAAATGCATGCATGGTCGGTGGTTATAAGGTTATCGCCCTTATTTTGGTTCTGGGGCTCATATTGACCCCGGGAGTTAGATTGGTAATCACAGCAACTGTAATATCTAAGACAAGGAATATCTCGTCCTTGTATTAATACATAGTAAATTAAAACTAAATGAGGCTAACGACGGGAAGGCAGGCTAGGTAAGCTCATCGTTGTAGGTTATTGTAGCTTATTTACAGTTGTTGAACTTGTATAATTCGTTCAGTCACTGCTTATTGATGCACCAGACCGAGTTTGGGGCTGCGTCCAAGGTCGCGAGCTTCGCGGCTGTGCGTCCTGGCGATGGCAAGAAAGTCATCCTCAGGTAAAGTTTCTGCCTGCAATATAATTTTTTAAATTTTGGCGCCTGGGGTTAACAATCGGCTTTGGCTACCGCTGATGCAGGAGGCACGGACATTGTCATGCGCTCTTTGGACAATGGTGAGTGCGTCTTAGGAAGTCCGAGTCTTTCCTAAAACGTTAAGTCATCTGCGTGACTTGCGCTTACAAGGGGTCGGGAACCTGGCTGTGGCTTTTCCTTGCAGCGGACTTGCGATCCGCACGAGTGTTGCACCTGACCGTCCCTTTCGTTTTCTTATCTTTTTTCCCCGTTTCCCCTGCTGCACCCCCGCTCTTACCATACAACACACACACACAGACACACACACACAGACACACACACACACACAAGACCATGAAACGCACCACAAACGATCGTGCACCACAATTTTTTCTTTCCTCATCTTCTACCCCGCGCGTTGGCCCTCCCTTACTTTCCATGTCATGTACCACAATGTCCCCGGCCACCCTTCTCCCCATTCACGCACCCAAACTTAGGAACACCGTCTGGCCGGCCTAGCAGCAATGGCCTCAGCAACGGGGCGCCATACAATAGCACGTCCAGTACAAACAGCGTAAGCAGTGTTGACCTGCCGTACAGTAGCGGTAGCAGCAACGGCAACAGCATCAATGGCGTGAAGTCAACGGCAGACGGAGTGGTCATAGCACGTGTGCCGTTGCGAACCTACATGCCCGCAGGTAACATGTTTTCGTATGTTCGAATTTCTATCCGCTGTGTTACATACACGTGAGAATCTTGAAATCTTGGTTTCGGAGCATCCACACTCTTATTCCTGGCCCCTTTAATTGCCGGAGCCTTGGTCACCTGCCACTCGCTCGGATCTGCCTTCCCTGCGGGCGTCAGTCCGTGCCGCAGCGGCGCAAGTGGCGCAGGGCATTGGTGAGACCCGCGGGTCGGTGTCAGCCTCCGCGGCCTCAGTAGCGGATGTCGAGCTTGCCGCCAGCTCGACCGAACAGTCGTGGACCGCTGGCACCTCATCGTACGACAGTGGTCTCGGAGGCGGCGGGTTGTCGGGGCCTGTGGTCGAGGCGGAGGTGGTTGAACGCCCCGCGGAGACTGATTTCAAGTGGGCACAAGTGAGTTGCTTTTCATTGTCAGGGATGTACGACAAGAAAAGGAGGGGGAAGTGGGATACATTCAGGATGCAAGTTTTCAAATATCGCACCATATACATGCCGAGGGCCTTACTCTGCCCTGATGACGGTCTATGGCAGCGGTGGTCAGCCAAAACTTGCATGACGCATATGTAAAAAAACACATACACACATGCACACACGTATGCCGCCGGGGAGAACGTGGCGATTTTGTTGTCCCTCGGGGCCCCGATTCGACCCGTGGGTCTTTGCTGTACAACGACCAACAGGATAACTACAACGCCACTCAGCGCAGCATCGACACGTGGGTTTTCTTCACCCTCTTCCGTACACGTCTGTGGCTTCTGGATCAGAAGTGGTCGTACACGGGGGGCTTCACCGAGGCGAAGAGGGGCGAGAGAGCGAGAGAGCTGGCGAGGTGAGGCGCTGCTTAGCGGGTGGGGGCGAGGATGGGGTGGGGGTGGTGAGGGTATAAGTCTCATCTACCTGATATTTCCCCTACCCCCCCCCCCGTCCCTCCGATCTTGCGCCCAAGATTCATAACTTGGCGGGTCATTGCTTTTACGACGTCCCATCACGGCATATGACAGCTCTCGGACAGTTGCGGTTTCGTAATCTCGCCTTCCCGGCTCTCCCCCCCACCCCCTCCATGCCCTTCCCCCGCCTCTCCCCTTTCACATGTCTCGTTTATTCATCTTTCCCCCTCACCCCTTCCTCATCCTCCCTCGCCCTCCCTCATCTTCCTCCCCTCCACCCCTCATGCCCCACCCCTTCCCTCTCAGGTACCTTCTGAACAGCGTGTTGCAGCTGGGTCCGACCTTCATCAAGAGTAAGTCCTAGTGGCGGTGCGACAGAGGTGGTCACCATCGTTGCACCCACCATTACACCGGTGGCCGCTCACGCCCTGGCTACATTATCTAATGAACCACAAGAAGAGGCAGGCTGTGATATCCTCGTTGCGTAAATTGAAAATTTTCTTTAACTTTCCTGAAACTTATAAAACTGCCATTTTTAGGTTCATGTCGCGTGGGGGTTTTAAAACCCTAAAACCCTAAAACCCTAAGGCTGCCACTTTTGTTGTGATATCCACCCTCTGCCACCCCTCGTGCGTTTGTTTAACAGACGCACGCGCACGTACCAAAACACACAGATAAATGGGTAGACTGGAAGATAGGTAGATAGACTTATAGACAGACATTCACACACAGACACACAGTCAGACAAACACACAATCAGGCAGACTGACAGGCACGTTTTGGCGGCTCACATCAAGGACTGTTGAATCACAGATCCTCCTCTCGTCGTATCACCTCAGAGGCCTCAAATTCATCCTCTGCTTGCATCTGGTGGTTGTAGTTGGTCAGCTGAGCAGCACCCGCTCGGATCTCCTTCCTGCCGAGTTTGTGGAAGAGTTGGCGACGTTGCAGGTATGTTCGTTATGTTGGTTATAATTTAAGTGCGTGAATTGGGTCAAACATATCAAGTATTTTGCAAGGCCCCCCCCAAAACCACAAAGGGCCCCTCTAAAGGTTCATCCCGCACCCCTCCCCTGCTCTGCTCTGCCCTCCAGGACCGTGTCCCCGCATTCACAACCGAGAAGGCCATCGCCATCATCGAGAAGGATCTGGGGCGCCCGATCGCCGAGCTCTTCGCATCCTTTGACCCCAGACCCATCGCCGCAGCGAGTCTGGGGCAGGTAGGGGGCGGGGTACGGCTGTCTGGAGTCTTAACTTCCTTTTGTACGGCCAAAATTAATACCGGAAGGTTTAGGGCGTTTCATGGGTATAGAGTTTTAAGGTTATGCTCCCCGGGGCGGTGTGAGGCTTTACTGTCTACGCCCTAGCCGTCCCGTTTCTACAGATCCTACGTTTTAGTTAGTCATACAAATATGCTGTCCGGTTTTACCGTTACAAGAGGTTGATGTTACCAATATTGCAGCTTTACAGCCCCGTTTTCCCCTTCTTTTCCCCCTCCCCTTCATGTTCCTATCCCTCGTTCTGGTCCCCCATCCTTCCCTTTCTCCGCAGGTGCACCGGGCGGTGCTGTTCAGCGGGGAGGTGGTGGTGGTGAAGGTGCAGAGACCGGGACTGAAGCAGCTCTTCGACATTGACCTCAACAATATGCGCATCTTAGCGGAGCAGCTGGACAAAGGGGACGAAAACAGGTGTGTGTGTGTGTGTGTTTGTGTGTGCGTCGTGGTGGAGATGGTACTGTTGGGAAGGTTTCGCTCTTCTTTCATGACATATCCAAATATAAAACCTGTAAGCTGTATATATATAGGCTTTTGTATAGGGTGTATAGGGGGTATATATGGAGTATAGGGATATATTATGTAGGGATAGTATAGGCGCCTCAGTACCCAGATATTCGATGCAAATATATCGCAGATCAATCAATCGGTATGAGACGTGTAATGAGTGAGATTGAGATGCATTTCAGTATATCTGCACTGTGCAACAATCTAGAACGGCCCTCACTCACTCCTCGCTCGCTCGTCCAGGAGCAGAGCGCCGTACCCTGTCGAACCCTTGGCAGTACATTTCTCATGTACTGCCTTACCCATGTGATAACTCCTACATATGTATATGTGTACATATACATGTATATATGTATGTATATATATATGTGTGTGTGTATTGCAGGTATGCAATTAAATCGTAATGTGAATGTGAAGTCTTAGTGGAGCTTCCTTTCCCCCCCCCCTCTCCCGCGCGCTGCTGCTGCTGCTGCTCAGGGACTTCAAGGGTATATATCAGGAATGCGCCTCAGTGCTGTACCAGGAAATTGATTACTTGAACGAGGGACGGAACGCCGACAGATTCAGGTGGAGTGCGCGTATTGGAGGGGCTGAATGTGTGCGTGCGTGTGTGTGTGTATTGGTTAGCCTATGAAATTTGGGGCGGGGCCACGTTTGTTTGTTGGAGAAGTTTGCGTTATCCTGGTCAAAGAAATTTATAAGATATATATACATAATATGTAAATTAATATTACCCTATTATTATAATATATTCATATTATATTATATGGAATAAGTTCCATTAATACATATATTATCTTCGTTATTTCTGCAAGTAGATATGACGCAGTCAAAGAGGGCGTTCGTTCGTAATATTGTTATTCCGTCCGTACTCCCCATTTTGTTTTATTTGTTTCATTTACTATCCGCTCCTAAATTTGCGTAATTTCCGAAACGAACACCCTTCATTGAGATGACCCCATGACACCCATAATTTCCCAGCAATACACATTGTACTTTATTTTATTGTTACAGGTTGTTCACATCTACATATATATAACAATATACTTTAATCATTCCTACATTTACTATCATTCTTCCATTAGCGTTTTAGGGTTTTAGGGTTTTTTAGGAAACCCTCAAGAGTCTATTTGTAATACACCATTGATCATTGTACTATTCCATTAATCCTCACAACCCCCCGATTACCCCTCGACTCCTGATTACTCCCGCCAGGCGCAATTTCCGCGCGGATGCCTCCTGGGCTCGAGCTCCCACGGTGTATTGGGAGTACTGCAGCCCCCGGGTGCTGGTGCTGGAGTACTTGCCAGGTGAGGAACGGCCAGACGGGGAAGGATAATACCCTTAAAAAGCAAATAGTAGAGAGAATTCTTGAAAGTGAATTAGAACACGATCTAGGAGAATTTGAACCTCAATTGATTCCTAAAGGAGTTAGAAGATTTAGTGACAAACGGGTCGCTGACAGTGCGTACAACTTCTCTTTGTCTTAATTACTTGTTTGCTAATAACTGTTACCCAAGGGTCGCAGAATCCCGGATAACACGCAGGATTCAGCGACCCGTGGGTCACAGGTATTAGCAAACAAGTAATGAAGACAAAGGGAAGTTGTACGCACTCATACACGGAGTTTCAGTTACGACATGTGAAGGAGACGTTGGGAAGCTTATGACTACAATGATTTCCAGGAGCATGAAAGGTTTTTGGAGCGGTTGATGTGGTTAGAAGGTGGTTATGATGTTGTTAGGAAAGGGCATTTGAGTTTTGCGACCGTGCCTTGGCGTACAGTACAGACTTTTACGCCCGTACAACTTCTTTTTATCCTGCCTATTCTTCTTACCCGTTTGTGACCACCTTCACCATCACCATCACATTCGCCACTGCTGCCGCTGCAGGTGTCAAGATCAGTGATAAGGCCCGGCTGCAGGCGGCCGGCCTGGATCTCGACATGATTTCCCGGAGGGCCACAGAAGCCTACCTCATCCAGATCCTCAAGCATGGCTTCTTCCACGCAGACCCGTGGGTCACTAGTCTTAAGGGCTTGAACGGGCTTGAGCTTGGCATGCGTATACCGGGTAGCGTTGACCCGTGGGTCATTGCTTAAATGGGCTTGGTGTTAGCTTTTGACTTATCTGTGTAAACAAGGTGATGTTTCGTTTTGAGATTTGGAAATATGATATATGTGTGTGTGACTGCGTGACGTGTAGGGATTCCTTTCCACCGGCAAATCGAGGGAATCGTACGGCAGTTTGGGAGGGCCGCCGTACACCAGGCAATTCACTCGGGGAGTCATCACCCTCACCATCAGCAAAAACATCACCATTTCATGATTGCGTCATGGTTATGATGCAGCACTGAGGGACAGAAGGTTGCGTTTCTAACTTCCCCTCCCCCTCCCCCTCCCCCTCCCCCTCCCCCTCCATGCATCCCTCCTATGCCGCCCCCTCTTCCCACCCGTCACAGCCACCCGGGCAATGTCAGTGTGGACATTCGGACGGGTAAGCGCGTGTTTGTGTGTGTTTGTGACTGTGACTGTCTGTTGTGTGTCTGTGTTTGTATGTCGTCTGAGTGATATAATGTAAACACTTAAGATGGCATCCCCCGACGCTTCCTAGAGACGCAGTCCCGGCGGTTCTGAATTCCTGTGTCTTCATCATTATTGCCATCAGCAGTACGGGGTCTCAGCTATAAGCCCCCTCTGACCGCTCCTCAGGATTAAACCGAAACCCCGAGTCTCCGTGTCTTGGGGCCATCCTCCACTCATCCACTCACTCATTTAGACCTTATGACCGTCCTGCCCCCTCCCCCCTCCCCCCTCCCCCCTCTCCCTTCCCCCTTCCCCCCTCTCCCCTCCCCCCTCCCCCCTCTTCCCTCCCCCTTCTCCCTCCGCCACCTTCCTTCCCCCGCCTCCCCTCCCCCTCTCCCAGCGTTTACAGGTTGACCATGCCTCGTTCATTCATCTTTCCCCTCTCCCCTTCCCGCTCTTCCCTCCCTCTCTTCCCCCGGGGATCGCTGTACAGGTGATTTACTTTTCTACGATTTTGGCATGATGGGCGACATTGTGCCGGATGTGAAAACGCGACTGCTGGTAAGGAGGGGGAGGCGGGAGGGGGCAGGGGAGTGGAGAGGTTAAGGGAGAACGGGGTAGGATACGGAAAAAACACCGTGTCCGGAAACACATACACACACGTGCAAACGCTTATGTATACGTACATTCGTACTTCTCCGAAAGTGCCTAATTCCATCCTTTCCCCGCCCTTGTTCACCCCTCCCTGTAGGACGTCTTCTATGGGGTTTACCGCAAAGACACAGATCAGGTCCTCAGGTGCGAAACACACACACAGACAGATGCACGCACACAGACACACAGAAGCAGTGGCCCCTTATGCCCCTCTCCCCTGCTGGGGTAGAGATGAAGTGCCTTGGCGGCTGTATTTCAGTTCGGGCGGGATTTAGTTACTTTTGGTCTCAGAGGGTTCGGTCGGGCCGGTTAGATATGCAACGAATACACACACAAACACACACTCACTCACACACGATCACACTACCCCACCACACCATTTCTTCCCCCCCTTTCCCGCCTCCCTCCCCCCTCCGTCCCCCTTCTTCTCTCATCCCCCCCTTCAGGGCGCTGGTGGCTTTGCAGGTGATAAAGCCAACGGGTGACACGCTCAGTCTGCGGCGGGCCATCAACTACTTCATTGAGAACCTGTCCCGGCAGACGGAGCGGCAGGAGACCATTCAGGTGAGTGGTGGTGGGAGGTGAGGGGGGACGAGGGGAGAGAGAGGGCGAGGGGGAGAGAGAGAGGGCGAGGGGGAGAGAGAGAGGGCGGGGGGAGAGAGAGAGGGCGAGGGGGAGAGAGAGAGGGCGGGGGGAGAGAGAGAGGGCGAGGGGGAGAGAGAGAGGGCGGGGGGAGAGAGAGAGGGCGAGGGGGAGAGAGAGAGGGCGGGGGGAGGAGGGAACGGAGGAGGGAGAGAGAGGTGTGTAAGATTAGGGCGTAGGATGGTTGGGTTAGGATCGTTGGGTTCTTACGTAACTCGATAATCCACCCGCACTGCATTATCCCATGTATGTATGTGTGTGTGTCGTCTTTAGGCCATCGGCGAGGATCTGTTCGCCATCGCCCTGGACCAGCCCTTCAGGTGCGGGAGGGGGCCGGTGGGGCGGTTTAGCACGTGGAATATCACGACCCGCACCGCCGTACATTTCAGATCCTAGCTTGCCGTATCTATGTCCTAGCATTCGATGACCTGGCGCTATCTCCCTTCCCCAGACGCATTCCTTGGATAAGCCCCAACCCTAAGTAAGGATAAAACACACACACTTACACGTATACATAAGCCGCTGGTGCGGAATGCCCCCTGTAACGCTTGCAAAGACATGCACACACGTACGCACACATACACACGCATACACGTACTCCCCTTCGTTTCCCCCTCATCGCCCTCAGATTCCCCGCCACCTTCACATTCGTCCTCCGCGCCTTCTCCACTCTGGAGGGCATTGGCAAGACCCTGAACCCCAACTACCGCTTCAGCGAGGTGGCGCAGCCGTACGCGGCGGAGCTGCTGCAGCTGCAGGACGCAACCGGAGCCCGCGGGGGGGCGGCGCTGCTCGAGCAGGTAGGGTTGCGTGTGTGTATGTGTTTGTGTATGTGGGTGTGGGTGTGTATGTGTTTGTGTATGTGTGTGTGGGTGTGTGTATGTGTATGTGTATGTGTATGTGTATGTGTATGTGTATGTGTATGTGTATGTGTATGTGTATGTGGAGTTGTGGAGCCCAAGTTTGGGGCGTCGCCAACATGACCGCCACCAGCATCGTCAGCGTCAGCATCACTACGATCACGGATTTGGATGTGTGTACGGGCTTAACACAAAAACTTATAACAAACGTAATGTGCGACCAAAGCAGCAATATCTCTGCGAGTAATCCGGAAGCGCTTCACCCCCTCCATTGTTCTGGGGTTTCGAAACCACCACCACCACCACCGCCACCACCGCCACCACTGCCTCCACCACCCCACCAGGTCCAGCAGCAAGCCACCGAGCTTGGCGCCGCCGCCGCCGCCATGCCTCTTCGCATCCGCCGAATTGAGGCAACCTTGGCGCAGCTGGAGGCGGGGGATCTGAAGCTGAGGGTGCGGGTGCTGGAGGGGGAGAGGGCGGACCGCAGAGCGGGTGTCTTGCAGGTGAGTGTGTATGTGTGTGTGTGTGTGTTTTACTCGGGGAGTATGGGGCTTGGGGGGAAGACCTAACTAGCAGGTGGACCTTTTATGGTGATGGGCCACATGAACCCGGTCAATGGCGGACCGGACGGATTTAGGAGGGGCAGGGACAAAGACAGACCCATGGGTCAGTAGTCACGGGACGCAATGGCGGGCATTGCTTGGGGGGCAGGAGTTAATTGATGCGGGTTAATGAGGGGGGGGGTGAGTTGGGATGTGGGCGTGGATGAGGATATGGGCGGGAATCTCTCCTCTGAGCGATTGTTGTGGGCTTTCTTGTCACCAGGCACCGGGGTCAGTGTGTTGCTTCAGTCAACATGACTTTTCTGATGCCGCACTGTCAGCTGATGTCCCAGTCCGCTTGCCGTACCTGCCCCCTCACTGCAGCTCCTAAACACCCCGAAACACATTCATTCATGGAAACGTGGGGACGTTGGTGCTAGGAGGCTTGGGCTGAAAAGTAATTAATAAATTAATATTTATTATTTACTTAATTATTAATTATTACATAAGAACTAATACAGATAACAATAAAAATAAAGAACTAATATGAAGTATTAAATGAATGCACATACTCATGCAAATATACATCCTCTCCGTCAGATGGCGACAACGAACTCGGTGGCTTGCATGGGCTTCCTCAACATGGGCGTCATGTTGGCAATCAACGCCGGACCAGCCGCCGCAACCGGCTTCAGCCTGGAGGGCCCTGCGGCTCTGTGCCTGGGCTTGTCGGCGGTCTTCGGCGCACTGGTATTCCGGGGGTTGAAGCGGGTGCAGCGACTGGACACCTTCGAGAAGGACATCAAGGGCTGATGGTGCGGGTAAGCAGCTTGCGGGTACTGGGATCACCTACCTGTGATGGCAGACGTCTATGCGCGGGAAGAAAGGTTATGAGGACGCGTGTAACCAAATTTGTTGATTTCCACCTGCCTGATGCGGTCAGCATGAGGAGAGGCGGAGGATAGATTGGCTGGAGAGCAACAGCAGAGGAGGAGGAGTGGAAGAGAAGGGTCAGCGAGGGGGAGGAGGAGGGGTTGGTTATCGTGCGTGTGGTGGTGGTGTCGAAATGGACGTGAGATGTAATAAAATGCTATATGTTTAGATGTGTGAGTCTACGGTATATGGTGTACGGGCTTCCGTATATGTTTGATCTGAGAGGTCAACGATGTACAGCCCTGCGCTGTGTAGAGTGCGAGTTAGCAACTGTTGCAACCTGGCTTGCTGTAGTGCTCACGTGTGTATTCCTTTTTTCTCCAGTTCGGGTGCAATACCCACGGGCTATGTGGTGCCCGTCAGATAATTGAACCTGATATATACATATATACCTATTTGCATGTCTGCATGTGTATGCATGTGTGTGTATGTGTGTATGTGTGTACACTGTGGCTGGGCGGCTTGCCCTGAAGGGACACGCACCTACCGGGGGTCCTGACCATCGGGCCGAACCACAGCGCAGCAGGAGGGGGAACACACGGCTTAGCCTGTGTATGTGTGTGTATGCGGATGATGATGTGTGTGTATGTGTGTATGTGTGTACGAGGAGAGGGATCGGGTACGGAGAGCGATATGTGCGATATGCTGGTGCCTTGCTTGGACGAGCAAGAGGACCTTTTCAAAGCATTAGAGGAGTATATTGTCGTACTTGGTTGCAAGTACGTACATTGGTGAAGCGCCAGGTGAACTAAGTTCTCTGAGAGGGAGAGAGAGGGAGATGCTCCTCTGGTGCTGCCACTGGGGCCCAATCGGTCTGCATTCTGGCTGGACCGCCACGTCACCATGTGATGGCGTGAAGGGAGCCAACCCCCAGCAGTACACGTGGAGAAAAGTAGTCGTAGGGAGTCGTTTTCAGTTCTCGTTTACCGTTGGCTATTCTGTTACTTGAAGAACAGAGAATGGAGTGGTGTGAAAGACGAGCGTGCTATGAGAGACATACGGAGAGGAGGGAGAGAGATTTGGTACGGAGGCAACGGAGGGGCAGAGATCAGGTGAGATGGATTGGGGTAACGCTGGGGTTGGGGTCGTGGGGTTGGGTGCAGAATGTTAACGAGTTTTAGGGGGGATTTCGGAGGTCCTGACTGTCTATAGGATTTGATGTGCAGCCCAGCTGGTTGGAGGGGGGGGGGACAGTAATGAGAGGAATGCGAGGACGAGAACTGTCCGGGAATTCGGAGGGTGCACGGTTCTCGTTTCTTTCTGTACCAAAAATGAAACGTTCTAAAAAAAGTGGGAAAAAGAGAGTTTGTAGAGTACGGCGAGTACATACGGCATGCTGTGTGGTGTTGCGATGAGTGCTGTGCACGCTTAGATGATTTAGAATAATTGTTTTTGCCTGGATTAGTATTATTGTTGGGGTATTATTTCGTCGGCATCGTAATTCGGATTTTATTTTTTGTTAGGATGCGGATGTCGTTATTCTCGTACAAAGAAACGTATGCGGCGGTATCCGTTGCTGGTTATTATTGCAATCTTTTGCAATTGAGTTGCGTGGGGGGCAGCAATGGCCATGCAGTACACAGTGCAGTACACCATGCAAGGCTGATTGCATCATTTTGTAATGTTGCTGCATGCATCACCAAAAGGCTGCTCCTTCTAGCCCGCGCCAGCAGACAGACAGACAAATAGATATAGAGGGGTGGACAGACATAGCGAGACGGGGATTGGCAGATAGTCCCCTCCATGATGAAAGTTATGCGCATGTGGTGCTCTTGAAACAGTAACCGGCAAAAACGTTGAGATCCGTGTTTGACCCTGTCTTAAATGACCTGGCTTTGGGGGAGTTCATGTCCGGGGTTAATCGCCGAATAGCAAGGCTCGTTCTACCAGGCGAGGTTGAAGTTCATTGTGAAAAGCCTGAAAAGGCAGGCCGCCGCCGCAGCGATCAAATTGCCGCGACTTTTGCTGGTTGGCGATATGTCGAGCCAAGCTATGCCAATGACGTAGTACGGACAGCTTGAAGAGGAGGTTACGACGCAGGGCGTTATGAGGAGGGAGCAGAGCAGGGGGACGGCGGAAGAGGGGTGAACCAATTAAGTTGATTTGCAATAAGACGCCATCATCATCATAACCATTGTGATAATTGCGAACATGGTTATGATGATTATCGTTATCATCGTCGTCGTGGTCGTCGTCCTCACAAGTATGGTAATAATGATAATCGTCGTTGGAACAACAACAACAACGATAATAATCAAAAAATAATGAACAATTGATCAGGTAATGCATATTTCTATATCTGTTTGATGGGTTCAGCCTCTTCTCGTCGCTTCTATTTTGTCAGTAAAAAAGAGTGGCAAGCTTGGCCGCCGTGCGGCCGTTTGCGGCCAGCGCAAGTACCTCTCTACAAGGCCTCCTCCACCTTATCGCATAATTGATAAAAAAAGATTTCTCAGGGACCAAGAAGGCATGGCGCAACAGGGCCCTCACGCGGCGACGTTCTGAGCTCCGGAAAGCCGCTTGTTGGTGTTGCCGATACAACGACATGAACCGCGATGGGCAGGTGGGTGAGTTGTTAATATCTAGCACTTCATAGAGCAAAATTGTTAGAAGAAAGAGATGTGGCTAAAGGAATGTCATAACAATGATACGAGTTGATAAGTACGGCATCGTCGGTTATTCAATTGTGCCGTGCAGGATGGATCCAGCTTGAGATCCATAACTTGCAGGACTCAATTACATCATATAAATACGCATCTGCAGCAAACAATCTAAACAAATTAGATATTCTTGACCTCATTAATTAATTTTAACTTAGACACATGGGGAGGCACTTCCTTTTTCCCTCATTAGTAAAATCATCATCATCGTCGGCGCCGTCGTCACCCTTTCGGCTGAGCTGGTTCGGATGCCTGGTCTATTTCTTGTCCGCGGTCTCATGGTAAGCATGTTACTAACATTAACGAACGAAGCTAATTAAAACACCATGCCTTTTGGGAAATCAGTTCGCTATGACCTGGAGTCTGGATTTCTACACTTTTAGTAATGCTATAATTCTCGGTTACAGTTTCAACCAGCATGACATTTAAGGCCCTTTCCAAATTTTGCTAAACGCAGGATAATGCCTATGACAAAGGCAGAGTTGGATATCGTTTACTCTACGGGAATTGTGGCCAACATGAGTCCAATTTTCCCGTACAGCTCTTGTTTGAAGCCACCTGCGAATCCATCGCCATACAGCTTCCTGCCCCTAATTGACGTGAGAGGCAACGGCCAGTTTTGTTTTACTCTCAAAGTCAACAGCACAGGTTGCAAGGGGACATGCTGCGGGGTCGGCTTGAAGAAGATTGAGGTGCGGGATAATCATCGTCGGCGGCCATAAAAATAAATAATCATATAATAGTATAATATAATGATTAATCACATCATCAATTAAAAGCATATTAATATTTAATTAATTTGAGCTGTTTGATTTTCACTTTCCTTTATAAAATCAACTGGTAAATAACTTTAATTCGTATGTGCCGCCTTCACTCCACAGTTTGATGTCAACAGCAACTGCGCTGCAAAGTCGGCAACGATTAAAGCTTTCATTGATGGCAAGCCCACAGCCACAGCGCCAAGCATCCACGAGTACATGTTTGGCAACGGGATATACAAGTACGTGCTCAGCCTTACGGACTTGAGCCTAGGACTGTCAAGCAACAACGCCAAAGTCTGCTTAAACATTATGGCCGGCCCAAAAGATACAGGATGTGACACCCTGGAGGAGTTGTGCGTGCCCCCCGCGGCCAGCGCTGGCGGAGGGCAAACGGGATCGTGTCAAATTGCCTTCATGAACAAGAACAATAGCACAGGCTCGTGCTGTCCTATTTCGATTGTGAGCTCCCCTACGCCATCACCTCCACCTCCTCGACCAACAACCAAACGGCCCCCAATGCCTTCACCACCCTCTCCAAATCCACCTCACAAACCGCCGCCGCCACCACCGCCGCCACCACCTCCTCCACTTCCATCATCACCACCGCCGCCACAATCACCTTTTCCATCACCACCACCGTCATCTCCCCCTCCACCTCCGCCACAACCACCAACACCACCGCCTCCACCACCGCCACCTCCGCCACCGCCACCAACACCACCGCCCCCACCACCTCCACCACCGCCACCGCCACCAACACCACCGGCCCCACCACCGCCACCGCCACCGCCTCCACCACCCCCACCTCCGCCACCGCCACCAACACCACCGCCTCCGCCACCGCCACCTCTTCCTTCACCACCAAAACCGCCGCCACCGCCACCACCGCCTCCACCACCGCCACCTCCGCCACCACCACCAACACCACCACCTCCGCCACCGCCACCTCCGCCACCGCCACCAACACCACCGCCTCCACCACCGCCACCTCCGCCACCGCCACCATCACCACCGCCTCCACCGCCGCCACCTCCGCCACCGCCACCATCACCACCGCCTCCACCACCGCCACCTCCGCCACCGCCACCAACACCACCGCCTCCACCACCGCCACCTCCGCCACCGCCACCAACACCACCGCCTCCACCACCGCCACCTCCACCACCGCCACCAAAACCACCGCCTCCACCACCGCCACCTCCGCCACCGCCACCATCACCACCGCCTCCACCACCGCCACCTCCGCCACCGCCACCATCACCACCGCCTCCACCACCGCCACCTCCGCCACCGCCACCAACACCACCGCCTCCACCACCGCCACCTCCGCCACCGCCACCAACACCACCGCCTCCACCACCGCCACCTCCGCCACCGCCACCAACACCACCGCCTCCACCACCGCCACCTCCGCCACCGCCACCAACACCACCGCCTCCACCACCGCCACCTCCACCACCGCCACCAAAACCACCGCCTCCACCACCGCCACCTCCGCCACCGCCACCATCACCACCGCCTCCACCACCGCCACCTCCGCCACCGCCACCAACACCACCGCCTCCACCACCGCCACCTCCGCCACCGCCACCAACACCACCGCCTCCACCACCGCCACCTCCGCCACCGCCACCATCACCACCGCCTCCACCACCGCCACCTCCGCCACCGCCACCAACACCACCGCCTCCACCACCGCCACCTCCGCCACCGCCACCAACACCACCGCCTCCACCACCGCCACCTCCGCCACCGCCACCAACACCACCGCCTCCACCACCGCCACCTCCACCACCGCCACCAACACCACCGCCTCCACCACCGCCACCTCCGCCACCGCCACCAACACCACCGCCTCCACCACCGCCACCTCCGCCACCGCCACCATCACCACCGCCTCCACCACCGCCACCTCCGCCACCGCCACCAACACCACCGCCTCCACCACCGCCACCTCCGCCACCGCCACCAACACCACCGCCTCCACCACCGCCACCTCCGCCACCGCCACCAACACCACCGCCTCCACCACCGCCACCTCCACCACCGCCACCAACACCACCGCCTCCACCACCGCCACCTCCGCCACCG
Organism: Volvox africanus; assembly: GCA_030268105.1. Lineage (NCBI taxonomy): Eukaryota > Viridiplantae > Chlorophyta > Chlorophyceae > Chlamydomonadales > Volvocaceae > Volvox > Volvox africanus. Next base: position 327,080 of record BSDZ01000038.1, read on the forward strand.
CCACCAACACCACCGCCTCCACCACCGCCACCTCCGCCACCGCCACCATCACCACCGCCTCCACCACCGCCACCTCCGCCACCGCCACCATCACCACCGCCTCCACCACCGCCACCTCCGCCACCGCCACCAACACCACCGCCTCCACCACCGCCACCTCCGCCACCGCCACCAACACCACCGCCTCCACCACCGCCACCTCCGCCACCGCCACCAACACCACCGCCTCCACCACCGCCACCTCCGCCACCGCCACCATCACCACCGCCTCCACCACCGCCACCTCCGCCACCGCCACCAACACCACCGCCTCCACCACCGCCACCTCCGCCACCGCCACCAACACCACCGCCTCCACCACCGCCACCTCCGCCACCGCCACCAACACCACCGCCTCCACCACCGCCACCTCCGCCACCGCCACCAACACCACCGCCTCCACCACCGCCACCTCCGCCACCGCCACCAACACCACCGCCTCCACCACCGCCACCTCCGCCACCGCCACCAACACCACCGCCTCCACCACCGCCACCTCCGCCACCGCCACCAACACCACCGCCTCCACCACCGCCACCTCCGCCACCGCCACCAACACCACCGCCTCCACCACCGCCACCTCCGCCACCGCCACCATCACCACCGCCTCCACCACCGCCACCTCCGCCACCGCCACCAACACCACCGCCTCCACCACCGCCACCTCCGCCACCGCCACCAACACCACCGCCTCCACCACCGCCACCTCCGCCACCGCCACCAACACCACCGCCTCCACCACCGCCACCTCCGCCACCGCCACCAACACCACCGCCTCCACCACCGCCACCTCCGCCACCGCCACCATCACCACCGCCTCCACCACCGCCACCTCCGCCACCGCCACCAACACCACCGCGTCCACCACCGCCACCTCCGCCACCGCCACCATCACCACCGCCTCCACCACCGCCACCTCCGCCACCGCCACCAACACCACCGCCTCCACCACCGCCACCTCCGCCACCGCCACCAACACCACCGCCTCCACCACCGCCACCTCCGCCACCGCCACCATCACCACCGCCTCCACCACCGCCACCTCCGCCACCGCCACCAACACCACCGCCTCCACCACCGCCACCTCCGCCACCGCCACCAACACCACCGCCTCCACCACCGCCACCTCCGCCACCGCCACCAACACCACCGCCTCCACCACCGCCACCTCCACCACCGCCACCAACACCACCGCCTCCACCACCGCCACCTCCGCCACCGCCACCAACACCACCGCCTCCACCACCGCCACCTCCGCCACCGCCACCATCACCACCGCCTCCACCACCGCCACCTCCGCCACCGCCACCATCACCACCGCCTCCACCACCGCCACCTCCGCCACCGCCACCAACACCACCGCCTCCACCACCGCCACCTCCGCCACCGCCACCAACACCACCGCCTCCACCACCGCCACCTCCGCCACCGCCACCAACACCACCGCCTCCACCACCGCCACCTCCGCCACCGCCACCATCACCACCGCCTCCACCACCGCCACCTCCGCCACCGCCACCAACACCACCGCCTCCACCACCGCCACCTCCGCCACCGCCACCAACACCACCGCCTCCACCACCGCCACCTCCGCCACCGCCACCAACACCACCGCCTCCACCACCGCCACCTCCGCCACCGCCACCAACACCACCGCCTCCACCACCGCCACCTCCGCCACCGCCACCAACACCACCGCCTCCACCACCGCCACCTCCGCCACCGCCACCAACACCACCGCCTCCACCACCGCCACCTCCGCCACCGCCACCAACACCACCGCCTCCACCACCGCCACCTCCGCCACCGCCACCAACACCACCGCCTCCACCACCGCCACCTCCGCCACCGCCACCATCACCACCGCCTCCACCACCGCCACCTCCGCCACCGCCACCAACACCACCGCCTCCACCACCGCCACCTCCGCCACCGCCACCAACACCACCGCCTCCACCACCGCCACCTCCGCCACCGCCACCATCACCACCGCCTCCACCACCGCCACCTCCGCCACCGCCACCAACACCACCGCCTCCACCACCGCCACCTCCGCCACCGCCACCAACACCACCGCCTCCACCACCGCCACCTCCGCCACCGCCACCAACACCACCGCCTCCACCACCGCCACCTCCACCACCGCCACCAACACCACCGCCTCCACCACCGCCACCTCCGCCACCGCCACCAACACCACCGCCTCCACCACCGCCACCTCCACCACCGCCACCAAAACCACCGCCTCCACCACCGCCACCTCCGCCACCGCCACCATCACCACCGCCTCCACCACCGCCACCTCCGCCACCGCCACCATCACCACCGCCTCCACCACCGCCACCTCCGCCACCGCCACCAACACCACCGCCTCCACCACCGCCACCTCCGCCACCGCCACCAACACCACCGCCTCCACCACCGCCACCTCCGCCACCGCCACCAACACCACCGCCTCCACCACCGCCACCTCCGCCACCGCCACCAACACCACCGCCTCCACCACCGCCACCTCCACCACCGCCACCAAAACCACCGCCTCCACCACCGCCACCTCCGCCACCGCCACCATCACCACCGCCTCCACCACCGCCACCTCCGCCACCGCCACCAACACCACCGCCTCCACCACCGCCACCTCCGCCACCGCCACCAACACCACCGCCTCCACCACCGCCACCTCCGCCACCGCCACCATCACCACCGCCTCCACCACCGCCACCTCCGCCACCGCCACCAACACCACCGCCTCCACCACCGCCACCTCCGCCACCGCCACCAACACCACCGCCTCCACCACCGCCACCTCCGCCACCGCCACCAACACCACCGCCTCCACCACCGCCACCTCCACCACCGCCACCAACACCACCGCCTCCACCACCGCCACCTCCGCCACCGCCACCAACACCACCGCCTCCACCACCGCCACCTCCGCCACCGCCACCATCACCACCGCCTCCACCACCGCCACCTCCGCCACCGCCACCAATCACCACCGCCTCCACCACCGCCACCTCCGCCACCGCCACCAACACCACCGCCTCCACCACCGCCACCTCCGCCACCGCCACCAACACCACCGCCTCCACCACCGCCACCTCCGCCACCGCCACCAACACCACCGCCTCCACCACCGCCACCTCCGCCACCGCCACCAATCACCACCGCCTCCACCACCGCCACCTCCGCCACCGCCACCAACACCACCGCCTCCACCACCGCCACCTCCGCCACCGCCACCAACACCACCGCCTCCACCACCGCCACCTCCGCCACCGCCACCAACACCACCGCCTCCACCACCGCCACCTCCGCCACCGCCACCAACACCACCGCCTCCACCACCGCCACCTCCGCCACCGCCACCAACACCACCGCCTCCACCACCGCCACCTCCGCCACCGCCACCAACACCACCGCCTCCACCACCGCCACCTCCGCCACCGCCACCAACACCACCGCCTCCACCACCGCCACCTCCGCCACCGCCACCAACACCACCGCCTCCACCACCGCCACCTCCGCCACCGCCACCATCACCACCGCCTCCACCACCGCCACCTCCGCCACCGCCACCAACACCACCGCCTCCACCACCGCCACCTCCGCCACCGCCACCAACACCACCGCCTCCACCACCGCCACCTCCGCCACCGCCACCATCACCACCGCCTCCACCACCGCCACCTCCGCCACCGCCACCAACACCACCGCCTCCACCACCGCCACCTCCGCCACCGCCACCAACACCACCGCCTCCACCACCGCCACCTCCGCCACCGCCACCAACACCACCGCCTCCACCACCGCCACCTCCGCCACCGCCACCAACACCACCGCCTCCACCACCGCCACCTCCGCCACCGCCACCAATCACCACCGCCTCCACCACCGCCACCTCCGCCACCGCCACCATCACCACCGCCTCCACCACCGCCACCTCCGCCACCGCCACCAACACCACCGCCTCCACCACCGCCACCTCCGCCACCGCCACCAACACCACCGCCTCCACCACCGCCACCTCCGCCACCGCCACCAACACCACCGCCTCCACCACCGCCACCTCCGCCACCGCCACCATCACCACCGCCTCCACCACCGCCACCTCCGCCACCGCCACCAACACCACCGCCTCCACCACCGCCACCTCCGCCACCGCCACCAACACCACCGCCTCCACCACCGCCACCTCCGCCACCGCCACCAACACCACCGCCTCCACCACCGCCACCTCCGCCACCGCCACCAACACCACCGCCTCCACCACCGCCACCTCCGCCACCGCCACCAACACCACCGCCTCCACCACCGCCACCTCCGCCACCGCCACCATCACCACCGCCTCCACCACCGCCACCTCCGCCACCGCCACCAACACCACCGCCTCCACCTCCGCCACCGCCACCAACACCACCGCCTCCACCACCGCCACCTCCACCACCGCCACCAACACCACCGCCTCCACCACCGCCACCTCCGCCACCGCCACCAACACCACCGCCTCCACCACCGCCACCTCCGCCACCGCCACCAATCACCACCGCCTCCACCACCGCCACCTCCGCCACCGCCACCAATCACCACCGCCTCCACCACCGCCACCTCCGCCACCGCCACCACACCACCGCCTCCACACGCACCTCCGCCACCGCCACCAACACCACCGCCTCCACCACCGCCACCTCCGCCACCGCCACCAACACCACCGCCTCCACCACCGCCACCTCCGCCACCGCCACCAACACCACCGCCTCCACCACCGCCACCTCCGCCACCGCCACCAACACCACCGCCTCCACCACCGCCACCTCCGCCACCGCCACCAACACCACCGCCTCCACCACCGCCACCTCCGCCACCGCCACCAACACCACCGCCTCCACCACCGCCACCTCCGCCACCGCCACCAACACCACCGCCTCCACCACCGCCACCTCCGCCACCGCCACCAACACCACCGCCTCCACCACCGCCACCTCCGCCACCGCCACCAACACCACCGCCTCCACCACCGCCACCTCCGCCACCGCCACCAACACCACCGCCTCCACCACCGCCCACCTCCGCCACCGCCACCAACACCACCGCCTCCACCACCGCCACCTCCGCCACCGCCACCAACACCACCGCCTCCACCACCGCCACCTCCGCCACCGCCACCAACACCACCGCCTCCACCACCGCCACCTCCGCCACCGCCACCAACACCACCGCCTCCACCACCGCCACCTCCGCCACCGCCACCAACACCACCGCCTCCACCACCGCCACCTCCGCCACCGCCACCAACACCACCGCCTCCACCACCGCCACCTCCGCCACCGCCACCAACACCACCGCCTCCACCACCGCCACCTCCGCCACCGCCACCAACACCACCGCCTCCACCACCGCCACCTCCGCCACCGCCACCAATCACCACCGCCTCCACCACCGCCACCTCCGCCACCGCCACCAACACCACCGCCTCCACCACCGCCACCTCCGCCACCGCCACCAACACCACCGCCTCCACCACCGCCACCTCCGCCACCGCCACCACACCACCGCCTCCACCACCGCCACCTCCGCCACCGCCACCATCACCACCGCCTCCCCACGCCACCTCCGCCACCGCCACCAACACACCGCCTCCACCACCGCCACCTCCGCCACCGCCACCAACACCACCGCCTCCACCACCGCCACCTCCGCCACCGCCACCAACACCACCGCCTCCACCACCGCCACCTCCGCCACCGCCACCAACACCACCGCCTCCACCACCGCCACCTCCGCCACCGCCACCAACACCACCGCCTCCACCACCGCCACCTCCGCCACCGCCACCAACACCACCGCCTCCACCACCGCCACCTCCGCCACCGCCACCAACACACCGCCTCCAACCACCGCCACCTCCGCCACCGCACCAACACCACCGCCTCCACCACCGCCACCTCCGCCACCGCCACCAACACCACCGCCTCCACCACCGCCACCTCCGCCACCGCCACCAACACCACCGCCTCCACCACCGCCACCTCCGCCACCGCCACCAACACCACCGCCTCCACCACCGCCACCTCCGCCACCGCCACCAAACACCACCGCCTCCACCACCGCCACCTCCGCCACCGCCACCAACACCACCGCCTCCACCACCGCCACCTCCGCCACCGCCACCAACACCACCGCCTCCACCACCGCCACCCTCCGCCACCGCCACCAACACCACCGCCTCCACCACCGCCACCTCCGCCACCGCCACCAACACCACCGCCTCCACCACCGCCACCTCCGCCACCGCCACCAACACCACCGCCTCCACCACCGCCACCTCCGCCACCGCCACCAACACCACCGCCTCCACCACCGCCACCTCCGCCACCGCCACCAACACCACCGCCTCCACCACCGCCACCTCCGCCACCGCCACCAACACCACCGCCTCCACCACCGCCACCTCCGCCACCGCCACCAACACCACCGCCTCCACCACCGCCATCTCCGCCACCGCCATCAACACCACCGCCTCCACCACCGCCACCTCCGCCACCGCCACCAACACCACCGCCTCCACCACCGCCACCTCCGCCACCGCCACCAACACCACCGCCTCCACCACCGCCACCTCCGCCACCGCCACCAACACCACCGCCTCCACCACCACCACCTCCGCCACCGCCACCAACACCACCGCCTCCACCACCGCCACCTCCGCCACCGCCACCAACACCACCGCCTCCACCACCGCCACCTCCGCCACCGCCACCAACACCACCGCCTCCACCACCACCACCTCCGCCACCGCCACCAACACCACCGCCTCCACCACCGCCACCTCCGCCACCGCCACCAACACCACCGCCTCCACCTCCGCCACCTCCGCCACCGCCACCAACACCACCGCCTCCACCACCGCCACCTCCGCCACCGCCACCAACACCACCGCCTCCACCACCGTCACCTCCGCCTCCGCCTCCACCGCCGCCTCCGCCGCCACCACCACCCCCTCCTCCTTCCCCAGCTCTGCCCTCGCCGCCTTCTTTGCCATTACGCCCCTCTCCATTCCACCCTATATCGCCATCGCCGCCGACTGTACCTCTGCCACCGCCACGATATCCCTTCCCTTACATGCCGACGTCGCCAACTTCTCTTCCGCCACCCTCATCACCACCCACACCACGTCTGCCACCGTCTTCGCCTCTACCTTATCCTCTTCCTTCTTCCCCTCAACCCAATAGGCCATACCCATCAAAGCCATCACTTCCGTCTTTGCCTGCATTCCCTTCTCAGTCACCACCTTTTTTACCTCCATCCCCACTTCAGCCAGCATCTTCTCCACCATCATCTCCACTACGACCACTATCACCGTCTTTTCCTTTATCCCCTCGTCCGCCAACCCCGCCGCCACCACCCTCTTCGCCACCCCCAACACCCCCGTCTCCGCCTCCACCACCCCCACCATCGCCGTCTCCCCCTCCGCCACCCCACCTACCACCACACTCTCCACCACCGCCACCTCCGCCTCCGCCACCTCCATCTCCACCACCCCCACCATCGCCGTCTCCCCCTCCGCCACCGTATTTACCACCACACTCTCCACCACCGCCACCTCCGCCTCCGCCACCTCCATCTCCACCACCCCCACCATCGCCGTCTCCCCCTCCGCCACCGTATTTACCACCACACTCTCCACCACCGCCACCTCCGCCTCCGCCACCTCCATCTCCACCACCCCCACCATCGCCGTCTCCCCCTCCGCCACCGTATTTACCACCACACTCTCCACCACCGCCACCTCCGCCTCCTCCACCTCCATCTCCACCACCCCCACCATCGCCGTCTCCCCCTCCGCCACCGCATCTGCCACCACACTCTCCGCCACCGCCACCTCCGCCGCCGCCACCTCCATCTCCATCACCCCCACCATCGCCGTCTCCCCCTCCGCCACCGCATCTGCCACCACACTCTCCGCCACCGCCACCTCCGCCGCCGCCACCTCCATCTCCATCACCCCCACCATCGCCGTCTCCCCCTCCGCCACCGCATCTGCCACCACACTCTCCGCCACCGCCACCTCCGCCGCCGCCACCTCCATCTCCACCACCCCCACCATCGCCGTCTCCCCCTCCGCCACCGTATTTACCACCACACTCTCCACCACCGCCACCTCCGCCTCCTCCACCTCCATCTCCACCACCCCCACCATCGCCGTCTCCCCCTCCGCCACCGCATCTGCCACCACACTCTCCGCCACCGCCACCTCCGCCGCCGCCACCTCCATCTCCATCACCCCCACCATCGCCGTCTCCCCCTCCGCCACCGCATCTGCCACCACACTCTCCGCCACCGCCACCTCCGCCGCCGCCACCTCCATCTCCATCACCCCCACCATCGCCGTCTCCCCCTCCGCCACCGCATCTGCCACCACACTCTCCGCCACCGCCACCTCCGCCGCCGCCACCTCCATCTCCACCACCCCCACCATCGCCGTCTCCCCCTCCGCCACCGTATTTACCACCACACTCTCCACCACCGCCACCTCCGCCTCCTCCACCTCCATCTCCACCACCCCCACCATCGCCGTCTCCCCCTCCGCCACCGCATCTGCCACCACACTCTCCGCCACCGCCACCTCCGCCGCCGCCACCTCCATCTCCATCACCCCCACCATCGCCGTCTCCCCCTCCGCCACCGCATCTGCCACCACACTCTCCGCCACCGCCACCGCCACCGCCGCCGCCACCTCCATCTCCATCACCCCCACCATCGCCGTCTCCCCCTCCTCCACCCCCACCACCGCCGTCTCCGCGTCTACCACCCCCACCATCGCCGTCTCCCCCTCTGCCAACCCCACCATCGCCGTCTCCCCCTCCTCCACCCCCACCACCGCCGTCTCCGCGTCTACCACCCCCACCATCGCCGTCTCCCCCTCTGCCACCCCCACCATCGCCGTCTCCGCGTCCACCACCGCCACCTCCGACTCCGCCACCGCCGGTATTCGAGGAGTGCGTCAAAATCGCCGTTAGTCAGGCCGTACCCGTCCCGCCTATCACCATCAGCAATGCCATGTGCACCCACAATCAGCAATTCTTGGCCGCTGAATTCAACAAGATCATATCCGCGTTTAGCCTTCGATTGGTCACCAATTTTACAAATCTCCCAAGCCTGTGCCTTCCCACAGCAATCTCTGTCTGCGGCTCGTATAGTAGTAATTATTCTGATCATGACGATACGATGAATGTGACAGAAAAAGTTAAGAATGCAATGTTAAATCCCATCAAATCGGTCGTCACAAGTCTCCTGGACGAATACTGCCCGCTGTCGTACGGTACAACAATTGAAGTGGCGTTTTTTGACAACGGAATCTCCTCCAACACCTCTCGGTTTAAGTGGGATTGTAACGGCACGCAGAAGGCCTTCCCAATGTGCAAGTAAGTCATGTTTGTAACATTATGTGTTGCATATGTTGTCCTGTTGTAATTGTTGTTGTTATGCAATTTCTTTGAAGGCCTAAGTTCGTTATCATAACAAGCATATAACGAAGTTCATGTACCGCACAGGCATCAGCCGCTTCCCTAAGTCATCCGGCGTGACATTTGTCACGTGCAAGTTGCTGTCCGTGTTTTAATTTTCATTTTTCATCCGTATTAATCCCCGTACATACGCTACCTCCGTCCCACCTTCAATGTTAGTCCTCGTCCGGTGATCTACCTGGTCAAACTCCCGTGCCTGTGTCTGGGTTTGTGTGTATGTGTATGTGTATGCTTTGCAGTTGTGATCAACGTGTCGCGATCACGCCGTACTACCTGATGCCCAACATCCGTACGGAACCGGGCCGCATGCCGGGAAGGACATTGCACTGCTTCACGTTTGCAGAGGTTCCCGTGCAGTACTTGCAACTCCAGGTACGACAAAATGAAACAAGAAGTTCGACGGCAGGCAGACAGGCTGGCGTGCGGATATATCTGTACGAGTGTACGACAGTATACATAGAAAAGATTTCGATAGGAAACCACTCACGGTGTGTGAGTCTGTATGTGTGTTTTCGTCCCCTAGCCCTGGATCTCCTACCCCACCCATGCACCCATGCACCCATGCACCCATCTACCCATACACACACAGACACACACGGGCAAATTCCATCTCATCCCCTCCCCCAAAACCCCCTTTTGTACCCCCCTTTTCCCACACAAACATCAAAACAGAACACCTGCGGCTCCTCGCTCATCCTGGATAAGGCCGAGGTTTACGCGGACGAGAAGGTCCGCCGCAACATCACCGGCATTCGGATCAGTCCCAGGAGAGGCCCCTCGCTATGGCGGTCCCCATCCTGGGGCGCGAACAACACCAACACACTGAAAGGTACAGCGGATGAAACCTTTGGGGTTCGCCATCAAGGCCAGTCAGTGTGCGATGTTTCCTCGCACCTCGCACGTCCAAAAAGGAGGTGCCGAAACGGAGGGGGGACTTGGGGGATTTGGAGGGGGTTTGGAGGCCCTTAGGGTTTTGTCTCCAGTGTCAGTTAGTGTACATGTTTCCGGAAGCTGGAGGAAGGGCTGTGTGTGTATGAATGTGTGGTGGGGAAGCGTGCGGGGCGAGGCTCTTACCCTGGACCCTGCTGGACCCTGCGTGGGCTTCTCCATCCGCGACTTAATGGCGGCTTTCCGACGAACCCATTCGTGAATGGGTTGTAATAAGCCCCTCCTTCCCCTCCCGGTGCTTCGCAGTCACGCCCCTGGGCTGGGACAAGAACGATGCGGTCGGCGGGTCTTTCTGCCTCGAGCTGACCATGCCGCTGGAGAGGTTCTGCATCAACAACAGTGGCTATGACACCGACATTTGGTGGGTAGAGTTTTGCTCAAAAGTAGTTTTAGTTCTTATTACTTTTTTTACACTCCTTTATACCTTTAGCTTGATTCACATTTTTGTTAATTGATCACACCTATTATAGCTATATATGTGTGTAGTCGATGCCAAGTAAAGGATGAATATGAGGGAGGATTTTGAAGACTTCAAAAGGTATCAAACGAACAACTTTTGCGGCTTTCAATCGGACTCACTGTAGCATCAATAAGAATTAATTCATAATCTGGTAATCACAGCCGCCTTGAAGGATCATTAGTGTCGTATATTTCAGTGTTGTACGTTGAAAGCGTAAATGTCGTATTCTCGTACCTCGTGCCCTTCTCTCCTTAGTGTCCTCGTTCTGTTCCATCTGAACCCAGCTCACTCCCCCCTGGGCCCTATCCTGCTGCCCAACAAAACCCACCTTTCCCTCCGCAGCTCTGTGCTCCTCTTCAACGATAAGAGAAATTGCTGCCCTACCTATTCAGCATCGCGGTCGTACGAGCCATAGCTCGCTTCGAAATTGTTAGCGATATGTAGCTAGCTTCATGGATAGATGGAGGGGGCGGGGACTTCCAATCGGGTCCAAATTTTGAATTTTCCAGATAATTGTATTTGGTAGTGTCTTATACTGCTGTACGGTCCTTCGGGCGGTTGGATTTGTTCCAGGTCAGCTCGTGACGGGTGACTAGATAGAGCTCATAGGGTGATGGATCCCAAGGAGCGTTAGGATTTTGATTTATTGATTGCTCGCGATTCATTGATCGATTGATTGTTGGATAGTTGGTTGATCGTTATTCGTTGGATGTGACATCGACCGTACATTTGACACCGCATCGTGTTAGGGCGCCCATCGGCGAGCTAATCAAGTATATGGAGGAGGAGGACAAGAGATTTCCAATACTGAGAACAACTCATAACCAACAACTCACAACTCGTTTCCTGCGCCATCGCATATCGATGGGACATTTGAGGGGGGAACGGTTCGTTGGTGGCTAGTCGGTCATTATATCATTCCGTGTGCTATCGTACGACATATTTGCAGATATCGATTAAGGAAGGGGAGGAGGGGTACAAAGGTACTATCGTGTGTGTTTTATTCGGGAGTGTTCAATGTTAGGTTATGTTTCTCGGCGTGAATGATGAAGGATAGGCTGTAACTAATCCGAGCATATCTTTTGGTTCACTGCTGATGGGCTCGGGGAAATCCGCGTATTCGAGAAACCCTAAAACCTAAAACCCTACTACCGTACATGGACCACTTCCGTACACCCGCTGTTGTCCCACCTTGTGTATTGATTGTCAGCTGTCAGTTTTCATGCTGTAGCTGTATTAACCAAGCTCGTCGGCTCTTCTGCCTTCTTCGGCCTAGACTCTACGGCGGGATGTACAGCAGTGTGTCGTACGTCGTAATAGATCTAACCACCCCGGAATAGTAGTAGAAATGTAACCAGTGCAGCCAAGGTCCCCATGAACACGAAAGGACGAAAGATATTTTTAACTTATCGTAGCCTTTATTCTTACAAATTCATCTTTATTTTATAAATACACACACGAACATGACTTAAATTTGTTTATTCAAAATGTCAGGTGGGTTTAAATTCCCGCATAATGTCTCGGGGACATTTCAAAAACTCGAGCTCCGTTGGAGATGTTCTTTATGACAAAGTAATGATGACAATTTACAATACCGCAGCCAGACGGATGGTCATCAGGCGGGACACGGTGCGACCCATGGGTCAATGGTCCGTGCCAGAAATAAAGTGAGCCGAAGGAGTGAATCATCATCCCAGAGGCGAATAGAGCACCAGCCTTCTGCAGAGCATTACTATCCATCGCAGCAGTCATCGACAGCGACCCATGGGTCTTCAGAGAACCTGGAAGGTGGTGGTGTTGTCATCCATAACAATGACGGACTGCATACTGCCTGCCCCTTGGCGAACGACCTCAAAGTCTTCCACCAACTCCTGTAGCAACGCCTGTAGCTTAGTAACACTAGCAGCGACGGCAGCGGTGCCGCCGCCGCTGCCGCCGCCACTGCCGCCGCCGCTGCCAGCGCCTCCGTAAAACAGCCGTTCCGCCAGCGCTACTGCCGTCAGCGGTCCATGTTCCCGAACTATCGCGAGCACTGAGTCCCGGCTAACGGCCACCCCTAGCTGGCGAGTGTTGGCCTGTGGCATGTGGGCCCCCGCTGCCGCCGTCACCGCCTGCTGCTGTCGCTTTGCGCTGCTGCCACCTGTAAGTACCGCCGGCAGTAACCGCTTCCGTCCGGTTATCACGGGCGGACGATAACAACCGCCCGGTGCTCCTCCGCCACCTCCACCTCCTCCACCTCCACCCGAATTCTGCACCATCGTGCTGTGTCGTTTTCCTTGTTCTTGTTGGTAGGTATGTACAAAAACGCAGCTGTAGCCACCACCACCACCACCACCACCACCAATTGATGCAGCGGCCCCAGCGGCTGACCCAGCAGTAGCAGTAGCTGTAGCAGGAGGAGTAGCAGTAGCAGTAGCTGTTGCTGCCGGTGGTGGTGGTGGTGGTGGTGGTGGAGGTGTACGGGTCGTACTTGACGGCGGCACGGAGGCAGCGGTGGAGGGGCTCCCGACCTGGTCAGTCAGTGTCGGGAAGTCAGGTGTATCGCAACTGGGCACACTGCCGTACGCCTCCGCCGTGTCGAAAGTGAAGTCCTGAGGGAATGTCCGCGACCCGCCTCCGCCTTCGCCTCCGCCACTGGCACTGGCACTGCTTGCTGTAGCTCTGCCAGGATCAGGGCAAGGACCAGCTCCGGAACCAGAACCATGACCTCGAGAACAAGCGGACGTCAAGGTGGTGGCGGCAGTGGGTGCAGCGCTGATACCGTCAACCAGGGTTATCGGACTGTCGCTAACGACGAACTCTTGGCTGGCATTGACACCGCCACTGCTGTTGCAGCTAACGGCGGTAGTGGTGAACGTAGCAGCCCCGCCGCTGCCACCGCCATCAAGGCTGCCGCCGCTGCCAACGCCGTTGCCACCACCAGCACCGCCAACGCCGGCGGCGGGACTAATTAATTGCCGCATGGCGGCGGACGGGGGAGATTTTTGAACTTTTTGAGTCGTACTGGACGGAGACGGCAGCGGCGGTCGCCCAGAAGTGCAACCTGGGAGTGGCGGGGGTGACGTGGCGGCCGCGATGGAACTCCCATACCCTTGCTGTAGCTGTAGCTGTTGCTGTAGCTGTTGCTGGGGCGGCGGTTGGAGCTTTTGCCGCTGCTGCTGGTTTTGCGGCGGCAGCAGTGACAGCGGCTGCGGTTGCAATCCTGACGTCGGCGACGATGCCGGGTACGGCAATGGGTTCTGCGGCGACGATGCCGCTGCGGCCACACCGGCGGCAGGTGTAGCACCGTGAAGGTGACAGCGGTACGGCGGCGGTGTCCCCGCTGCGCTGTTAGCGGGTGAGCATGCCGCACCGGCAGCAGCAGAGGTAGTCCCATCACTGCCAGCTGCTACGGCCACAGGTCGCGGGCGACCCATGGGTCTCAAGTCAATCCAGTTCGTGGGTTCCACTGCCACCGCCGGCACCGCTGCCGGGCGATCTTCCACCTGCAAGAGTGAAGACTGCTGGTACAGCTGCTGGTGGCCCTGGTGGTGGACAGCTGGGGGGTAACTCGCTGGCGGTGGAGATCTCGACAGCGGCCGCGGTGATGCGGAGACCAGGACAGTGGCAGCGGCAGCGGCAGCGGGAACGGCAGCGGCACCGGGAACGATAATCTCGGCAACGAACCAGAGCGCGCCAGTGGCCATGAGGGCTGCAATCACCTGTACGGCATAAGTATGTAAATAGGTATGCACGTTCGTGTGTGTTATGGTGGTAGTTGAGATGGTTGTACGAAGACAGTTGTGATGGTTCTATGTAGGATTTGGTCTCTGTCAGTCTGTATATTTGTATGTGGGGCTGCTGTGCTTTTGGGCGGCATGAGTACGGTGATGGCGGGTTGAATGGCATGCTGAGACTTGGAGGGGCGCCGTATAACCTGCACAGCGCGTGACAACTGAAGTGTCACGCGTCACAACGAACTTCAACCGTCACATGCGTAAACTAGCGGCAATAGAGTTTAGCGGGAAACGAGTCCACATATCTGTCTAACTCGGTACAGATATATATGCAACAGGTACAGGTATATATATGCTGGCATTAAAGATATGACATTTATAACTTAGGGTTAATATAAATATAAATATAAATATAAATATAAATATAAATATAAATATAAATATAAATATAAATATAAATATAAATATAAATATAAATATAAATATAAATATAAATATAAATATAAATATAAATATAAATATAAATATAAATATAAATATAAATATAAATATAAATATAAATATAAATATAAATATAAATATAAATATAAATATAAATATAAATATAAATAAATAAATATATACACATGTATGTGTGTGTATAGAACTTAACCACCAAACGACCGACGCACATACCTTGATCTGTCCGTACTCAAAGCGCTGGCCGGTGCTGTCAAGAAGGCGCTTCACTGCCCCGATGCCGCCAGCCGCAAGACTCTCAATCGCTGCAGCGACCTGCGAAATGGAGTGGGGTGGAGTGGAGTGTCTCGTTTATTCGTCTTCCCCTCCCCCCCTCTCTCCCCCTCCCCCTTTCTCTCCCCTCCCCCCTCTCTCTTTCCCTCTCTTCCCTCTCTCCCCTCCCCCCTTCTCTCCACCTCCCTCCACAACCCCAGCCTACCGCGAGGGCCTTATCCCGGTCAATTCCCGCCTCGAGGGCCAATCGGGCAGGGTCACCCGCGACCCCTGCCGCCAAACAATCCGCCACATAACCTGGAAAGTATGGCAAGTACGAACATACGACGAATCAATATATGTTGTCGTACACACACCACAGCCGTGCCCGGCTACTACTGTATGTCGAATGAACAGTGTAACACGTATATGTCTGCCGTACGTAAGACCGCGATTACCGTACAACTGTCCCGCTTAGCTAGTTGTATATATCTACTTTTACTTATACACGTATCGCCGTACAACGTCGTTCATCATTTCTTATAAGGCCCTCTGGCAATCCTGCCTCCCCCGAGTTCGCGCCCACCCAGTGCTGTGTTGATGGCGATGGGACGAGCTCGCTTAGTGGCGATGTCCGCAGCGCTCATTCCTCCCTGAATACGACAAGGAAATCCAGGGCAACAAATATGACTGACAACGGCAACAATTCTAACGATTTTTTCACAATCCGCATAATAGTCATTACCATCCTAAATCCCCAGGCCCTTCCCCTTCACCAAAACAAACACACAGGCAAATACCAATGCCGTACGTATGAAACCCTACGTGCTTTTTCCCCTTAAATCCCCCGTCGTGCCCCGCGCTAGTCAGTTATTGTGACCCATGATCTGGATGGGTCGGTTGATCTCCCCGCCTGCCGTACGTTCCTGAACCCGCCGTACGTCCCCACCTGCCACAAGCTTCCAGCATCAGTCGCTGCGCCTTTGGGTTCGCTAAGCAGTCGTCTAGCTGCCAGCCGCCCCGTCTCCCCCGTGTGCAGGCCGCCGCCGTCCACCATCGCGTCGGCGCCGCCACTGACCCACGGGTCAGACGGCGCCGGTGCACTGCTTGCCGCCAGCGCGTCACTGCGGCCACGGAGCCGAGTCACCGCAATCCAATCCGTGGTGGCACCGCGACCCAAGTGCTGAGCAGTGGCGAGGAACGTACGGATGACCTATACGGATGCACGTGATTCAGGGGACAGCAGGTTTCGGAGTTCTGTTAGGTCCCATTCTCGTAACCCCGCGGGTGACGAATTCCACTCCTCAAGAAATGATTGATACACATACACATACACATACACATAAACATGTACATTTGCATTTACATACATAGAGGTCTGCTCGAGGTAACCCCCCACCATAACATACACACACGCATCTCCTTCCCCGCAAACACGCCCATATACACCACCCCCACCCCCGCATCCACCTTCATGAGTGGCTCTCCAAAGGCCTCCACCGCCGCCTGGCCCATACCGCTGACCAGGCGGAGGTGCGGCAGCTCGCTCGGCCTCAGGCGGGCGAGCGAATCTAGTGTGAGATCGCTGACCAGATTGTCGGGGGCCTTCGAAGTGCGAAGGGGTAAACCAGGGTGATTGTGCAAAATCCATAAATCCGTAAAAAAAAGGAGTAAAATATTGAAGGGGCAGAAACGTTACAAAAAAGAAAAAAAATGAATGAAAGAAAATAGTGAAATCAAGTTTCAAAGTAAATCAAAAAAGAAATAGTTACAGAATCACGGCCGGATGGAAAGAAGGAGCCCTTGGAGGTTTATTTGCAATTGGGGTAGTTACCCAAAAGAGCGATGACGTCATTGCCCGTACGAAAACCACAATGCGTGCGCGGGCGATTGGTCAGGAAAACATCCAACGACTGGCGGTCAAATCCCACTCACATTGTACCCGAGTGCATCGGCCACTCGTTTCCGCTCGGCCCTCAGGGCAGCACGAAGCGCCTCCAGCTCCTCCGCCTCCGCCGTCAGGGCCTTATGTATATAAACAGCAGGGCACGCAAGAAGGTCACGGAGTCCAGGGAGGGAGGGTAAGGATCGGTGTTGGGGAGGGGGGCAAGCAGCGGGGCGGGGGAGTTTACGACAAAGCTTTCAGTAGGCAGTTACAGAAAGGGGGTTTGCCGTACAGGAAGTACGGCGGTCGATCGCTAAGATAGTGTTACTGATAAAGAACTCAATTTAATCAAGAAGCTACCGAAGCCCCCCGGGTTCCGTTACTGCCGCGGAAATGAGATCAAGATCACGCACCTGCTGCCGCTCCTCCTGCCGTACAGAAAAAATGGCGTCGTACGAAGATGATCATCACCATCATCACCACCGATGCATTAGGTCACCGCCCGAACAGCCGACACGGTGTGTGGCATTAACATTAGCAGTAGCAGTAGCAGTAGGGCAGTAGTCGTAATTGCAAACCGTTGTTACAGTTGTCGCAGTTATTGTACACATATTGTAACAATCGTGAAGAAAGAAGACATCCAGGGCGAATCTGGTTTGGGTTTTCGAAAACCGTTAACCGAAAATGCAGCTCCCGACACGGGCCCCGTTTCGTGAATCCCCCCATTCCGTTCGTTGGTTTGTTAAAAATGCATGGTCAGGATGAATAACGGGGAATCCAGAGGAACGGGGGAGCGGTCCGTTGTTTTCCCACACCCCACTCCTTCCTAGGGTCCCTGAACCGGGCCCTCTGCTTGACGCATGAAAAACTGAAACTGAAACCGCAACCAAAACCGCCTAACCGAAACCGAAACCGACCTGCTGTCGGAGGCGGGCCATTGCCTCCCGGTGTGCTCGCATCTCCTCTTCCTGAACAAAGAAAGATAAAGGAGGGACAACAAACAACAACTAACTAACAGGAACGAAAACGTCCCCAACAGGCGTTACACGTGAGGAAGAGAGGAACCTGTTTCCGATGTCCTCTCAAAACGCAGCAGTAGCAGCAGCAAGACACGAGGGAGAGAAGCATGAAGTGAAAAAGCAAGGATGACGCACCATCAGCGCTGGCGGCAACTCGTGCTCCAGGGGTTCCCCGCTCCTAAGCCACCGAGCACCTGCGGGGAGTAAAATATCATTGACCGATGGGACGAGAAACACCTAAGAAATATCTCACACACAATGAAGGAACGTCAATTTCCAAATTGCGCGGCCTCAATGCACAGGACCCCTCCCCAGGCTCCCCGTGCTTTCGTAAATGTGTCGTACTGTCGTACCTTTGTCGGACACTCGTACGACTTGATAGTCCCCTACTGAGTGCTGCTGCAGCAGGCCTTCCGCGTTCAGAAGCCCTCCCAGCCCCTTCCACCAGGCCTCGCTGTTTCCCGAGCCGGCGCCGTGCAGCCGCTCTGAGACCAGATAGAAGCGAAGACCGCCGCGGTGAAGAACGACGAAAAGAAAGCAAATGATGCTGAAATCATGTGTTTTATTGCACATCATATATTGAGAAGAATTACGTATTCCAAAAGTTAATTGGAAGTGATTTTCTTTATCCTGAGTGAAAAGACGAGAAAGAAAAAAGGGAAATCTATCGGGCCTTTGGGCCCGATGCCCCAGCAGTGGGAGGGGGCCTTGATGAACCAGGGCTAGCATCTTTAAGTCCCCGCAATATACTCCGTTAAATCCACTTGCAGATGTTACCCTTTATCGGAATGTTTTTAAATAATTGGTCATCTTGGACCAATATTTACCCGTACACATCCCAGCAGGATCGTACACCTTGACCCATCCATCACAAGTAACCAGCCCAGGTCCCGACCAATTTTCCTGGTTACTGCCTCTGAAGTCCAAAATGTATTTTTGGTTACGAAAAATTAACTGGTTACTGGAAAACACACACGGCTCACCCCTCGTGACTGCATGCGTCGCCTCCAGCATCCAGGGCTGCAGGTCCTTACCCCGCGAGCCCCGCAGCAGGTGCACCGACCTCATCAGCCCGAACTTGTTGCGCAGGCCCTCCACAGCGCTCAGCAGCAGCCGCGCCTGAGGAGCGCAAAGAAGAAGAAAAGGAAGAAAAACACAAGTGTCAGGGAGCGTGTGTGTATTTGCGTGTGTGTATTTGCGTGTGTGTATTTGCGTGTGTGTATTTGCGTGTGTATTTGCGTGTGTGTATATGTGTGTGTATTTGTGTGTGTGTATATGTGTGTGTATTTGCGTGTGTGTATTTGCGTGTGTGTATTTGCGTGTGTGTATTTGCGTGTGTGTATTTGCGTGTGTGTATATGTGTGTGTATTTGCGTGTGTGTATTTGCGTGTGTGTGGGATGTGGGGTGGGATTGCTAAAAGGTTCAATATTCGCCTTTACGCCGTACATGTTCCATACCATACCTCCGGTGCCACATCCCGGCTGGTGACCTCACCACCAGCCCTTCGGTCGCACATGTCGCAACCGCCGCGGCAAGGGCCCTATGACGGGGGGGAAGAGGGGGACGGAGGGGGTGGTCCAGGGAGGAAAGCGAATATACGAGACCTGATACTCCATTCCTACTAACTGCAATGGTATGACAACTCTGGCAGTGGGGGCACTTGCTGTCCCGCCGTACCTGCGGCGGCAGCGTTCCCACCATGAAGAAGTTCACCAACTGGGCGTGACGGCAGCTCGTGGAGTGGCAGTAGGCCTGTGGGTTTCCCGCGGGGTGGGGGAATGCGGTGTTTGTGAGGGGAGAAGGGGGAGAAGGGGGGGAGAGAGGGGGGAGAAGGGAATACGATATGCACATGCGAGCACATACACATACACACATACACATACACATACATACACGTACACATATGCATACACATACACATACACATACATATACATACACACGCACCTGCATTTTTGCAATGGCTTCCTGTACTGCCGCTCGTCCTGCCGCACTCATCTCCTCCGCCTCCTTGATCCGTGCTAATGTCATGGCGTCGGCCGCACTCCACATCAATACACATCTAGGGGGGGAGGGGGAGCTGGACGACATATCAGCTTGATGGGGGGAGGAGGAGACGCGGGGACACTAGTAATTTACGTGTGTGGGGTGGTGTTGGTGGTGTGTATGATACGTCCGTGTATATGTCTGTATGTGCGTATGTTCGGAGGGGGAGAGTACGAAGGGGAGATTGGAAAATACGCACGGGCACGGGAAGTGTGAAGGATCGGAGTATGTAGGTTAGGAAGAGGGGACGGGGCACTTAGGATATATGTATGTGTGTGTGTTTTGCGTGGCGGTTATCGACGGTTGTTGGTGGTTATTTGGCAGTTATTTAACGCTTGAAATATTCCCCACCTGGAATTGGCGCCATCTCGCCCTGCTCGGCCGGCCTGCTGGTAGTACGACTCCACAGAGGCAGGGCAACCCCAATGAAGAATGGTACGGATGTTGGGCTTGTCGATCCCCATGCCTGTACGGACACACGTCATGTGCGTGTGTGTATGTGTGTATGTCGTATAACGCATAAAACATATAAGCAAAGCAAAACCCAGGGAGATGCGCGGCAGCAGAACCTCCCCCCCCACACACACACTCAAACGGCTCGCCCATACACAACCATCTGTACGGATACGCCACAGGCTGCAGAATACTTGTACTATTTGCACTTTTAATAAGTCGTACCAACCGTCACATCCACTTGCCGTACGCAACTGACGCGACGAGCACGTCCAGATCATCACGCATGAAGGCAGCATGTGCCTGTGTACGAGGAATTAGAGTACGACAAAAAGAAAGCAAATTTGTACGTTCAAACTGCGCTTTAAGAAACAAGAGGGCCGTAGCAGAGAGGGACGCAGGAATATACCGCAACTGCATAAGTTCGAAGTACATATCTCTTGTAATAAGTCGCTAATTCGTTGTAATCTCCTCCCCTCTCCATTCTTCCCTCTTTCCCTCCCTTTTCTCCCCCCCCCGTTTATCTCCCCTCCCCCTTCCCCTCCCTCTCCCCTCTCCCTCCCCCCTGCCACTTCGCTTCCTAAACCCTTCCCGCGCTCTGCCGTACCTCTCGCCGTTCCTTCGGAGACATCTTGGCATGGTACCTGCCCGCCCGCCCGTTGAGCACCTGCGCTAAACGTCCGTACAAGGCGGCTATGTACGTAATGTACGATAACCACTTTCCAATCTTATCTTCCTCATGCGCCAATAGCAATATTCTGCAGGTTATAGCGCATACCCCACCCCCACCCCCACCCCCACCACCGGGCGACGCACCCACCGCGGGCTGGTTGAGGGAGGCTGCGATCTCGTCCACCTCCCGAGTGGTCAGAGCGTAGATGAGGGTAGACGGAACCTGGAATCCGGATTAGATTGAAACAAATGATGCACGCAGTACGGCGAGTACGACAAGTAAAAATGAACATGTATGTTTATATAATGGCCAGGTCCATTGTCGCTTAATTAGGAAGCCACCTTCCAAACATGGAAGCCCGTGTGTAAAGCCTTTTATAATTGTGGATTCGTCCATCAACCACCCCCCACCCACCGTTACCTAGGTTGGCTTCACAATTCCTCACTCCACCTCATTTATTATCCAGTAACTCCCAACCACTACCTACTAAACATAACCACCTACGTGGCCCCTGTTCCGGACCGCTGCATCTCTAAGCTCCGTCGCGACTTCCGCTATCGAGATTTTCTGGCGTACTGCGAAATGTAGGTTGGTTCGCTCGAAGGACTCGACAAAGCGACTGAAAAAGGAAGAGATAGAACCCGGGATTGGAGTTTTGGGGTTTTGGACTTAAGGGGAGTTTGGGGGGAAGAGGGGGGAAGCGGATAAACGATATCTGGTACTGCTGTTAAAGGGCAACATAACTAACCGCCGGTGCGGGTCGGGTCGGATGGCGGCGGCGTGGTGCATCCAGGTGCAATAAGTTAGAAAAGGGGTTGGAGGGGAGGAGGGAAAAAACAATGCATGCGAGAGAGAGAGAGAGTACGGCACAAGAACAAACGGGCGAATGGAGGATAGGCGAGCGAGACAGGCACACTGACCCACGGCTCATACCGGGACGTGCTGAAATTGGCACACCGATTGGAAGAGCTGTGAGAGTGGCGAGGGAAAACGGACAACGGACTCGATCAGAAGAGCGACCCGTGGGTCTTCAATTCGGTTAAAACCCAATTTCAGCCCCGGTAACCAACCCACCGACAACGGACCCACCCCGCATTGGGCCCCATGCCAAGGTTTCGCACGATGTCCTCTCGTACACGGGGTGTGGCGGTGGCGGTTAGCGCCACAATCGGCACTCCAGGGAGGGAGTTTCGCAGCGCCCCTAAGCGACGGTAGTCGGGCCTGATTCGGCGTGTGTGTGTGTATTGAGTACGAGGGGGAGGGGGAAACATGGTTGGGACGAATAAACGAGTTCTTATCTCCCGGAGGCGGACAAGATGAAAAATACTTATATATACTTATATCATATCCTTCGTCTCATTCGCCCCTGCGCCCCCCCTCCCTCTCTCCCCCTCTCGCTTCCTCCCCCAATCCCCAAACCCTCAAACCTCGCCTCCCCCTCCCCGCCCCCCGGGACCTGAAGTCGTGGCCCCACTCGCTGACGCAATCTGCGGCCGGAGAGCAGTCGCGGAGGCCAGTGGCGGGGGGCAAGTGAGCCGGGCAAGGGCTGGCAGGAAGAGCACACTCACGAGTACACAGTACTCCTTGCGCAGAACTCCCCATCTCACCCCTCCGTGTTCACCTTCCCTACCTTAAGGACGGAGCTACACGTCGTCTTCCACCATAGCGGTTGGTAACCGTACTTTACAGCTGCGGCTCTACAGCAGCAGCAGCATGTCTCGTTTATTCGTCTTCCCCCTTTTCCTTCCCCCCCCTTCGCCGCCCCCTACCTGTTTATAAACCCTGGGCATTCCCACCCGCATACCACCCGCCCATCCCTAATCAACCGACGCAGTGTACCTTCTTAGCCATCCCCCCTATCCGCTAGACACAACTGATTGATTGTTGTTGGAATATTCGTTTCCCCCACCCCACCCCCCCTCACTTCAGCAGGCCAAGGGGTGGGACGGGGGCAAATCATGCCAGATCGCCGCGCCAAGCGCGCCACAACCCACCTTGCCATACCCCCTTACCATAACCTCCTAGATAACAAATTCCCATGTGAATGCAATGACGAAGCGATGACGATGGCGAAAATGATACCCCGAAACCACCAATTCCGTACCACCCATATCACGTTTTGCCGTACTCACGGGCTTCGTCGATCTGTGTCGTCGCCATCATTTTAGTAGTAGTAGTAGTAGTCGTTGTTGTCAACATCGTTCCCATCGTATAAGTGGCGATTGTTGTTGTTTTTGATGATGATGGTGATGTTGATAGGGGCAGGTGGGGGCAGGGATATGTGTGTGTTTGAGGGGGGGCTTGGGGTCAGACAACGGGAAAAGCGGCAGAGGTCAAATTACGAAAAAAACACCGTTAATGTGAAGTCAACGAGTGCCAGAAACAAAGGAGGATTAGGAAACCCTAAAACCCTCCATCCCCCGCCCGCCTAAACCCTAAAACCCTAAACTCCCGAAAACCTGACCCCGAAAACCACCTTCCATGTAGTAATCCACCCTCTCTGCATACATACACACACACACACACACACGCGCTCGCGCGCGCGTACACACGTAGATCTCCGTCGCCCGTTCAGCTCAAACCCTAAACCCCGTCCTGTCATGGTTGTACACCACCCCGTACATCATCGTCTTCTCCTCACCATCAACGGAGCTTCATCATCCCAGACCAAACACCCCCCCCTCCCCCCTCCCCACCCCTTCCCTCCCCCCTATGCATCAGCCAAGCATGGTAACGGCATAACCATATCTGAGTGACAACTGTGATGGTTAGCCAAAACACCATGACTTTATAAGTAACGAGCGGCTATATTGCTTCCGCATTAGCAGACGGGTGATGCCGTCCCTAGCCTCCGTACGTGAAAACACACACACACCATGAAATGAATTACCCCCAGCTGCCGACATCCTCATCCTCATCCTCATCCTGCCGGTATCGTACGATGCTCCGGCTTAAGCAAGCAAAGGGCTGACGATCCAGATGATCATGAACCTAACTACGAGGCATCTTAGTCATGATCACGTAACAAAACCTTGCCCAGACGCACCCCCACCTGCACCCGGCCACTCACCGCCACCAGCACGATGCCCCGGCTCGCATGCAATTCCGCCAGGGAGGGTCCGGAGTTCGTGGCTAGCTCTGGCGTGAGGTAGATGAAGAGGTACTTGCCAGACCAGGCATCGTCTTTCACTCGACTGTCATAGGGCTTGGATGGGTGTGGAGGGGTGGAGGGGTGTGTTTATGTGTATGTGTATGTGTATGTGTATGTGTGTACAACAGGACAGGAAGATGGATATCGGGCAGGGCCGTACCACCGCTGATGTGGATGCTCGCTGCGGTCGGCCCTTTAGGGCTACCCGCAAGCCCTGGTCGTCCACCCGCGCATCACCAACATTATCATCATCGCCATCATCACCATCATCATCACTATTATCATTAATATCATGATTATCGTCATCGTTATCGTCGTAATGCCGCCGCTCGCGTACTAAGCGCCCGTGAGAGGGTTTCACTTATATAGGTTCCGGTGACCCGTGGGTCCGTTACTCATCGAATGGTAACATCGTAACCCACACCCCGCCCCTGCTCTCTCCTCTCTCCATGGCCATGAAACCCTTCTCCGTCTCTCCCAACAACCCCCCCCTTTCTCCATCTCCCCGCTCCTTCCACCACCTAACGCCTCTTCTCCCCTCTTTCCCTCTTCCAGCCCACTCCTCCTGCCGTTTTGGGAGATTCGCCTCCCCTGTCGATTCCGCAGTTATGAACCATTTCAATCATGTGGGTTTTCGCCGTACTTACCCCGCCCTCCCCCTCTACTTAGCCTCTCCCTCAAACTCCCTCTTAAGACAGCAGTACCAGGTCTCGTGTACCCCTGTACGACTGTACCCCTGTACGACTGTATGGCTGTTCCCCTATCGCCTCACCCGCCTTGGGACGCGTTCCCTCCCTCCCGGTTACCTGCTGCTCTGCGCACTGCCCAGAAACGCCGCTGGGATGCGACGGGCGTTAAGCGCTGCCACCTGGTCTTCCATAAGACTGATGAGCGGCGAGACAACGATACAGACGCGGTCCAACACCAAGGGGGGAACCTAGCGCCCAAGGGGGAGGGGACGAGAGAGGCAGCGGCTCGGGGGAATGCACACATACACACACACACACACACACGGAGGACTGCATCGTATTTGGCAACGTAGTAAGTGACGCAATGGGCACAGCATGGCCTAGTGCTGAGGGGCATTTCCCAGTTCGTAAGTTCGTAAGCCGTACCGCCTCCGGTAGGTAATGCTATGTCATCATGCATGCATACACACACGCGCGGGGGTTATTTCCACGTAAAACGCACGGGGAAAAACGCACCTGGTAGCATATGCTTTTTCCTCCACCTGTAGGCATTACGACAAGGCAATCATGCCCGCCAAGAATGGTGTTTATAACTTGCTCCTGACAGAAACGGAAGTTGGAATATCCCCAATACTCCTCCAGTACGGTTAATGGTTTACGTACGAGTGGTAGGAACTCCGCCGCGGCCTCGGCCACGAGTCCCGGCCCGGGCCCCGCCACGGACGCCGCCGCGGGGCTGGACTGGTTAGTTGGGAAGAATCTTGACAACAGCCTCTGCTTCATTGCTCTCGCAGTAAGTACAATGCTTCGTATTTAGAAATTAACGGCCTTTTAATGAAATTCAATTCGACTGGTGGGCGCGTCGCTACATTGGCAGCTTCGTTTTACGAAAATCCTCTGCATGTGCTAACGAAGCACCGATGCGGCACATAATCGTATGTAATGATGCTTACACGAAATGACGCGGTTTCATTTGTTAATTGTTTGGCGTTTCGACAATCGCGTCAAGCCTGGACGGAACCTGTGCCAACTTTGGGCAGGGAGCGAGCAAAGGACGATCTTATGAAAGGATAAACGATTAACATATTTACCTAATCGAAAGGCCAGAAGGCAGATAAATTCCCTGACCGACAGGACCTGACGACTGGACAGACTTGCAGCAGTAAACAACTGGCAACATCCGTACGGACATGCACATGCGCACGCATGTTTGTGTGCCGAAAGCAAAATTTTTGCTTATTACTTTTCAGTAACTTGTAAAGGCATGCTGATATGTGCTGCGTTGGTACATTGTAACCTGGGTTGATTACGAGCCCAGCGTAGCCCCTCGGGGCAACGAACCTTACTTTAGCCGTGGTATGTGGGGTCTGCGCCGGACATACAACAAGTCTTCATCTATGGCAAACCAGAACGATGAGGAAGCCCAGCCGCTGGTTGCGCAACAGCAGCAAAAGACGATCGCGTCAAGCCAGCCGGTGTCCCCGAAGACGACGTGCGGGCTGCCAAGTGTTTTCGTCGCGGGACTATGTTACTGCTGCGCCTCTGGCTCAATGGTCATATTGAACAAGCACGCGCTGGCTTCGTTTGGGTTTACGGCGCCTACAGCCCTTCTGTGCTTTCAGTGCCTCCTCGCAGCGGTGCTTGTAAAGCTGTGCGAATTGTTTGGTTTCGTTAAGTTACAGCCACTTAAGCGAGACCTTGTGGCAGTCTGGTTCCCTGTGAACCTTATCTTCGTGGGCATGATCGGCACCAGCTTCTATGCGCTGAAGGAGGTTGGAGTCGGCATGGTGACAGTTTGGAAGAACCTCAGCAATGTGGTCACAGGTATGTTATCCACAAAGGATCTGTTTTTTTGCCAAGTTGTTAACTGAATTGGTATAGCCGTGGACCATATGTGATCTGCGTGGTTTTAATGCATTTCAAAACTAATTGATTGCGTAATTAAAATGAGCAACTGAGTGTCAGCTATCCTTTGTGGACATCTTTCCTTGTTTTAAGGCTTCCCGCACGGCGTGCCTATCAGCGCCATCTGGAACTGCCCAGTTCATCCATGTAGTTAGAGCTATGTTATATTTGGGGCATCATATGACCAGCATGTCGTTCCGTGTGGTCTTGTTGTTTTACCAAGCATTCAATAATACGTGTTTGCTGTTACACTGTTCGTGCAGCGCTCGGCGATGTCTTTGTCTACAAGAGGTCGTTTTCGTGGCAGGTATGGGGCTGCCTTGGCCTTATGCTCGTATCGGCTGTTGCAGGCGCCTCGACAGATGTCCAGTTCAGCTGGTCGGGGTACTCATGGCAAATAGCCAATTGCGTGTTCACATCGGGTTATGCACTGTACCTCCGGAGCGTCATGGACAAAGTTGCGGAGCATACAAGCAACAAGCAGAAGGTGGGGACGAACTTAAGCGATCCGGCTTGGAGAAGACCTTCACGCCATACCGTGTTGCGCGTGAATTAGATTTATTCATGTCTTTGGCGTAGCACGATGACCAGCGAACAAATGGTGCCCCGTGGAATACACAGTTCTAGTGTGAGCGTTTTACGTAGCTAAGAAGTCTAATGGTTTTTCTGACGGAGGCGTGGAGATCGTGTATTCATTCCCTTCGTTGAATCGACTGGTCAAGGTCAATGCATCATCCCCTTATCCTTGGCATGTTAAGTGAGCTTATGGACCAAATTCAAATGGACTGGTTCAATGCCCATCTTAATCGATGTCTGAACGGGTTTGCGTTTCTTTCCCTACTTCCATACCCATGATTGTTCGACATGGTTGGCTTGCACATGATGGCGGCATGGGCAGATGGACGAGTTCAGTATGGTGAGCAACGACCGCAGACAATGTCGCGTGCGTATCATGTTCGTCGCGGAAACGGGGGTTTACAATATTTGTGTGTGAATGTGTGTGTCTCTCTCTGTGTATGTATCCTTACGGAGCCAGGTGCTGAGGCCCCCCTGCCGATTTGTAAGGGTTTTATTGTTCGGCTTGGCGTTTGCGTGCTACGCAGGTGTACTACAATAACCTGCTTTCCGTTCCACCAATTCTTCTGATGATGTGGTATTTCGGCGAATTCAAAGGGCTCCTGGAGCAGGAGGCGCTGAGAAACCCTGCATTCCTGATGGTTTCCACTCTCGGAGGAGTGATTGGCTTCGGGATTTCCTTCAGCAGCCTTTGGTATCTGTCGCAGACGACGGCAACAATCTACAGCTTGGTGGGCGCGTTGAATAAAATTCCGGTCGCCATCGTGGGTCTGGTTGCGTTTGCCGAACCTACCAACCCCAAGAACCTTACCAGCATCATTATCGGGCTTGGGGCTGGTGTTTTGTTCACGCGTGTTAAGAGCAAGTAGGCGATTCGACGTTTTTATATCCTTTACATTGGGAGGGGTTGCGCAGCGCCCGTTTGGTAATCGGACTGCAGGTTGAGAACGCTCAGTAGGTCCTACATCTCACGTTCAGGAAATCATGCAACCCGGACAGGAATGCTGTACAGAACATACTTAGAACTGCTGGAATATTAGCAAGACCTCATCCGTTAGAGAGGGCATACGGTCGCGGGGTGTGGGATTTGCGCTGCGAAGATGGATAGGGCAGAGCTGGCACTTTGAAATGCGCGTGTTTTTTTACAATACAACACTGTGGGTGTTAGATGTGCAATCCTTGGACTGTATCTACGACTGCACCACACAAAGTTTCATGAGGGGCTCCTCTGCCATCTCCCGAGACTCCGGGTTATCCTTCAAGAGGGACTTTTTTGACATCCTCCTGACCTTTGACATCCTCCTTTGACTGATAATGTGTTCGGATGGGGTCTTACGATTTAAGATGACATTTCGCAAAGGTTTTATAGTGGAATTTGGGATTATTAAAAAGTGTCTGCGTTTTTTTGATACGTATCTCGCTAGGTTTGTCCCCTCCCTGGCCTTGTGTGCATCGATATGGCTACCGTCCAACGGCGGACCATTGCCAGTCCTAGCGGAAATGTAATATGTACCTGGTGTCTTGTCGCGCGCAGGCCTAGTTCATACCTAGAACCCTGAAAGATCCTAAGACTAGGAGGGCAATCATCAATTCAGGCTAACAACTAGCATGACGTACGGTGGCCACACACAACGAAGGTCCTAAAGGTGCATTGGAGAACGGACGGACTCCAGTGTTAATGCCAAAGCTACCTGCTGTCATGTTATTAATTGTCTTATTTGCTTATGACATGAGCGTTTAGGCCGCTTGCGAAATCGCCTCACTACGGCCCCCGCGAAGTGTTAATGGGGGCTGCCCTGCGGGATGGGTGGCTTGTACACGCACTGCGTGCTCCCACTGCGCACCTTGCGGGTGATGCCAGGGTGACCGGAATGTGCAAACACTACTTCCAAAATCCTAATGTCCTGGATACAACATCAGGTGCTCCGAAGTTTTCTGCTTGTTTAGGAGGATGCGGCCTTCCCGTACATGCTGTACAAAGGAAGCATGCTATGGCCGCGCACTATGATTAAACTTATCCTTTTGGATCTGTCGTGCCTTAGCTTGGGAGGATAGGAGTAGACATCATCCTGAACTTTTACAGATCAATTGCGGCGGTCACCTGCGAAGCGTATCATTCCTTGCGTTAATCTGCACCATAGCAAACGAAAATGGCTCAGCATCAGGACTGTCGCATGTATGAAGCCAAATATCCAGAGGTCGACGACGTAGTCATGGTGCAGGTAGGCAAACGCAAAAAGCTCAAGAATCGTTGATATCAATGTGCTTGAGCACAATGGCTGGTCATGTAGGTCAAGTCGATAGCGGAGATGGGCGCTTACGTATCGCTGCTGGAGTACAATGGAATTGAGGGAATGATCCTCTTGTCGGAGCTTTCTCGGCGTCGTATCCGCTCAATTACAAAGCTTATTAAAGTGCGCTTTACTTATAGTTGCCCTCTGTATGGTTGGGTCCCAGACCTAGCGAATGGGTCCTGGCGGCTATTGAGGCATTTCACGCTCTTGTGCTCCGTAATAGGTTGGCCGGCAAGAACCTGTCATGGTTCTACGTGTGGATAAAGAGAAGGGTTACATCGACCTGTCCAAGAGGTAGGCTGGCAACAGGGGCGGTTGATACGTGTCCGCCCTGAAAACGCTGTCCTTGCTTACCCAACTAGGCGTGTGTCGCCGGAGGACGTGCAAAAGTGCGAGGAGCGGTACAACAAGTCAAAATTGGTGGGTCGGGATGACATGTACGGTGAGGGGTTAAGGAGTTTCCAGGGTTAAGGAGCTCAGATTGGCAATAAAGGGTTCAA
Source organism: Volvox africanus (assembly GCA_030268105.1). Lineage (NCBI taxonomy): Eukaryota > Viridiplantae > Chlorophyta > Chlorophyceae > Chlamydomonadales > Volvocaceae > Volvox > Volvox africanus. Next base: position 357,673 of record BSDZ01000038.1, read on the forward strand.
ATGAAACCCTGCTGCACAGCCATGCTGGAGTCATTCGCGCAATCCTCCGGCTGCATGGAATGGCCTCACAGTCATGGCAGCAGCTTAAAACCAAAACCACTAGGCCACTCAGATTACAATGCTGGTGCCGGTACCGGGTGAACATGGGCTGCCTATCGCCCCGGATGCAGATACGGCCTCGTTAGGATTGGTTATCGGCGCGGAACAGAATCTCAGCTGATCAGGATCAGCACTGCCTTAAAAGAACTCCCTGACGGCCCCTTTCCTTGGTGAGGGAGTTGCTGCTGCGCTACGCCAGCCCCATCACGCTGTGTAGGGCCGTTGTTTCAGGTAGTTGACAAATGGTCGTCGAACAGCTGGCGAAGGCGTACCCATTGCAGCGTCCTGCAGCGTCCATATGCTTGCCGGCGAACGGCAGTGATTGTCGGCGCCAGCACGCTCGACAACTCATGGCGTAGCAAATGCATTATATATGTTATTATCATACTCCTCGCGTCTCTTGGAGAGGTGTCTGGTTTGCTGTTGAGGACATTTGCTGTGGAGCTGAGTCTCAGGGGAGCTAGTTATCGGCAGCAGCAGTAGGAGCAATTGCACTGGCGCAAGAGAGTGGTCCGCTGTGCAGCCGGGAGCGCTGCGCTGATGATATACCTTTGGCAAGCTCTCGTACATTCTCTTGCACTTCAGAAGGGCTCCAGGACGGCAGTAGCGTTCAGCGAAACAGCCTATCCACAACATCAGCGTGCCGGAGCCGGTTATGTGCGTTGCCTATTCCCACCTGCGGCAGAAAAAGAGCGAGATCAGATGCACTCTGTTGTTCTCTCACACTCTCCTAGATTTTCATAAATTCTTGATCCTTGTTGCTTATTAGACCCATTTTTCGATTGTCTCAACTGTAATTTGTAGGGTTTAGGCATTGGGGTATAATTGATTCATTTCCTACTTGTCACATTTTCTCTTTCGGGCTCGCAGGTTCACTCCATCATGCGCCACGTGGCGGAGACAACGGGGAGAGATCTGGAGGCGCTGTACGATTATATTGCCTGGCCGCTGTATCGCTTGTTCGGACACGCCTTTGACGCGTTCAAGACGATGGTATCTGATGAGGGGGACGCGATCTTCAGGCGGCTTGAGGAGGAGAAGGGTGCCGCAGCAACGGCAGTTCTATCGCCTGAGGTGGGTCGGGTCTTACTAATGCGTGGTGTTGGCTGGGAACTATTGTCCCAGGGATAGGGGAATAGCAAAACCTGCACGGTATGTCGAATGGAATGGCGACCCCAGAGCCAGAGGCAGAGGCGCCAAGCCATGGGTGCTGGTGTCAGGGATTGCGAAAGCACAACTCCCGGGGGCGTGTAAACACTGGAATACTGCGAATCTCAATCGGTACATCAGCCAGCGTAAAGGTGAGGTGTGTGTGGGAGGGGCGCGAATTTGTCCCTGGTGGGGTTTCGTCTGGGCAGTCCTAGACTGTGGGATTGCAGAAGAGCGCTACCATTCGCGATATGACGGTATTAACGGAACCATGTGGGTTGGGGCCTGGTTCGGTGCGGACGTGATCTCCCCGTCACGCGAAGTACTCGTCCGCAGTCAACATGGGCGGGGACAGAAATGAATATATTTGGATTGACCCGGGCGGGTGCATGAACGTGCACAAAATGTGTCTGTCGAAGCATGTATCATTTATTTGGTGCGCATCTTTTCCTTCTTAATGACGTGTGGGAGTGCCTGCTGTTGGGAAGAATGTCAGCCCGTTCCATTCATGCGATTTGGCCTGTGTGGGTAGGCGCGAAGCGTCTCTTCTTTATCGAATATTCTAATAAACATTTTTTATGAAAAACGGAGGTAGGTAAAACATGCGAAGGTGTTACGGAGAGAGATGGCGTGTTACGAAGGCGGATTTCGTTCCCAACCCCTGACTTCAACCTTGACTCCGGCTTTGGCTCCGGCGCCTCCGGTTTGTTCCTGTGAACAGGTCCGCGAGGCGCTTCTGAAAAACATTAAACGCCGTATGACGCCGCAGCCACTTAAGATCCGCGCCGACGTTGAGATGACGTGTTTTACTTACGATGGCATCGAGCACATCAAGACCGCCATCCGCACGGCGGAGGCTCAGAGCACGGAGGAGTGCCCCGTCAAGATGAAGCTCGTGGCGCCACCGCTGTATGTGCTCACAACGCAGACGCTGGACAAGAATAAGGGCATTGAGGTGCTCACCGCGGGTAGGGAACACGGTGGCAATGTGGGTCGGGCGGGCCAAGGGCGTTGGGGACGGGCGAGGGAGGGGTAGCAGGCTGATTGTCGAGGGTGGAGGTACGCGACCACCATATTGGAGTGCTGCATGCGGCATCTTCTTGCAGTTCTTTTTGGAAACCCTATGTGGGATTCCCTATTCCGTTGCTATCGTCATGGCCACTGCCATTGCCAATGCCTGGCGAGGAGCACGCCTAGCAATGTGGGTACGGAGTACTTCTCCTGTCGCGCCCTGTCGCTGATGTGAATCTGAACCCAACTGAACCCACCCATACCCATGTCGCGCATGCAGCTTGTGAAGCTTGTCAGAAGTCAATCGAGTTGAATCGGGGTAAGCTGATGGTGAAGGAGGCGGCGCGCGCAGTCAGTGAGCGCGATGACCGACTGCTCAGCGAGAAGATGGAGCAGCTAGAGGCGGCGAATGCGGAGGTGTGTGCGGTCTGATGTGTGGAAGACATGGGATGAGCGAGAATAGGAGTGTTAGAATGGGAGGGCTTTTATTTGGTGGGTACAATATGGTGCGGTGTGCTGTGGTGCTACATGGTGCGGTGCGGTGCGTGGCGGCGTGTTGTAGGGTGAGTACATAGCTTTTCTTCGCGTCTGGAAGGACGAGGGGAAAAGCTATGCATTCAGCAGCAGCGGCGGCGGTGGCGTCGTCGTCGTCCCTTAAACCGCCCTCGTGCACGGGCCTCCCCGTTCACTCTGTTCCCGCCTCATCGCTTCCCTGGTGCGCCCCTAACTTTGCAGGTGGATGGTGACGACGAGAGCGAGGAGGAGGAGGACGTGGGCATGGGCGACATTGACGTGGAGGCTGGGCCTGCCTTCGTGGAGGTCTAAGAAGCAGCAGGAGCAGCAACTGCCACAGTTCTTGCGTCTGGCAGATGCAAATGAAAGTGCAAGCGTATGGGGCAGATGCAGGGTCCACCAGGGGCGTGGGGGCGTGGTCTGATCTGTTGGGGCGCGGGATGCGCGGCGCTGACTTCCCCTCACACACACACACCACACACACACATGCGCGCGCGCCTAAAAAATGGCCCTTAAAATGAACAGATCATTGAACGGTATGCCGCTTAAGTGCGTGTCGGTGGATCAGCAGCGTTGCAGTTGAGGTTTAGCTGCTGCTGGCAGAAGCTGGGGCGCTGTGGAGTCGTAGTAACAGCAAGCGCACCCGGGGGGGCCATGAATGCTGTAGTCCACTAGTTTAGGAACAGACTGGGTATGCCCTGCGAGTGGAGGCCAGGCACTTGTGCCCCCGTGCCGACCATTAGCATACGCTCCTAACTTGAGTGCGCAGCAGCTGATGACTAAGCTGTGCGGCATAGCATGGGGATGTCAATAGCCAGTCAATACATCCTGGCCGTGTGGCTATTCCGGGGCGTGGCTGGAGGGGGTGCCGTCGGGAATTCATGTGGGGTTCACAGAGCACATGCCGGGGGGACAGGAGAACGGAGGAAGAGAGGTATTTCAGAGCGACTGCAGCAGCAGCAGCGGGTTGACGCGGCCTGGCGTTTGATGCTGCCTGACGGGATCCTGAAGGGAGCTGGACGGCTTGAGGACGGCGTCTTTTTCCAGTAATGCATGGTGCGCGCGAGGAGGCGGGGAAAGCTTCAGGTTTCGACTCTCTTTGCACAGTACGGGGAGTATAGCAGGGATCTAGGGAGTTAGTTCCGCTGTTGTTCTCGTCCAGGTTCTAAAACACCCTAGGTACGGCTCGCATGTGGCGGTGGTGCATTATTTGCGCACGGCAGCGGGTGCATGACGATTTTGACGCTTCCATGGTCTTTGCGACAACACCAGGGAAGAAACGCTTTGACAGGCATGCGGTCTGGCAACGCTGCTGTGCAACTCTCGGAACGTGGCACTATACAGGGTAGAGTATATGGACCTGTACCACAGGTGGGCATCTGTAGCGCCATTAACTCCCACAGAGCTTAGAAGCGACAGTTTGAGGACCCGAGTACGGAAATGGTCTCTACGTCTTGGCATATCCCCCTTGGGAAGCATGAACTGTTCATATTGTCAGCGTAATGCTAGAACCACGAACGACGCTGACGACCATTTCCTGTTTACCAAGTAAATTGTGGGCAGTGTCAGGCACTAATGGCTTCCGTGGCCGTGATAACAATTTATTCGCGAACGTTGTCCCAGTCTGTTTGTGATTCAGATGATATCACAACGTTATCCCTATCCCCACCCTTACCTAAGCAGCTATGATTTGATATGATTATTACGAGGGACATTGAAACGAAGGTCGTCGTGCACATCATATGCTCCTTTTCCCTGCGCATGATGCCGTGAAAAACATGTGTGGTCTCTCATTAGCGATTCTTTGGCGTAGCAAAGATCCAGCACCTGAACAGATTTTTGATGAATGCAACCTTGGAAAATTTTAAGAGCGTGAATAGCAGTATTGTTTGCCCCCTCACCATGACGTACCATCGAAAAACTGGGCTACGTTTCTCCATCCACTGTCTCCATCCGCTCACCATCACGAATGTTCGCCACGGAGGAGATGAGGAACAGGCAAGGCACTGGCTCCCATCACCCCGATTGTGCATCCCTTCACATGCACAGCACGAACAAGTCGCTCCACCCCTAGCTATTGATACGGTGGCTGGAATGTCCATACGCAAAAGGTTGCCTACCGAGTTGGATGCACGCATGCGTTTGGTCATGCTCAGTCTGATTCAGGTTAGTATGTTATGGGTGACAGGCCGCTAACACCCATAATGGTATTCGTGGGGGCCAAGCATCAGTTCATCATGCATTCCGGTGGTGCCTTTTGAAGTGATTTAGCACGCTCCCGGCAAGTCAAGGCAACTCCTCTATTTGCGCACCAAAAGAGGGAACCCGCAAAGGTGGCTATGGACTGTTTGGCTGCAGTAAGTATGGCTGCACAATATGAGCACAATAGGCAGACTCCAAGTGACTCCAATTTCACTCATGCGACTGGTCCATTGCGCTGGCTAGCTCACTTAAAAACCCCATTCAGTATCATGCCCTGGTAGCAACGCCAAGGCATCGCCATCCACGATGATTTGACCTGTGCCCTGAAGTACCGCAACAGTCTTGAAGGTAACCCAGCGGCCTTTAACTCGCCGAACAGTAACCGTGGCCTTTACTGCTTGACCCACCTGTGTGGAGGCCAGACATATCCGTTATCTAAGGCGCTTCCGACGTGTAACAGGCGCAACCCAGCATGACTGCAAACAACCCCTTACCAGCGCGGGGTTTCGAAAGCTTAACGTCTGCGAGGCATATACGGTCCCTGGAAACTTGGAGCCTATAATGGCAGGAAATAAGGACGCGACGAGGATCCCGGGGAGGAGGGGCGCACCGAAACCTGCGCAGTCAAAGTTGCTGCTATGTGTTCAGATGCTGTCTACCGTCTATGCAGCTAATCCATGTTACCTGTTTTTTGTGCAGAAGGTTCCTCCGTGTGAATTGGGTTCGAGTCACCTGTAAGCTGAACGAAATTCTTAACTTCCTTGGCGTTGAAAGTTCGGACATCAGATACACTTTGCCTGCTTGGATGACATAAATGCATTAATAAATGAGGATCTCGAAGTCCCCGCTATTGACTTTGCAGTTCGCACCCGACGTGTAGCGCCCTTGCACGGACTGCCGTCAAGTTCTTGAAATGCCGCAAGCTAACGCTTGATGAGATCATCATCTAGCATGATGTTCAAATTACTTTTTCCTAAATTGATAGCGTAACACAGCTTGCCAATCCGAACTTTGGTATCGTCTGCCGTAAACTCGGGTGCCGAGTGCAGCTGAACTTCTCATTACAGATGTTACAGATATGCTTTAGTGCAAAACGTGGCTGAGACCATCAGTCCTGGTTCCTAGATAACGTTCTGGGAACAGGGCAAATATTCCTGGTCGGAACCGTACTGTTCCGAGGGAGGGCCGACCCCGTTCCCAGGACAGGGGCTGTTGCTTCCCGGTCATGTTTCTTAGGTAACGCTAACAAATGTTTCATGGCATGTAAAAATGTTCTTCAGTGATCCAGCCAGGATGAGGTCTATTTGTTAGATAGATCAAACTACAAATGTGTCATATATAGCTTGATAACTGACTATGATCAACGCGTATGCGCCTTCCCTCATCAACATACTGGTAAATCCCTGGCGAGTCTCTCCCGTAGTCAGAAGTATGACACAACGCCTGATGCGCTGATTTTGAGTCGAGGAAAAAACCATAGTCGTTCCCAACATGCGCTGAAGGGCAATTGTATTGTGTATGTCATCGTGCTCATTGAAATCCTCAAGTGTTGAGTAGATGCGACTACTCCTATTATGGGTGCTTTCAGTCTTGGGGAGTGCACAAGGCTGTTTTGGCGCGAAAAAGGTTGAGTGGTAGGAGTGGAGGCCGGGCGCCTGCGGGAGTTAGGGAGCGGATCTTTAAAGTGGTTGGGAGTGCTGCTGGTACTGCCTTTCCCGCCGTCCTCCCCTTCTTTCCCGTGTTCTCCCCAACCAGCCGGGAGGAGCTGCTGCCCATTTGGCCGGACGAGTGGTTAAGCCCGGAGGTCATGGAGTGGAGGTTGCGTATGTCTATGTGTGTGTGAGAGTCGTGTTTGTGTGAGACGTGTGTTTGTGTGTATGTATGTGTGTGTCGTCGAATTTATTTACTGTTATTGTGTCACCCGCCCGTCCGCCCCGATCCAGATGATACTGGGTTGCCTAATCAAGTTTCTGGGACTCGCTGTACAGGACATGCCGTTCGAATTGATGATGCGCAGCAAGGTGTATATATATGTGTGTGTGTGTGTGTGTGTATGAGCATTTCTATCGATCAGTCTATCCATTTGTCTGTCGGTCCGCGGTATGCAACTCTCAAGCAGGTCGGGAAAAGTATGCACGTGCTGAGTGACGGCAACGTGTTAAAGAAGAAACAGGTACGTGTATGCCGTATGCCGCATATCGTGGTCCTTCTCCCCGAACATGTCTGGCTTCACCTGCCAATCCCACGACCCCAACCTCACAACCCCACGACCCCAACCCCAACTCCCAACCCACAACCCACAACCCACAACCCACAACCTCCTTTCGATAAATGCATTTCCATTATGCCTTCAAGTGATCAACTTCGCCGAACGCGTGCAGGTGCAAGATGGCGCCCCGCCCCCGCCGCCCCCGTCCTCCTCATCCTTCTCCCTCTCCGCCACCTCTGCTGCTTTTGATGCTGCAGCCCCTAATGGCCCCCACCAGCCTGCTGCTTCCGAGCGGATTGCGGCTGCTGAGGGACTTTATGCCGAGAGCTTGGAAGGCGGCAGCCTTCACCAATCCTCGCGACCGAGTGCTTCACCCAGATTCCAAGAACAACGAAAACGGGAATGAAGACGAGGACGGGGAGGAGGAGTATTATAATATTAATAATACTAATTTAATTATATTTTATAACATAACATAGCATAGCATAATGTATTATATTATATTATATTATATTATATTATATTATATTATATTATATTATATTATATTATATTATATTATATTATATTATATTATATTATATTATATTATATTATATTATATTATATTATATTATATTATATTATATTATATTATATTATATTATATTATATTATATTATATTATATTATATTATATTATGTAATGCGTAGTCTGATATACGTGGTGTGTTATGCACTGCACTGCGCCATGCTTGTACGGAAGCTATTAAGGGACAAGTAAGCGATACCTACCCAATGATCAGCATCAGCATACTGCGAGATCGATTCTGTATCAGGCGATCAGGACATGACGGACATGCATGACAAAAGAGTCATCACTTCGCCGCATCTCGCCTCAATAAGGCGAATGATCCATTTCTGAAGGTTTAATTTTGTTTTATTAAACGCTCCAAAGCCGGTGGTTGCCAAATGAATAACGGAAAACGGAATCTTAAGCTCCCCGACACTCTTGCGCCTTGTCTCAAACAAAGTTTAAAAAGGCAGAGTTTCTAATGAAAGAAATCTTTTTTTATGAAAAGGAAATGGATTAATATAAATTTTATTATAACAAACGTAGAAGGAGACAGGAAGACACTTCGGCACAAAGCTCAGGAGAAAATTTGGCAAATCTGTTGAAATGCACTGGCCGCCTGCAGCGGAACCAGAAGCAGATAACATTCAACAATGTAATAGATATATCAAATAGGCGCATACATACTATCCATCTCTTGACCTTGCCTCAGCGGTCCTATGAGCAACAACGGAAACGATTTGGCAGGAAGTTTCGTTGTGTCCGTCGCCAATTGTATCGCCCCTTCGACCGGCGCCGGGAATGCCCCTTCGCGAAATGGCCGTACGAAGGAAGCCGGTCAATCCGACGGAGCGCTCTCACCGCGGTCGGCGTATCGCAACATACGAGGTACTGTTTCAAATACGAGGTACTATTTATACTATTATACGAGGCGCATTTCGTCAGCATCTGACAAAAACTGAGATCGACTAGTTTTGGACGTACCGTACCGAGCACTTCCGAACAAACAAGCGCGAGCAACCCCATCATAGATATTTAGTCTGCGTCTTTCTTTCTAGCTCATGACTGGGAAGTAATATCAATAATTAATTTATTCTAAATGCCCAATTTTAATTACGTGCATAAAATTATCCAGTTGTCGATATATTCCGACGGAAAGCGACAAGCTCTGTACGATTCCGGCGGCCAGCCGGCCCCAAGTTGTCATCCGCGCCCGCCAACCTTCCGGTCGCACCGCCGTTAGCTTCCCCTTACGAAGCCGCCGCGGCGCGGCAACGCGCCAGATCGAAATTCAACCTGGGCAGCAGCCCTCCCGCCAAAGAGGGCTCTTCAGGTCGTCCTCAGCATCATCACCGTACCACCTCCAGCTCCAGAACCCAGGGCAGCAATGCGGCAGGTAGGGGCGGGCATAGCTTTGCATTAGCGCGCATCAGCGGTGGCGGTGAAGCAAGTGGGACCGGCTTTTCCTTTTTAAATGGCGGCGGCAACGATGATGGCGATGACGACGATGAAAACTATGACTTTGATTATGAGGACGATATTATCAACGTGCCCATGGAGCGCGTGTTGGAGCAGCTGGATGCGGAGCGAGCTCGTCTGAAGTGCATTGACCGGGGTATGGGCACGCTGGTGGACAGCGTCCTGGCCGCGAGGACGAGGACTGCGCACGTGTCCGTAAGTCAGCTTTCGTGTGTCTGTGTGTGTGTCTGTATGTGTGTGTGTGTGGGTGTGTGGTGGGTGAGGTGAGATAAGGACGGTACAAGAAAGGGGGGCAGAAATGGACAGAGGCTCGGAAGGCTGTCAGGATGGTCAAGTGGAAGGTTGGGGGCATCAAAAATAAATCATCACCATCACCATCACCATCACCATCACCTGCGTTGCATGAGTCCCTGCCTAGGGTCTCAGCTAGGTCATGAACGAGGATGAGTAGTACCACTGTTGCCCTTAAATGATACTTTTTGATGATTTTTTTATCTTTCGTAAATAAAACCATGCGCGCAGAATATCATCCAAAGAACGCTGCGTCGAAGAGGGCCTTCGCTGAACCTGACCAAGATCCCCGTGGAGATCTCCCCCAAATGTCGTACCATGGTGCCTAGATTGGACATCCTAAAAGTAAACATTCCCGAGCCCGCGTCCGAGCCTGAGGAAGTAGCGGAGGATGCCGGAGCGGTACGTGATTTTCTCACGTACATCCCGTACATCAATGTAATGTACGGCCGGGATAGTGAGCTGATGTGGTGTCCAATGTGCTACTTTGCCAGCGATGGTGCTGGTGCTGGTGGTAGTGTGTGTGTGTGTGTGTGTGTGTGTGTGTGTGTATTTTGGGATGTGGGTCCGAGGGTACGCAACGACCCGTGGCTCATGCTAGTTTCAAATGCTAAGCAATCCCATCCCGATCTTCCCTGAACGCCACCGCCTCTACCGCAGCTGGTGCTGGACTTTTACGATAAGCACGGCGAAACATTCCAGTGGGTAAGGACCCATGGGTCGGGGGCGGGCGGTTTGCCCGCAAGATACCGAATGAAAAGGGGAGGAACGCAGTACAGATGAATCGTTATGAAATTCTGGTTCGTTAGTTGAAGGTGAGTGTGCGTAGTCAATGGCCACGAGGGGGACAACTTCACACAAGCCGTGAACGGCCTAAAAGCCGTGTGACCCACATTTCCGCCCGCCTAACCAAACTGGCGTACTCGGTTGTACGAAGTCCACTGTTTTCGCTAATCCTACACCACCAGCGTCCGCACCAGCTCATTCGTAACCTCCCCAACACCCTCCCCCGACCACTAACCCTCAAAACCCCCCTCTCTCCCCTCTCTCTCCCCGGCGGTGATGCCATCCTTCGCATATCGCTGTATTACGTCATCACTCATCAAAAAAGAGGCCCGCTAAACGGTCAACCATTTTGCAACGGGTCAACGCCGTAGCGGTTCTAACTCCAGCTTGGTTGAATCCCTCTCCAGTGAGTACGTGAGGATCCGGATCCGGAATCAAAATAGTTTGTTCTCGATTTATTCGACTTTCCGATACATTCTTTTTAGAGCTGTCCCATGGGGTTATTCGTGTACGAGTGTACGAATAATACGCACGACATGTGTACGGTACACTTACACCTGTTACACCAATCCCTGATGCTTTAATCCGCCTTCAAATCTCTTTTCAAATAACGCCATTAGTTTCCCCTATTATAATTAGCGCTCCTCATCTGCCGCTCTGGTCATCGTATTCATCGTCGCCCCCGCGTCTTCATCCGCAGACTCAGACTCCGCCTCGTGGAAGCATCGGCCCCAAGTGCATCCAGCTAAACACAGCCATCATAAGGCCCAGCGCAAGCCCCCGCGAACTCACGCCCTTTAAAATAGGCACCCCGCGAGGATATACCCCCCGTAGCTCCGCTGCCTCTCCCACCCCCGAACCATTGTCTCCGAAACCACGCAGAGTATCCGCTCGCTACTTTTCCCACGCGCGGGCGCGGCGGGTCTCAGAGGCAAAGAAACCCGCTGCCGCCGGTCCTGTCGTAGGTAGGACCGGCAGTTTCCGTTCTGGACAGAGACAGAGACAGAGACAGATGTTTGGTTTCGGATCTAGCAATGGTCGCGAGGTGCGCCTTCGTGATGACGGCGGCCGCGGCGGCGCCAGCCATGGCGGCGGCGCTAGCGGTAGCGAAAGTGATACATGTCGGTTGCTGTCAACCAAGTCGCCGTCAGCACGCAAAACCAAGACGCCGGTTAGGGCGTGTGAGAGGACCCTTTCCAGGAGCAGGGCACGCGGCCGCGGCAGCCCGTCTCCCGCGGCGACGGGGGAAGGAAGGCAGATCTGTAAAGAAGTCGACGGGATGATTTGGTTGGCGGCGGCCGCTGCCAATGTGAACGCTAGTACGGATGGCGGCAGGGACAAGACCACCAAGGCCGCTGCAGCCACCGCCGCCGCCACCGCCGTCGCCGTCAGTGATTCACCTAGCTTTGCCACCGACGGGGCGGAGCTGCATCCACAGGACAGCAGCAGCGCCGTACAGTACGGCAAGTACTTGGTCTTAAAGAGGAGCTTATCTGAGAGGCTCAGTTCTGATTTCTGCGGTGTACCTTCAGCTTTCGGGGAGGGCAACGGAGGAGATGATGACAACTCGGACCGTACGGCACTGCTCCAGGTCGTGCTCCGGAGTATCTTAGAAAAGGAATACCGTGCGACAATTGCGAAATTCTGAATTTTGGAACCTGCAGGAAAGCTGCTCGCATGGGAAATGATATTGGGCTGTTGGGAGGGGAAAAGCCCTCTTTGCCGTACTTCTTTATTGTCCATACGTCGTAATATATAGTCTTTTAATGTTGTACTCATACCCCGTTGCGCAGGGTAAGCCCGAAGAGGTTCTCAAGAGCATCAACTCGATGCTGACAGATATTCAGGTGCTATGGGGCCTTATAATCGCACTGTATACGGCCTGTCTGTCTGTCTGTCTGTCTGTCTGTCTGCGTGCGTGTATAAACATCTCTCCTTCATACACATCTGCAAGGCGATCATTTTATTTTGTCTTTTGCGCTATTAATTTTCTTCTGCTCCATGTTTGGAAAGCCCCTCTGCGTCATTTAAAGGAGGAACATAAACCCGCTGATGGTGATATCCCTTTGTACGAACAACCTTGTACGAACTCACAGGCGACAAACACACAGCTCAATCCGTACATCCCATCATTCATTGCGGACACACTCTCGCGCGCCAGCAAGGTGACCCCCCAGCCGCTCGCTATCACACTGTCAAACATCGCCGGCCTTCGCCCCTCCCTTCAATGGTCCACCTGTACTTCGGCAAACGGGCGCAGCAGCACTGCGGCGCCAGCGGCGCTCGCGGTGCAGAAATCCAACGCCTGGGCAGACAATGGACCACTCGACGCCGGCGGCAGTGAAAGCGAAGGTGGCGGCGGCGGCGGCGGCGATGATGGCACTAGCACTGCGTCACACGAGCCTTGCTCCTCCAGCCTGGTGTATCTGGCGAAAGAGTTGCAACCATTGCACCGCCACGTCATGCGCACCCGCACGCGGCGCGGCAGTAGCCCGGGGGTACCGTCCTCAGCGGTACCAGTAGCAGATCTCGGCGGCGACGACGGCGGCGGCACTGCCGCCAGCCATACCTCCAGATTCCGGAAAGGTCAGGGAGGGCTAAGTCCGTCTCTGTCCCGCCAGCGAGAGCAACTCCAGCCTCCTGAAGGCGGCGGTGGCGGCAGCGGAAGAGATTTTGGCGGTGATTTTGGCGCCGCCGTCGCCGGCGATGATGGACGGGTTGATCACACTGGGGCCTACAGCAGCAGTCGCAGCTTACTGAACCGTGACATGTTTCCGCGACTCTCATCCTGTTCTCCTGGCGCCTCACGGCGCTGTAGCACCGACCGCGCGCCCGCCGCCGCCGCTGCCGCCGGCCTGGCCTCGGGTTTTCGGTCGCCGCCGCCGCCGCCATTCACCACATCACCGTTATCCCATGCAACCCCGACCGGCAGCGCCGCCAACAGTCCTCCTCGTGGCCCTGCGTTTTGTTACGACATTCCTCCGCAGCCCTCTGGGCCGCTTTGGTCGAGGTTGCCGAGTCCCGATCCGCAGTCCAAGTCGCCGTGGTTCCACCACCAGAACTGGAACACCAATGCGGTAGTATTACGGCCCGGCAGCGCGCTATTGCGGGCAGGTGCGTCGTCGCCAACGCGAACGCCGCCCACGTCGCCCGTCCCTTGGCTAGGTCCTTCGGAACGCAGGCAGTGATCTCCAGCCCTTGAGCGACGGTGTACGACTGGGAGAAGCTGTGTACGACTGGTAGAGATGGCCTACCGAGCGACGGCTCGTTGGACCCTTGGTTGGCCCGTTCGTCTCAGATCTTGTACAACGGAATTTTCAACCGTTACTGTACGATTAACTGTATATCAGTCAGGAGCAGATCCTGTGGGCTCTGAGCAGAGTGTGTGAACTTGTTGATCAGGACATCAGGACCAAGTTTCGCTCCGCTCGAACCATCCTAAACCTCCTGATTTTACACTTGATACACTGTATGTGGGCAACTTGCCCTGCAAGTCCGGGGGCCATGACCAGGGACTCATACCAAAGCGCAAGGGGGCTTTGCTTCACCCCTGGCCACTACCACCTGGCAGTAGTCCCTACCTTCCCCTGCCTGTATTTCGGGGCACCCTCATCCGTTCACCACTAGGGATTAGTTGACTGCTCCGAAACCAGCGCAGGGGGTATGTATTTGTCGTTTTGTTCGCGTAGTTTCTGTCATTTTATGTGTATATGTGTGTACACTGTGGCTGGGCGGCTTGCCCTGAAGGGACACGCACCTACCGGGGGTCCTGACCATCGGGCCGAACCACAGCGCAGCAGGAGGGGGAACACACGGCTTAGCCTGTTTCATGGGTTTTACGCCGTTTACAGTAAACTAAAACATGAAAGGGAACGGAGTCGCCGCCGGTCGGGTATTGCACAAATCTGGCCAAATTGCGCGATCTAATCCAGTGCATCAGACTTTGTGCATCCACTCGGTAAGCTGTGGAAACATGGAGCCAATATCTCTACTATGCATGAGAGGTACGGCCACCTAAGTCCATCTGTCCGTACCTATCTCGTCCAAGGCTAGGGTCGGTTATCTTTTATGACTGTTTGGATATGAGGTTTGAGAGAGTCCCTGATGTTTGGATATGAGGTTTGAGAGAGTCCCTGATGGAGTCGGCCCTTGGCTCAAGACATACATTTTGGGGTGTTGGACGATAAACGATTCAGTTGCTGGGGGCCAACTCAGCTCAGGAATTAGGACTATCTGTCACCGACTGAGCACTGGCACCTTTCATGTCCGGCAATGCAAATGATCGTGGCATATCCACGAACTTTTCACCAGCTGATCGCCATCGGGGCGATGGTGATGGTAATGCTTTATCTTGCAGCTACCTACCCCAGGGAAACGTGAACTTGTTGCTTATTTGATAACCAGACGGGACTGTTCGAGGGTACCTCAACTATACTTCCGCTAATACTTTCGACTTCGTACGACACACACACACACATATAAGTAGGGTTTTGCTTCCGTAAATATGCCCGCCTCAGAGCATCTGCGTATGATTTCGGGCGGGACGGCTGCAGGTGTGTAAAAATATGTTATAAATGTGTTGAAATTTGTAACAACTTATGGTTGTTGTAGTTATTGTTAATTATGATGAGATCCAAACAGTGATTCCGCAACTTTGGGGCTTCTACATCAGATCTGAACCTTGCTTCCTGGAAACTGCCCCCAAGTGGCTAGAACCCCAAAACCCAAACAGGCTTTCAGCTTTTAGCACAGGTTGTCAACATTCTGATGCGATTGATGTGGAAACTTGGCACGTACACATGTAGATGACACTTGGCACAGGGACGGGCAGCATTGCATGTATAATGTGTGTAGGATAGGGGGGTATATCACCCGTGGCCACTAACCTGGCAGTCCCTACCTACCCCGGTGTTTCGGGGCACCCTCATGCAGTCTCCCATGCCGACTTCTCCGAAATCAGTGCTTTTCCCAGGTTCAGCACCCACCACCAGCATCCAGCGGAATCTGCCGAATCAACTAAGGCGTCAACTCCGCTACTGGTCAGCTCGCAGGTCACTTTAATTGGGGTCGTCACCGTCCATCGACATGGGGGCACCCTGCCCTTAACTTCAGGGTCTTTGGCCCGCTCTCGGTCGGGGTAGATCCCGGATCTCCAGGGGCACATTAGTCGTGCCATAACAGTCGTGCCTGAAGACGTATAATAATGGTGCTGATCCATTGTGATAAACATATTTCTCCCAATGTACCGAAGCACATCGAGGACGATGCAATGCAAGCATGTATGTATAAACATGTGTATCTAGAGGATTTTACCAAATAGATCATGTGCGGGGTTATCCATGGCACCAGCAGCTTGCTAGCATGGCCGCCTGGAGGGAGAATCAGCAGCTTCGCGCTCTGCCGGCGGCAAAGTAATCGCAGATGCTTTGGTGTTACGTTAACAGCTGCATGCATAGTTAGATAGCTAGCTATATCCTGGTCTTTCACTCCCTCATCCGAAGGCATGAAGCCGGGATCCTCCATCTATCTTATTATCTAGCTTAATGGTCTGCCATCAGCACAAATATGTGTTTACGAAAAAGGAGACTTATCCCGTATGAATCTACATCGTGTGCTGCTAGCTAGGCTAATGATGATTCGGTATGTAGCATTAGTTCCTTACATCACACGAAATATGCGAGATGATGCTCCTTTTATATGCAGATGGTTTCTGGACCCACGCACGCCCCGTCCCGGCCTGCCATGACGTGGTGGCGGTGGTGTTTGGTGGCGGTGGGGGCGGATTGGGCGGATTGTGACGTCGTCATCGTCGTCGAGGAAATTAGGTGGCATAATATTCGCATAATTCGCACATCATCCACCATATATTTATCTGCTGCTCCGACAAGCTGGAAACCGAAGTGGAACCTCAAGTTTGGTTGTGGCGGCGGCGGCGGCGGCGGCGGCCTATCAGTTCGTCGGTGTACGTGGCGCACGCGGCGCCTTGTACGTATTCCGGGGGCCCTCGCATGATGGAGAGATGTGACGGGACCTGAACCTACAACTGCTTGAGAAAGTAAGGCTATGCTGAGTGTAAGCATATCCTTGAGAAAGTAAGGATATGGCGTTTTTTGAAGCCGCGGCTGCCTATGCGAGAGAGCATAATCTGTCGGCCCGATATTACGCTCCTCTCCTCTCCAGCACAATAATGCCATTCTCCCAAGTCAGCAACAAATGTTGTACGTCAAACCCTAAGTTCAGGAGTAGAACCGCCACAACAAATGAAATTCAAGAGGGCAAAAGATAAAGCGATGTGCAAAGACGATCTTTTTCATGAAGCTCGCTAGCCACTTAACGAAGGCTAACCAGTTACCCTCTGCTGTATCTCCCATCCACACACACACACACACACACACACACACACACACCATCGTTGCCCCGGAAAAAAGGAAAGAGGAATTCATCCCAACAAATTACGGCACCCTTGCCTATCCTTCCACACAGCAATTTCTACCGCACATAACTCTGGCAGGCACCATAGCACGATATCAATGCCGTTAGGAAATATTACCTACCCGCGATGAGAGAGTCAGAGAACTATCAGAACGCTCCCTGGTTATATTGTTTTGGCCGCTACCCGTCCTTCCTCCTCTTCCACCTTCCTCCTCTTCCACCTTCCTCCTCTTCCTCCTGCTCGCCTGTCTCCTCTGGCCCCCCCTACCCTACAGGCATATGAGCTTCAAGATCCCGCCAAGCCACCACCACATCCAAACCTATTCCATACTCACATGCATATTTGCAATTTAGGTTGAGACCTTCCAGCATTGCAAGGTGAAATTCGAGCCGCTACGTCCTGCTGCCGGTCAGACAGGCCGAAATATCGGAACACGACAAATATGGTACACATCCCGCTGCTCCTGTTGATGGTGTTGGTGCTGTGGCTACTGCCGCTGCTTCTGCGGCTGGGACGCCGCGTGCTACTGCTGCCGTTGTTGCTGTTGCTGCCGCGGCTTTCTGTCGGCCGCCACTGGCTTTGGAGGCTCCGGAACCAACATATCCAGCACCGTAAGCACACGGACCAGACTGTTACTGCCATTGCTGTCGATATCGATGGAATTGGTGCCATTGGGGGTTCCGAGAACGTCAGCTGAGCCAGCAGCATTAGGTGTTAGGTGCCTCGCAATGGTGGAGACAACGGAATCTGAGGAGGTGTCGCTACTGCCGCTGTCGTCTATGCTACTGCTGCTTACAATACTGCTACTACTGCTCTTATTGCTGCTACTGCCGACATTGCCATTGATGTCATCTGGTAACGCAGA
Organism: Volvox africanus; assembly: GCA_030268105.1. Classification (NCBI taxonomy): domain Eukaryota; kingdom Viridiplantae; phylum Chlorophyta; class Chlorophyceae; order Chlamydomonadales; family Volvocaceae; genus Volvox; species Volvox africanus. The sequence continues at coordinate 375,263 of BSDZ01000038.1, forward strand.
CGATGGCGATGACGAGGTGGCCGTCGACTGCGTGCTACTGCCATACACCTCGAGACAGCCGTTGCTGCTTGTGGTGCTTGTGGTGCTTGTGGTGCTAGCGGTGCTACTGCTACTGCTACTGCTACTGCTCGCCTTGCTGTTGCCAGTGCTGTTGCCAGTGGTGGTGTCATCCTTGATGATGGTGACGGCGGCAGTACTCGATGATGGCGCGGAGGCCTCAGCGACTGCCTCCTCCTCCGTGATGCGGTCCAGACGGGATACAACTGCCTGCGAAGCGAAACCCCCACCCAACCCCACCCCGAGTACACGATAACCAGCAAACAAATCCACAACGGGGAGACGGAGGGGCTTCACTTAAAAATGTACGGCAGCTTAATTAGGCAACGGATCCAAGCGTGGCGCTACCAACGGTACGGGAAGAATAATGCTCCAGGAAAGAAGAAAACTGCTTGAAAAAACCCTTCCGTTATACTTCCCGTACTGCCGTACTGCCGTATGGAGCAACCAAATTTTCCTCTAAACCCCTGAACCTGAATACCATCATTAACCCTCGCCCCGTGCACAAGCATGCTAGCGCGTGTGAGAATGTATTGCGCCTCTTTTCATGGTTCACAGTCCAACCCTCAAAAGCTTGAGTCCCCACCGGTGGCAGCTTGTCCTTGTACTTGTTGGCTATCCGCTGCATCTGTGCGTTGTAAGCCTTCAGCTCTCGCGCCAACGCCGCACTCCGCTGCAGCAAACAGTACGTCGAATTGTTGTACGGCAAACCCTAAGAACTCATGAGACCATGAAGAATGTATATGTGGCATTGCCGTACGCAGCCCAAATAACAAGACCCCATCTTAATAAGCTATACCCATTACTCGTCCCGAAACCTCTCCCATCCCTGACCCCGTCTCCGTCTCTATCATCTACTAATCTTTAAGGCCCTTTCACTCCCCACAGCCTGTGCTTTTACCTCCCGCATCCGGTTTACGCCCCGGCGCTGCATGACACTGAAAAGCAGCTGGTTGATCACGGAGGCGGTGTACGATGCCGCCAGGTTGCCCCCGGATACGATAAAGATACCGTTCAGCAGCAAAACCTGGTGGAAGTTGTATTTACCGACGGGTATGAATATGTACGAATTTGTACGTATGTATTTCTTATTCTTCCGATGTTGACTTTTTAAGTCTAAGAACTCCATTGCACTCTAGCCGTTTGGGCTTCACTGTAAGTTCTATAAATAGAAATAAATATGAATGTGGGAGATGCGGGGGATACCGGCAAGTCAGTCCCAGTGATATCCTGTGGTGTCATGTGATGGACGGAATCGGCGATGGGTAATGGCGATGAGAACTCTCCCCGACGGAAGCGCGGACTGACGCCATTTAAGTGGGTTACAAGCCGACTGGAAACAGGCAAATTCGTATGGGATGGGATGTGTCGCCGCACCTGAATTGCGTCACGAGACCCCTGTACGGCAGCCGCCCGCTGCATTACAGCCGCCGCGCCGGAGATCCCCACGCTCGGGCCCCCCGGACCAAACAAAACCTGCGCAGCGGCGCGTGCGGCGCCGCCGCTGCCCTCGCCTCCGCCAGAGGCCTTGGCGCCAGTGCCAGTGCCGGTGTCGGTGTCGGTGTCGGCGGCGCTTCCACCTGTGGCAGGACCATGCAGGAGGAACCGGAAGCGCAACTCACCACATGAGGTTTTGGATTCTGCCGGAATGTACGTTCGTACGAGAAATGTGTACCACATTGCATACGAAAGCCGATATTATTGAGGGCCCTATTTTGTCGCTAGCGGTGAAACCTCACATTCCACCACCAATGCCCGTTCACCACCCTCGCAATAGCCCTCCTTTTTCGAACAGCGTCCAATATGACAAGGGATGAAAGGGTTTGTAATCCTCCTAAGTACCTAGAGCTTACCCCGAATGACCCATGGGTCGGGGATCATATACCCTGTTCCGAAACCCCTAACACTGGCGCCCCCCATGCGCCCCCGTCTGTCTCCGTCTGTCCCCATCTAGGTGTGGTGACCGAATCAGAGACAGCTAGGACCAGGCCCACACACCCGATCGGCGAGCGGTCGAAGAAGCCGCAGCTGACGACTTCATGAACATCTCCAGCCGTTGGATCGCTCGACGAGATCTTGCTGCGGCCAACCAAGCCACGAACGCCGCTACCCCGACGGCGACGGCGCATTCACACGCACCGTACACTCCCAGCGTCGCCAAAACGTCGCGCGCGGATGGCAGGCCCAGTGTCGACGCCGCCGCCGGCAGCTCGTACGTTAACATCTCGTCCATGCCAGCCTCGTACACTCGGTCCTGCGTTCCCGGGATTGCGGAAAGGAGCAAGGAGCAATTCGAGAGGCGCGAGGAGGCCGTCCAATTGAAGGGCTATCGAAAGAGCAAACCAAATGGAGGCGGCGCCGGTGGCGATCAACGCCGCCTTATTAGCCTTACTAGCTGGCACTCACCGATCTGGATCGGAGGACGAATCAAACCCATTTGGGTCGCGTGAATCCGTCGGCCCATTTGGACTCGATTCAGGAGTCTGACGTCAAGGCGTAACGATCCACAGACCGCCAATGTCGCCCCCTGACTATCAATCCACCTTTTCATACCTTTTCATGATTGCAACAATTAAACTCTGCGCTGGCCGAAAACCTGGGGGCCTTTCATTTAGGCCGAGGCCCACGGGTCCCTGGGATCCACATTCTCCACCCCGCCCGAGGTTCCTCTCTTCCGCTTATTACCTGCAGCCAGCTGGTGAGCCACGTCAGCGCCACTCCGCGGTACAGCATCTCCGAGGCCGCCGTGTCCATAAACGTGAACGCCGCCTCCGCCGCAGGCGTAAGCCGCGCCGTGGGATTATTGCTGATGTAGTTCCCCTGCGATAACATTTACATGATCATCATTCCAATTTCGGCTGTCATCTGAACACCGCTTCAGCAGTCGTCTTCGGCACGAGACAGCTTTCCCGGATCCTCGGCTGTCTGTCTGTGCGTCTGTGCGTCTATTCGTCTGCTCCGATATCGGTTTACCTGTCTTATCGTTTGTCTGTCCCAGGTCTACCTCTTGTACCTGTGCTAAGTGCAGTGCACTGCGAAGCGACGTCCAGCCATCCTCTCCTGTCTGGTTGTCCTTCAATCCGCCATCCTCCCTGGAGCGACCCCAAAGACCTGCTGGGACCATCGGCGAAATAGTGGAAGCTGCTGCTGCTGCTGGAGGCTCCGCCGTCGACGTCCTCACCGCCGCCGCAATCGCGCCCGCCGCATCATCCACCGCTGTCCCAGACAACGATGGTGGCGACGCTGGCGGCGCGAGAGTTTTCTGTTTCTCCTGGCGCTCTCGTTCGCTTTTGAGGTTTGCTTCCAACGTCTCAAAATGGAGAATCAACAAGGATCCGTTTAAACAAAAGTAGCGTTAGCATGGTTGTAGATTCTATCAATGAATTATTAAGCAAGACCAAATCGTGTAGCTTAAACTTGTTAACGACCACACATAACGACATTTGTCGTCCCTATGCTTAAATACCACGGGCTTTTTTATTTGATATTACAATTTGACATTAAGAAATTAAGACGTAAAGGCCGATGAAGACGCGCTGACGCGCCTGCTAAGGGTAAAGCGAGGAATGATCAACCCAGACTTTGACCCCAGTACTCTCTCGCGGACCGTTTCACCGTAAATCAGTCATTAACCATGCATGTATCACAGATCATGGAGTAGGATCATGCATCTGGATCACAGATCATGGTGTGTCTTCCCGACCCCCCCTTTCATGTCCCCAGGGTAGACCTGACGCCCTACCGCCCTACCCTACCCTACCTCAGGGCGCTGGGGACCTGGTCGAGGGGAGCTAAGAGGGCTTTGAAGGCTCTGAGCCTAACCTAGATCGTAGCTAGAAACAACGAACGCCAAATGCAGAGCATTCAGATTTTGGCGACTACAACCAAAAAAGTAAATTTTGGCTCTGATGGCTCTGAGGACTATAAGGGCTCTGATACGGGCTAGGAGGGCCCAATGCGCAGATCAATTTAATCAGCTGCGCCTGACCCAAATCAGCAGGATGTCAAAACATGACAAATCACATCGCCGTACATGTCGATCCGCCAGGATACGGCTTCATATGTAAAGATTGCGCCATTGTGGCTGAATGAGAACTTTGAAGTAGCAACGTGGTCCATATAGATAGCTAGACAGCTAGATAGGTAGATATAGATAGATAGATAGATAGATAGATAGATAGATAGATAGATAGATAGATAGATAGATAGATAGATACACACATAGATATTGTGTGGACAGGATTGTGTTTGCAGGACAGATATTTCGTGGTGACAGAGTTACCAGTCACCACCGCTTAAGCTCCAATGTCGCTGATTGTATAATCACACCGAGCAATGCACGTAGATTTCCGGCAGCCTTAACTCGGCACCCTAGGCCCTGCAACCCGGCTCCGAACACAACCCGGCTAAACTCGGTACCTTACCTTAAGGTTGCCGAAATCTGGCAGCTGCTTCGGAGAGCTGTAACTCGGCAGTAGCAACGCCGCGTTGAGCAGCTGAAGAGGAATGCTGACTTCAACAGCCATCCTTAAGTCGTCGAGCGACGCCCAATCAAACTCTGCCCATAAGTCAACGCCAACCAGCTTGCCCAGCACCAGAGCTGTCGTACCAACAAGACCAGTGTATGCTGCCAAAGATGCCAGGGTGCGCTCCCCGAAGCCGGCGGGTTGTCCGCCGCCCCCTCCGCTACCGCCTCCCCCTCCGCCGCTGCCTTTCCCGCTACCGGGACCGCCATCGCTTTTGGGTCGAATCGGCCGAGGAAGAAGCTTCGGTCCATTGGGTCCAAGGTGATTCGGGTTTTCCCGATTGTTGTCCGAAGCGAGGAATATATTTTGTGGTTGGGACGCTGCCACGGGGACGGAAATGCCTCGGGCCTCGCGACCAGGTATATGAAAACGCGTTGGTGAAGCCCTAACAGCTGCCTGCATGAAGAAGAAGAAGTTTTGGTTGGCATTAGTGACGAGTGTAAGTTGGTCTTAAGCTATTTGTGGTTGGCGATTCACCAACACGAAAACTAGGAAAGCACTATTGTCCCGGAACAGCAACGCACCAAACAATGTTTATTGTATGATTTCATGACCCAAGTCATTCTCAAAGGAGTAGACCTGCACCGGCACTGCATGGTTTATAACTATGAGTTTGTCGCCTAAGCTTCACGGATTAAAATTATTTGAATAAGTTTTAAAAATAACCCTCAACAGCAACACATCTCATGAGAGCCCAGGTGGACTTTGAAAGAATAGGCGGCAGTCGTCACTCAGAACTGTTCGTGACGCCTTGTCTCCATACAAATTCGAAATGTCATTCCCGGGAGTTTATGATTGAAATCTTGGCCCAAAACAATTTAGCAGTTTTAGCTATCTAGCAGGTGTTCCAGAAAGTCGTTGGCAGCACTGTCCGTACAGCGTCGGGAATGATTTCTGGATTTCATCTAGTCTATTGGTGTAATGCCTTACACAACTTCATTCGGAATGTAAGAGCACACTTCCCTATCCATTTGCGGACAATGCCGGAGACGCAAAATGGCGTCCTTGCACCCGTGGCATCAAGAAAACCTTGTTTTTTGATCATCATTCTAGTAAATATGATCTTATTTAAGCAATTATAATCGACTTCTACGCGGTGCCTACCCAAAGACTTCTCCGCCCAGTATTTCATGGATTCAAGCTTCTTAATTTTGAACGATATTACTGGGGGAACATTGACTATAGAGACCCTGTGTACGGAATCGATGCCTGGTTGCTGGTGAACTCAGCTCACTACGCAAGCGAACCAGAGGCGGCATGTAAGAACCGGTACGGCACTTCAGAGCTACCAAAGATATTGAAGGTCCGAAGTAGGGAAATCTTCAGCAAACACCATATTATATTCATAAAGTGGACAGACCTTAAGGCAATCTATTTTCGCCACAGGTAGAGGATGTGTAATGTGACAGCTATCTGTCGGCCGCCGCGCGGTGCAAGTACGCTGGTCTCATATGGCCTCAAAATGCTCACTGGTCCGATAGCTGTCTAATAAGGTCAGACTTTAATCCCCTGTGAACTCTTAGAGGGGATTACGGGACTGACGGGGTCTAGAATAGATGGACCAGACACGCATGAGCAGATAGGACAACTTAGGACGGACGGTGAATCGACGCACCCGCTAGATCGGAAGATGGTTGTCCGGTGTCTACCCATTTGCTTGAAGATGACATGATGGAACGCACTGAGCAACACTCAATCACCCGCCTGTATGCGTCCCCAAACGGCAGCGTCCTCGCTGGTCCACGGTTAGATGCATGTGTGTTATACGCGTATATATCTGTGGCAGTAGTTAACCATGCACGATGACCACCAGATCGCAACCAGGTAAACAACTGTAAACATGGCGTGAAGGAGCGAACGACATCTATGTAATGCGGTATATGTAAATGATGAAAAAATGTTGGAAATCCCTCTTCTACAAGTTAACCGTTGTCAAGGGGTTTCTTGCTCAATACCGTGCTGCTTGCTACTGCAGGCTGGGACCTGCCGGGAGCATGTTTGACGTGCCCTGACATTGAAAGTCTCAAAAAAACTGCACAAACTGCGATTATTTGAAAAGGTCTAATATAAATTTGCGATTATTGTCATCCTGGCCGTTTAGTATCTGCCCAACCTCGTAGGAAGTAGGCAAGCGGACTTCAAGCATTCATGCTGCCCTCAATACATCTTTGCAACAAAAATCATTCATGACAATCTAACTATATTGCAATACGATACGTCAAACTGACTCTGCAGGCTTAGGTGATTCTAGGCTACGTTTGGGAAGACTGTACGGTATTTGAAAACTTTTAAACGGAACGTTTCTTATTACACAAATGGGTACAATGACATGTTTGATTAGAAAAAATCATTCATATAGTCGGAGTTTATTTAGGTGACTGGCTTCCACTGTATCTGCCTATCTGACTTCGACGCATAGGCGACGAACAAACATGGAACGTTTAACCCCACTTTCCATTTTAATAGGTGAGTAAATCGAACTTTCCATAACATTTCTGACGTATCGTTTAGGTAATTTGGGAGCTCAAGTCTGCTTCAGAGTTCGCACCTGATGCATGCGCGCACCTGTATTTATGACAGATGGGAACAGAGCCAGCGACATATCAGCTCCTTCAACAACTTGTTTGCAAACGCAAAACTTAATGATCCTTAATTATACTTGCAGGCTTGTTAACATTTTCATTAACGGCCTCGGCTGAAACAATCTACAAAACTGCTTTCGCGACGCCAAACTTATCGCTTTTCGCGGCCGCCCTGCACTACGCCAACACCTCGTCCACGTTCAACGACTCCAGTCTTCGCGTCACCGTCTTTGCCCCTTCAGATCAGGTAGCCTACCAGTGCCGGTTACCTTGTAGGATGGGGTAAAGGACAGCGAAAGGCTCGGATGGACAGTGCCATCATGCAGGTTACGTGTCGTATCATGACAACGGGTACCGATATTTAGGGTTAGCTGCGGGTATAACACCAACCCTCACCAACGGGAAGGTGGCCCCGGTATGGAATTGCATATATACATACATATATATACATGTGTATATACATGTATATACATATATGTTTACATGTATATACATGTATATATTTGCAATCCCATCTATGCATGGATTGCATGGATTGCATTTACGCGCTCTACCTAAACTAGGCACCCCTTATGCGAACACCTTGCTCCTCTCTACGAATTTATTGCTGCATGCTTCATGACGCTTCTCCTCACGCTAGCTATACGCAGTATATACGCAGCTTCGCATCGAACGAGGGGCTGAGCCGGTTGGGGCGGGGGTCACCCCGTCCCCTGTGCATTGTGACTTCATCGCAGCCCTGCCTGGTTTGCTTGGCGGGTGCAACGACGGCACGCAGGCAGGCCCGAGGCCGAGGCCGGCGTTGATCCCACGTTTTGTGTCGTACGCACGCTCATAGAATAATCCATATTACAATATCCCATTATTTGGAGCAACGGGTAAAGGCGACACTGTGAAATCCACACAGCAAAATGGATTATTCCCGTCCTTACCTTGCACGCACTTACCGGGCCACCATTTCCCCTATCCAAGCTATCCAAGATCCTTGTGACTTCAGTGTTTATTTGCTGGTGCCATGCCATGCCATGCTCATCGACCCGGATGGGTGCCATTAACACCACACACACCTATCCCTCCCACCAAACCGGCCTCCCGACTCCGTTTCAACACGAAACAAAATCAGGCTTTTCTGAAGATGCTCACCCGGCTAGGGCTCTCGCAAGCTGTGCTGATGGAGAGCACGCCCCAGGTTGCGGCGATCCTGACATACCACGTCGTCCAATCCGCATCCCAATTGTCCGATCTGATCGCGGCTGGCGTGAAGGATTGGCCGCTAGCATTGTAAGCCGTGTTTTGTTTCCTTGTCTATTGTTTTTGTTCTGCTTTATCATGAATTGATTAATATGAGTATTTTTATTATACGTGTTTTATGTTGGAATTAATTAATTAGGTATTTATTAGTATTCGCTCAATAACAAACGAGCTGTTGTCTGCCAGGCGCGTTCCTCCATGCGATTATATATACTTAAATGTTTTCACATTTGTATTTTACTTATGAGTTGTCCGCTGATAGTGAAGCTTAAATCTTGCCTGTTAGGTATCTAGTGGATCTCTGAATCTGTTGATTTTTATACCTATTACCTAATGACGAATAACGAATAACGAAGACCTAATACCTAATTCCTAATAACAGAATTATCAACCGCCTCCTGCTACTTGATTTTGAGGAATACGTCGGGAAGCTGGATGTCGGGCAAATAACCAAACAGTAAATATAATTAAAATAGACAGCAACGGTGATCTATCTCCATTATTTCAGTTCGTCAATTTTACTACAACATATCCCTCATACGCTAGTCGTTTGTGTCGTCAGGAGGTGTCAGGCACACGGGATTGCAGTTATGCAGATTCAGATTGTCACGCGCGATCCTTCAGTTGTCACGCGTTGTGCAGCTTACGTGTCCAGTCATCTCATATGACACAGAAAGGCCCTGATGGAATGGGCTGCAGGCCTGCTGCCCATTATATGCCTGTTGGGACGGGTCACACACCTGGTGCACATATGTAAACATTCTCCATTATCTTGGCAAATTTCTTGAACGAAAAATAATCTTGCTATAAATCCAAAAACAATACTATAATCAGATTGCGTGTTGCATATTACTCGTCAACGTCCCCTTCAAGGTCCTGATGACCTCACTCCATGCATCAACACTCCATCAAAACTCCATCAACACTCAATCCCAAATGATTATCCATCCCTTTCTGCCCCCTCGCGTCCACTTCTGGCACCACCTTGCCACCTCCTGCTGTCTTCGAATTCCCTGCTGCCACTTCTATTGACTTCTATCCGGCCCTCGCCCACACCCGCGCTCACGCACTTCCTCGCCCACCGTATCCTTGTACGTTTCGCCGAACGAAACCCCATGCAAGTCCGCTCGGTGGAGGACGGCTGTCGCTGACCGTCATCCCTTCCAGCGCGGGTGTCGTCAAGGTTTCCTCCTTCGGATCCGATGCCAGTGTGGCAACTGCCAACATCGCAGCTGACGGCTCTGTCATCCACATCATCGATAACGTTCTCCTGCCCTTCTACCCCTCTGTGGCCTCGGTGAGCCATCAATGAACTATACACTGCCAACAATGAAATACACATATATCTTTGCAAACGAGAAAATAAAACTTTACACAACACAACAACAAAATAAAATAAATAGCGTAAACAAATAAAAAAACAAAAAGTACATTAACATAAGTATATTGATACATAATTAAACATAAAATATAAACGTATTGATGTTTATATGGTCATGATAGATTATATATAATTAGGCAGATAAATAGTCAAACTCGATAGTCTAATTTGAAACGAACCACGTTGTGTTATGTTTATGCAACCATGTCGTATATGACCTGAAATGAGTGATGAGTGGGATATAGACCTATCACGTACACAGGCTCTGGAGCGTCATTCGGAACTGGGCGCACTGTACGACGCCATCAACGGTACGGTGCCAGAGCTGCTGAGTCAGCTAGGTCCCCTCGCTGAGGTGACTCTGTTCGCGCCGACAAATTCGTGAGTACTTACTAATCCGTATTTGTGTGACAATACGGTAGAATATCAATCTCCAGGCAGTGTCGGCGCGCGATGGAGTTTGGTTATTATATAATTTTTTTCCTGTGTATACCGCACGATAATTCAGAAAGTTATTACCGTCATGCAGCCTCTCTCTCTTTTTTCTATAGAGATCAAGGGAGGCATGAATCCATTGTGCCGTACTAATAAGGGAAGAGATCGATGATGAAGAATTATTGTACAAGTAGTGAGCGAACCTGCCTACCAGTTGATACATGCTATGCTGTGACAGCCATTTCCTTCCCGTCAGCAGTTTGTTATCACCATCATCGTCATCATTATCATTAACATTTTTTTCTACTTTAGCTATCCGCTTGCGCACACACAGGGCCATCCGCGTTGCCCTGAGCGGCGTTGACTCCCGGTTCAGCCAGTTTCTGTCTTCCCCGGCTGGAGTTGCGTTCCTCCTAAGATACCACATCGCGCAGAAGCCCGTCATCTTCTCAGCCGACGACGTGGCCGAGGACCGCAACGTAACGACATTCGCGTAAGGTTCATTTTGACTTTGCAATTGATGAGAAGATCGTAAGGCGGAAAGAAGAATCCGGTAGTTAGGTGTATCTATCTAGTCGAGTACTGTTTAAGAATAAGATTACATGCTGCTGCCATGAGGAATAGCTCCGGGGGCGCTGCTGTACATGCTGTGCTAGGCTATGCTTTGCTGTTTATTATCTTGTTATTGTATTGTATTGTATTGTATTATGTTATATTATATTATATTATATTATATTATATTATATTATATTATATTATATTATATTATATTATATTATATTATATTATATTATATTATATTATATTATATTATATTATATTATATTATATTATATTATATTATATTATATTATATTATATTATATTATATTATATTATATTATATTATATTATATTATATTATATTATATTATATTATATTATATTATATTATATTATATTATATTATGTAATGCGTAGTATGATATACATGGTGTGTTATGCACTGCACTGCGCCATGCTTGTACGGAAGCTATTAAGGGACAATTTTCCTAGTAAGCGATACCTACCTAATGATCGATCCACGCGTAGTGGTATTGGGTTGCTCGTATGCAACCACGCAAGGGGCCAGACGCCAAGGCAACTGCAAGCAACTAGCCACGAAGGAAGAATATATAATGCTACTCCCGTACATTGGGGTGAACTTCTGGCGAACGTGCGCATTATGTGTATGTGTGTATGCAAGCGTTACAGGATGGTGGTGGTGGTATTCCTCATCATCAGCGGCTCCCGCCCGCTAATCTGATAACCACCCCACCTGGGCTGAGCCCCGCGTGCTCCTCCCTCCCTGTCATTGGTCGCTAGAGGGCCGCCCGCATCATCCATTCCTCGCCCAAGTATAGGTGTTACACTGCTGTGGGAGACTTGCCCTGAAAGGACAGGCACCGGGGGCCCTGACCGGGCCGAACCCCAGCGCAGGGGGGAACACACGGCGTGTGTGTTTATGTATATGTGTATGTGTGTATGTGTGTGAGCATGTGTACATCACACACAGACAGACACATGTGTATATATGTATGCCGCATGTGTATGTGTGTGAGCCGCAGGGGTCTAAAGTTGACACTCGAACGCACAGGACAGACGACCAGGGTGCGGTTCCCCTCGGGGAGCGCCACCATCACCGATTCGTACCAAGTGGGGCTAAACGCCAAGTGAGTGATGACTCACTGCCGGCGTCAGGGTGGGCGCCGTGAGGGGCTGCCAGAGGCTGCCAGAGGGGGAGATACGAAACGAACTGGGGAAGGAGGGGTGCATGATGGCCAGATGGGTGCAGGTTGTATATATGCATATGAATGTGCAATGATTCTCTCTCTCTCCCTCCCTCCCCCCCCTTCTTTTGTCTTTCTCTCTGTTCGTGTCTGTCTCTGTCTCTGTCTCTCTTATATAAATATATACCACTTAAATATATGAGTTTATATATGATACAAATCTTCCACATCATATTTTGAAACGAGTTCCAAGGTTCCTAAATTTCCAATAAGATAACGTTTATGTTTAAGCTGAATATTCATCAACCGACCCGTCTCACCTTCCCTCCTTCCGTTTCGTTTCGCACGACTTCCATATATACCGCCACTTTCGCTGGGCCCCGCTGCCTGACATATCCATGTCTACGGAATCGGATATGTACGTACATATGCAGCGGTTCCCAGCGCGCTGCCGTACACGTCATCGACCAGCTGCTCATTCCCCCCTCCCTGACCAGCGTCGCCCAAGCCCTAAATCTTGAATCTGAGGCGAATACCTTCGTGGCCGTCCTCAACGTCAGCAGCGCCTACTCTAACTTGATGTCGAGCTCAAATTTTAACGGCACCATTTTAGTTCCGACAGACGCCGCCTTTGCCAAATACATTCTCGCAAATGGCCTTAACCTCATAACACTTATTTCTAAGCCCGACTTCGTCAAGCCGACACTCGATGTGAGATATCTTTTATGCGATATATGGATGGATTGATAGAAAGACGCATGTTTTTTTAACTGTAATTAATTAATTTAGGGTTTTCAATCATATGATTAATTGGGTTGGGTAATTTGGTAATTATGTTGTTAGTCATATAAGTAATTGTTAATCAATTATGAATAAATGTATAATATATGTGCCATAATATGGTAAAAATCTGTCGTATACTAAACTACATGCTATGAATTATATATTATATATTATAGCACACATTCTATGATACCATTATATGATAAGAGAATACATTATTTGCTATTTATGAGCAAATGCATAAATACATGTTACATCAAATATCAAAAGAGAGAGACAACACAAATATATTTGATTTTAATTTTACCCTCATAATTCCAAATGTGTTCCTGAGTTATTCAGGAACGCAGACGCAGCTATAGAAATTGGGCAATTAACTTAGAGACGATAACGGCGGCCAGCACTTAACCCGTAATTAATTCCAAATAGAATTGTCATTACGGTCCTCGTTTCCTCTTTCCCCTCGTCGTATGCGATGTCTGAGTTCATGATAGCGAAAATGGATGTAGTATACATGCCATACGTACGTCTTAGTCTGTACCTCGCAACGCATATTCCATACTAATTACGACATGCCGTACAACGCCGTACAATCCTCGAACGTATACCCGAGTGTGTGTGCTGCTCGGCGAACGTGCAGCTTTTATTTCGCACTCCTTCTTGTATAGGCTCCGTTGATCTGTCCGTTTGTCCATGCGTTGACCTGTCTATCTATCTGTCTGTCTGCCTGCGAAGAACTATTTGTACGTTTGTCTGTACGTCCCGCAGCTTCACATCGTACCGAACAAGCGGCTGTCACTCACCACATTGGCCGATGGCACCAAGATTGCCACCAACAGGTTAGTCAGCTGTTCCCGTGTCAGGATTGCCAACAAGGCATTTTCATTCTTTTCTTCAATTAAACACATATAATATACAATATATGGAACAGAGCATATAAATTACATTTCTACAGAACAAGCTATACTGTCGTATGGTTTGCATAGCCTCGGGTACCGTTGATACCCCGGTTGAGCACGCGCATCCTTGACCTGGACCCCCGGAGCCCCGTGTTACCGTTACAGTTACCGTTGCAGTACTGCTTGCTACCGTTTCCATGCTTTGAGCTGCTGACACATCGCCTATTGCTTCCCCGAGTGCGATGAAGGCCCCCCGTTATCTCCTTTGGGCCGCTGTCACCCTTTCCCCCCTGGAGCTCCCCCCGACACGCATGAAAATGTATTTCGAGAACCTCAACAGCCTCTGGTCCCTAAATCAATCCCAACTCCACCTCACCCTGCCCCAACGTACGTCACCCCGCCCCGAAACCACCTAATCCCTCAGCGGCCCCAACACTCTGACAGTCCGAAGGGACGCTAACGGTACCGTGCGCTTTGTGTCTGCCAACAACACCGCAACTGCCTTGTACGAATACTTCGCCGGAGAATGGGGCAATGGGTGAGTACGGATGGAAGCACGTACATAGGCCAGACGTACTTACTCCGCCTACCATGCATCCTGCCTGCCATGCGTGCACACGCACGAGTATTGCAAGGACTTTGCATCGCTCCTATGTACATGGGATGGGATGTATATATGTATAAATACATATATGTATATGTGTATATTACACTCGTTCATAATATATATATAATCTTCATCTACCTTACTTTTACATGTAGGATAATGTCTTCCCCTTGCTGCCCCTTCCCTGGTCAGGACTACTCTCATCTTTATCGACACTCTCTTAATACCAGGGTCCACGAGGCTGAGCGGAGCGGCCGCCTCGGTGGGGCCCTCTCCCTTCGCGATGCTCTTGTGCAGCACCCTCGCCGCAGCTTTCCTGCACCTCTTCGGACGATTGTAGTCGGTGGCGTACAGAATATAATGCAACCATGCATGCATAAGCCTTGTACCGTATGTGTTATCACTCATCATTCAGACCTCGGATCGCGCATGGTCAGAGCTTGGATGTTAAACATCGACATGGCTGCACCCATGGACCTCTCGAGTCCGTCATTAGCACCAAAATGACAAACTGGCGTGCGTGCTGGGCTGTGTGTGCACGTTATGAGGCGGTGTAACATCATTTTACATTGCATTGCATTTCATCGCGTTGTATTTATGGCGTCGTATAGCAGATGTGCGTACAAAACCAACGGAGCCAATCATGCAGCGATTGATGCCGGGTTGTCATAAGTTCCCTAGCTAGGGCAAATACAACGTATGTGTCAACACGAGCTAACGAACTTTTGTTGTTGTTGTAGGGGTCGCACGCTAGGTTCATCAGGACAAGTTATGTGTCGTATTGCTGGCATTGAGGGTTAGCTTGAGAGTGTTGAGGCCGTGCATGCATGTGCGTGATGAACCCCTTCGCTCGTTTCCTCTCTCCCTCTCTCCCACTCTCCCTCTTCATTTTTCTTTCTGTCCCTCTCAACAACAAATGTCCTCTATCCGCCTTACCCTCCCCTGCAACGGCCCTTCCTACCTACCTAACTTGCATCTTAATTGGGGTAACGGTTCGTATAGGGCTTCTCCAGGGACATTTCCTTGGGTACCTCCCTGAAACTCTACCTGGATGTTATCAAGATTTAGTCTAGCCTGAGCCTGGAGCGAGCAGACATAAGTTTTTGGGGCTCCTGAACAACTGTGCTGCGTGATTTCCTCGCCAAGCTTGGGAAGCGTCCTTGTCAAGCTACACCGTCCGCGTCCATTCAGGGACAGTTCAGAGATGAGGTGCATAGTTCCACCTCTGGGCTTGCCTGGTCATCGACACGTCTTGGCTGCTTAGTAAGTTCATTCTGGCGTGTTCGGGGAGTCAACTTTCTTGTCCTGGCTGCCCCACGTCGTGTACGATCCGACGGTTATGGCGTTCGCTCTGTGTGCTCTGTGTTAAATTGCCGCCGAAGTCCTTAGTCGTTGAAATGACATTAGCAGTGTCCTAAGGATAAGTTCAATAGCTCGATCCCTGTGGCAAGTTATGCACGGGTATCCATACTACGCGAGCCGTGCAGGGTGGCATTTTTTTGAAAGTCTTGCATTCATTATCGAAATATGAAAGCCTTAGCCGAAACGCTGCAGAATGGAGCGAGCGTGGTATGATTGTGCAACAAGGTTGGCGGCTTAGCGTCGACGCCATTCTCCCTAGTGTTCTACATAGAATGGTATAATGAGAAACACATTTAATCGCAATCAGGACTTTCGGTAAGATTAATTTACTTGTGGCGCCAGCAATACGTGGGATGCCACGTTTTCGTTTAGTCCAACGTAGAGCCCGACACTTGACCGGGAGTCCTTACACAGAAAGTCACAGGATGAGAACCTATGCGCTATATACTATTTATACGGATGTCGATAATTACAGCGGCCCGAGCGAGGGTCACAGTCGTACCGCGCGCAAAAGTGCAGCTTTGGATTACGGAAAGCAGCTTCGCTAAGCCGGGAAGCCCACTGGTCAAATAACTGCACTGTGGCGGGAATTTAACCTGTGATTGTTTGGCCGGTACTAAAACTTTCCATATGTGCCACTACATTCTCTCCCACGAAGAGTTGCAGTTATTACCTCGTAACCTTCGTGGCACCCATAGCACGTACCAACATAATATTAGGATTAAGATTTAGTTTGGAGCGGCATACGCGCTTAAGACCTGACTAGTCAGGCTTAGCTGCCCTTAGCTACCAGCTACCGAGAAGGGACATGGGCAATAATCAGTCTTTGCCGGAGAAAGTGCTTTCAGCGGTGCAACGTAACGATGTGTGCGCTCTTCAGGTAGACCCACAATTCCATCCTTCCCACGGCTGCCTTGCCCACTGTGATTTGCCAACGTCAAAACCCCAGCACGTTAGCCAAACTAAGGTGCACGCTAGATTTTATAAGCTCGGAGGCGCGAGGCCATGTGCTCAATTCGTGGCCTTACCCGCTGTGGCCGGACTATTTCTGGGTTACATATTCCATGACGAATGTATGCTGGGCTATCTTTGTAAGCATCACGCGAGGATGTTCCTTTCGCGTGCGGTGTTCTTGGTGGATGTACTTAAGGTACCGCCGACTGAAGATGACGAAACACCAATGTTAATTCCCAACCCTGCACATGGCTGGGCACGCACCTTTCCCGCCGCGCACGTGTTTCCACTGCTTCCCAGGCTTTGCTGTCCAACCTGAATCCGTCGGGTTCCATCAATGATCCAGCATTACGAACTGCGGTCCTGGAGTATAAGGATAAAAATGGCCGCACGCCGCTGCTGGTGGCAGCTGCAAAGAACCATTATCAAGTTCTGCAGCAGGTTAGTGATCAAAAAAGCAGCGAAGCGCCATCACTTTACGGCCTAGATCATAGCGCGCTATGGACGGACGCAGTAACACGTTGTGGCCTTTCAAGTTAAACTCCCTGTTCTTAAAGAAGGATGACATAAGGGGGGCCGCGAAGCACAGTTTGGCGACGAGTTATTCCATGCCCCGCTGCTATTATGGAGCCATAGATGCTTAGAAAAGCATTGTAGAGGTAGCATGTATTTCCATGTATCTGAACACGAGTCTTAGCTTTGGGCAGACCCGACCTTGCCTCAGCTCCCACGCAGGTGCAGGGGTGTCTGGCTGCGGCATTCCAGTTTGTCCAGCCAGCTCTTATTCCCTGACTGCTTCCCCTTGCCTTTGGCTTACGTCCACAGCTTATTCTGTTAGGTGCTAATGTGCACTACATAAATCCTTCTCGCGATTCAGTCGGCAGCGCGCTCCATGAAGCAGCCGCAAGGCGGCATGAGGCAACGGTAGAGCTGCTGCTGTCTGCGGGCGCAAGCCCCTTCACGGCCAATGCAGCCGGGCGGACAGCCCTGGATGAAGCCGTCCTGAGCGGAAACACGGGTGTCGTTCGCGCCATCGAGAAGTACGCTGAGTTCTCGGGTATTGTGGCCTTCAAGGTAGGATTGTAATATGGCCGCTTGTGACCGCTTGTAATATGGTCCGACTCGCCTCTCCCCTTGTCTCGTTGAAATTTAAGCCCCTAACCGTCCTTTGTATTTACTGAGCCCGAAAGTATATGAGCCCGATCACAAAATCCAGCTACTTGTCCCAAACACAAGGTGTCCCAAGTACACGGATGTGTCCGGCTCCCTCGCGCGTTTTCCTTTTCTTCGACGCACAGCGCAACAAGAGGTTTGGAAGTTGCTTTTGTAGGAAGGACGAAGGACGAAGGCTTTCGTGCTGGGATTTGATTCCCATTCGCTGCATGGCGCGCACAGCCAGACACGCATGACCTCTTCCTGAGTATCAACATGTCCTGGTCCCAACCTCTACATTCGTGGTGCCCTACAGACCCGAACGATGGGTGGCTTGTCATCGAAATACAAAGCGCGCTGGGCAGTAATGATGCCCTACTTTCCATTTGGTCGTGGGCGAGAAGGCTCCAGTGCCAGTGCCAGTGGCAACCTGGGTAGATCATGTACGGAGATGACTCCTAAAACCCGGCGCTGCTTATGGTTGTACAAAGACAAGTTCAGCGCCGCCCCGCGGTGCCGGCTGTGGGTGGATGGTGCTGCAGTCCTGACCAACGGGCCGGCTGGCACGGAGGGCACCCTGGTAAGGAAATGGGATGAGAACCATGCGAGCGTGCGTGCGGATGTGTGCAGGCATGGACAGCAGGGCTCCTGCCCTCATCTGCCGCGGAGACGAGGGGAAAGGGGAAATCGAATAAACGAATTATATTATCATAAATAACAAATAATAATTGCCTCAAATAAATAATCGTGAAGTCATTCCCCTGGTATGCCGTTCCCCTATTTGCTCTCCTTCCCCTTCTTGATCTCCTTGTTTCACTGCAATCCCATCCTTATTCCCGCGGGCCCCAGCGGCTGCACACGTCCCACGGAGAGCCCATCGGTGACCTGGTAGCGAGCTTCTCCCACGGCTACTGCGTGGCGTTTCGACCAGCCGACATGACGCCCAGCGCGACGTCAGCTTACCACAGATTGGTGGTTTTACTAAATGGAAGTGCCATCTCGGGAACTCAACTGCCGCCACAGCAGCAGCAGCAGCAGCAGCAGCAGGCGGTAGCTGCGATGTCAGCTGGCCCTCCTCCGGTCATGCACTACCCCGCAGCCGGGAGCTTAGTCTCTAACCCGAACGCGGTACTGCAGCCACCAGTCCAGTTGATGCCAGTTCCCACGATGCTGCCCAACACGGGTCAGACACCTTCACCATCACGCCCGTACTACCCGGTCATGCTCCCGGTAGCCGCACATGGCGCTGGGGTAGCTGGTGTATCTTCCTTCATACGGATGTCCTCACCACCACCGCCGCCACAGCAAGTGAGCACGTCTGAACTTGCAGTAACGCCACCGCCATCGTCATCCAGGGGGCAATCCCTCCTGTTCCCGGGTACTGCGGGGCACTGCCCCGTGGTCCTACCACCCACCCTTCACACGCAGCGTCAGCCGCTTCCCGCAGCCGCAGGAACCATGCCAGCAGCGGCACACGTGCAGAGCGCACAGGGTGATGTAATTGATGTGTCCGAGCCTGGCGTGGATGGTCAGGTCGTCGTCGACATGATTGTAGAAAGGATGGCCGCGTTGCCGGTACGGCTCGGGGGCCCGAAAACTGGGAAGCCGCGGCTGGGGTGCCCGAAAAAAGAGCAGGGGGTACGGCTTGGGGGGAGGCCGAAAAGGGGGTTGCACGTTTTGTTATCATAAAAGCATTAAAGGCATTCATATTTGCGGCACGAACTTCTGCGTCAACTTGTGCGGGTTTTTTTAAGAAAACCGCACACGAAGCTTTAATTTGTCTAATCGTAATTTCTCATCGGTATTGCATATATTATATATATAGGTGATTATAATAATGTTAATAATATTAATAATATTATAATATTACATATAGTGTCATTTCAGACAGCTCGCTACAACGGCCACGATGTGCAGGGCGAATCAGATGAGGCGTTCGCGATGCGCCTGGCGTCTGCCATTTCGGCATCCTCCGGTGGCAACTCGCAGCGACCTCTTCATCCACAGAAGCACTTCCGAGCTGAGGCACCATCACCCGCGAGGTCGGCGGCGCAAGCCGCCTCAGACCTCTCCACTCAGTCGACGCAACGGCTCCGGTTCAGCACTGGCGAGGATGTGAGTCCCAGCCTCCCCCGCGCCAACAGCGACCAACACAATATCCCGGGCCCCTACCCTCCCAGCTTCGATGTGGCGGGCGGGGAGAGAGGGCCATCCGGCCATTCCCAGCAGGTTCGTCCTGCCGGGGGACTGGCCGCAGGACAGCGCGAGCAGTACAACACCTCGGGCTCCGGAACCAGCGGCTGTGATAACACCAGCTTCATGGCTCATGTACCACCGTCAAGCTGTGGGTCCCGGGACATGGAGCCTTCAGCACCGCCTGCGGACCCATTCGCTGCCAGCACAGCGCGGTCGGCTCCACGCCAGCCAGTCCCGCCGGAGCCTGAACCCGAGTGCGTCATCTGCTTGAATGCGCCTAGGGAAGTGGGCTTCCTGCACGGTGATTCCGTGCACTGCTGCGTATGCCGGGAGTGCTCCAAATGCATCACTGCTGGGGATCTGTGCCCCCTCTGCCGCCAGCCAGTGGAACGTGTGCTGGGCGTGTACTGAACATGGAGGACATGGACACGGATGGTCTGAATCGGGCAGGAGTTTTTAATGTTCTGCTGCTCTTTTAAGGATGAAGTGGAATGAGTTTTTAATGTTCTGCTGCTCTTGTAAGGATAAACTGGAATGAGTTTTTAATGTTCTGCTGCTCTTGTAAGGATAAACTGGAATGAGTTTTTAATGTTCTGCTGCTCTTGTAAGGATAAACTGGAATGAGTTTTTAATGTTCTGCTGCTCTTGTAAGGATAAACTGGAGTTATTCTCGAGTGTAAGGCTCGGACCTGTACTTAAAAGTCTCACTGTATATACCAGACCAGGCCAGCCCTATGACGAACATTTGTTCAAGAGGTGATAAGGATAATTAGGTGGCTCTCACCATTTTTTTACGGTTTAAGGGTTCTATGGCTCCCGGCAGAACGTGTGGCTGTACTGTTGGTTGTTGAAGGCTTTTGGGGGGGGGACATTATTGGGCCTCGTGTGCAATGTTTGGTGGCTATGTCCCTTCGTGTCCGAGAGCTGCTTTGTCAATGTCGTCATTATCCTTTGCCAAAGGCCTTGTGGACCCAAAATGCTTTGGCGGTCTTTTCATTGGTCGGACGCTTACGTGTTTCTTAACTATGCGAGTTAACTTGTAGATAATTTGCAGCATACTAAAATAGTACCTCGCAAGGCATTAGCGCGGGCTTGCTGCTGGTCGACTCGAGGAAAGATATATCGAGCACTATCGAGCTTCGTCGCGTACGACTGGATTGCCTTGGTTGACATGTAGTAGCTGTGATGATAGGATGGTAGAGCATTAGGCAAAAAGCTGTAGTAAAAAGCAGCAACCTCGCCTGGACTCCTGGATCCGGTGAACTGCCAACCTGGAGTGCTTACGGGGTTGCAGATATAATTTGCTTCCATCCAGCCTCCATGAGCTCGTAAGGCCCAAACGAGGCAGGAGGCTCAAAGAACCGCGAAAAATCCAGGACAAGCAAAATAATAGTTAAAATAGAAATAAGAATATCAGAAATAACCGAGAAAGAAGGAAGATGTGTATGGAAAATTCTTCAAATTCATGGTGGCGTTTCTGCTTTCCCCTGAGTTTGCGTTAACCTCCCTGATGAGACTAATGATCACCATTTTGACGCCTGCATTGCAAAGAAAAGATGCCTCCAACAACGCGAAGAGTAGATTTCTGTATGACAATATGACCACTAATTGAGCGCTCAAAATACCCCTCTTGGCCTTCCAAAATGCCCGGCTAAATAACCTGAAGAGTTAGATCTGGGCTCCATAACTGTGCCCCATAAGACAGAATAGACCTAACTTGTATATTGAAACATGTAAGTCCAATGCCGAAGTTCACGACGAAGTTTGTTGATATGAGAGAACATAATCTGCTGGCCAGTTCTCAACACTTCATCAGTATAAGAAACAAAAGTCGTACTTCCCCTATAGAGAATACCAAGACAGCGCGTGCGGATAACCCTAGCGATAGGCGCGCTCTTTGGATTGGACGCCATTTTCGTGGGGGTCCTTACGGAAAGGAGTAAACGAAGCCAAAGAAGCTATCCTCTGAAGTACGCATCGGTGAAGATTAACATCCAAAGCTTCCATCATTTTAACGTTGACCTGCATCCAAAAAGTGGCATGCCATTCGCTCAGCACTTCTAATAACCTCTATAAGCGAGCCCTAGACTCATGAAAAAAGTGAGTTTATCAGCGTAGAGCAGTAAGGGTTTACGATTATTTTTATCTCAATAAAGGACATCAGTGAACGGTTAGTACGACGACGCCGACAACCGTGTGTGACGAGCTCGCGATCTGATGCGAAACATGAGCGTTTTTAAATTCTTCTTTGTATTCCTTGATTTCAAATAAGCTTATAGCCCATTTTACAATCTCGCGCCAATAGCTGTGCGTATTGGTTGTAAAGCAGCTCTCAAAATGAGGCATCCAACTGTGGTGTTTCTAATTGGTAAGCATTTTATAAGCTTTTCATAATAGATTGCAGGATTACAGGCTTCCTACGCATCCATTCCAGAAATTGCGACGTATGTGTCCTTGTTTGCAGGTTTATGCATTTTTTCCCCAGCAGTTTACGCTGACAGTGTGTTAAAGACTCTTGACGACACCAGGGTAGCTACATTTTCTACCCTAGCGTTGTCTATGGCCGGCCTCAACGACACTTTCAGCGACCCAAGCCTTAATATTACTTTCTTCGCTCCCTCAGACGCGGTATGCATGATCTGTATGTGGATCAATGTCTTTTTTGCTTACATAAATGTATAGAACCTGCTGCATGCCTGCGGTCCCATTGTCGTGCCAAGCGGTGCATGCCGGTACGATGCCGTGGCCCTAAAAAATCCCCAGAGACATGTGTGATCGATTCTCGTGTCTTCTGATCGAGTGGATTATCATATATCTTAGGGATACGTGCTGCTGCCTCGGTGTCCAGACGTACGGAAGTCCGTGGTTGTCCTTGGAGTAGATCACGTTGGTTGGTGCTTGGTTGTGCACTGCTGAAGGAGCTCCACGAAGTCCGAGTATATGAATTCGTCGACTTGAAGCTGTTGCACGCATGTGTTGTTTCTGCACACGCGCGCGCACACATCCAGACACACAAATGCTCTCACATACACAGGCGTACATAAATGTAAAAATACATAGTTCAACACCGAATATTTAAAATCATGGGACGAAGTTCCGCAATGAATGTATTTGCAACCAAAAAGCCGAATCCAATCCTTACAGCGGTGACTCAGGCCATAATCCTAACCATGTGTGTCTATCCTGTCTGCCTTGACGGTCGTGGGATCATGTACGGCTGCGCGCTCGCCTGTCGATGCACATGTTGCGCGGTGCCAGCTACATGTATTACATCTCCTGTCCATCCGCTGTGTGTGTCTCTTCCATTGATTGCAATTCCTGGCTGTCTCTCCTCACCTCTTTCTCTCCCCCGCCTGCCGAACAGGCCTTCCTTGGTGTGTTGGGCATCCTGAATCTCTCATTAATCGATCTGTCGGGGAACGCACGCGCAATGGCTCCAATGCTGCTCTACCACGCCATTAAGCCTGCCACCAATGCTTCCGGCTTCATTGCGGCTGGCCCGACGAGCTGGCCCAACGCCTTGTAAGTTTCCACGCATTTTAGGCCCCGACCCACATGCGCCTTAGGGATGATCAACAACTATTTTCGGCCGAAATGTCGTAACACGATAACTATTAGATCCCCTAACGTAATCGCTGTCCATGGTTGTGTAATTGGCTCTTTGCGTCGGGCCTTTGTGCTTCCCCGCAGCGGGGGCAACGTCCCCGTAACCGTCATCCCCTCAAGCGATGGAAAGACTATCACGGTTCGCTCTCCGGGTGCGGATGCCAGTGTGACGACTGCCAACGTCGCCGCTGGCGGCTCCGTCATCCACGTCATCGATAACGTTCTCCTGCCCTTCTACCCCTCCGCCTCTGCGGTGAGCTTGCTTATTATCCAAGTAACGAGCTTCCCTTGGCGGTTATGTATAGTTATGTGTGTTAGGCTTTCAGTGGAGCCTGAACGGCTTCCGAGTGTGAGCACGCAAACAAACAAACAAACGCCATTATTACGCACACTACTACTGTAGAGGCCTTATGCGGCCACCAGGCATAGGGTTTTAGACTAAGTTCTTAATTGTCTGGAGGGCCCACAGCTAGTGTACGTATTACGAGGACTTTACATGGTACGTGACATGAGACATTCTTGTTGAACTGTTGGCATTTTATGTACAAAGTCCTGTTTCTTTCTAAACCTATGCGTACTCGATACCTAGCCTCGCAAGGTCGCAACTTCGCATTTTGGGCCTTGAAGTCCAGACCACCAGCCCGCATTACAAGCCGGCCATGGCCGCTCTGACGCCGTCCTGTTGAGATGATGTTGAGATACGTGTATAAGTTGTCTCTCTAGGCACATACACACACATTTTTTGGAGACCCTACAGACCGCTCCGCTCCGAAACCTGCTTTATCCCTGTTGAGGTGTGTATGTGGTGTGAGGTGTGAGCGATATATGTATAAAGAGAATGAGAAGGAAAAAAGAAGTAATTCCCCGGAAGGATGGGGGGCGCTTTCCTTTCTAAACACGTCCCAGTGTTGAATATTTTGACCGCAGGTTATCGCACGCGATCCGTCGTTGACAACCCTTTTCAAAGTGGTGTCCCAGAACGCACCGGATCTGCTGCTCGATAGTCGGCTGAACATCACGGCAGAAGTTACCGTGTTTGCGCCAATGAATGAGTGAGTCTATTTCCATCTCTCTCAGCCACTGCTACGCAGATACCGCTGCGTTCGCGTCCGCGTCCTCTTCACTTGCCGTAAATGGTGTGTAAAGTATGAGGGAGTAGAAACCCGTGCTGTATTGGCATCGCCAGTAGCAGCGGTGGGAGCAGCAGCAACGGGAGCAGTAGCGGGGGAGAAGAAGAACCGATAGATGTATCAGGCAGCGCGAGTACGATTCCATTTCGCTCAAACCAGTGCATTCTGCACATCAAATCTCCTACCTACCTTTTCGCATCTGTTTTCCTGATTGTGCTGTTCAACCATATGTCGTACGGCTTCAAAATGGCTTTATTTAACGGTGTTTTGTCACGCAGAGCGTTCATCACTCCTCTGAGCACTGGCAGCTCGTTGCTACGAGGGCTGCAGACGACGAGGCTTGGGGTGACCTACCTCCTCAAATACCATATTGTGCCGAAAACAGCGACACAAGGCGTCATATTTAACTTAAGCCTGGATGGTATCAAAACGGTGACCACACTCACGTAAGACCCCTGACCCATTCTGCTTGGGCCCTGTTTGTTTTTGCAAGGAGCTGGTCGGGGACTTTTCGCCGGTAGTTGCAGAGCCCCTTACTTGCTGCTGTGCGTCAATGGATGTGTCCACGAAGGATGATGCGGAAGTGCTCAATGGGGGGGTAACGTGCGCCGCTCCATCCATCGACGAGTTTCATTCCTTGCGCTGCTTAAGGGGAAGTGAAGTGTACGGCATCGCCTCAAATCTTTTAAAGAGGGGAGGCATTCTGGCGTAACTCGATTCCGAAACCCTTCCTTCTTATTCATTCGTTTGTTTGGGATATAATTATTAGCCCCATATCATTCATGTCCGCTCGCAGCTTCCCTTCCTGCTATTGTGCTTCGTCTGTATCCTGCCTTGATTACCGGACGAGCTGCGATATTATTATCGTATGTATTGGCGGTGGAGAGCTATTTTAACTTCTATCTATCTACACCTCAAGTATAACTCGTGGTCCCAAACGTTTATGTCGTTATGTTACGGTCATGTTGACAACTAACAGGGGCCTGACGTTGAAGCTTTCGTCCAAGAATGGGAAACCCGCGGTGGATTTCCCCGGCGGTACTGCCTACATCACGCAATCGTACCCTGTTGGATTCAATGTCGAGTAAGTAGGTCCCGGTCCCGGTCCCAGCCCCATCCCCAGCCCCGAGGCAAAAGCATACTCCAATGCAGGATTTGCCTCTGCCTGTATTTCCCACGATGCTCCGCGAAACCCCCGCATCACATCCATCGTCATATCCATTCATCGTCATCGAATGATTAGTCTCGATTATCCAGTGTGGGGAGTGGGGGAAATAAATCTTTTCCGGAGGCCCATTAGCCTGGGCAGAGGCCCCCTTCACTTATATATTGTTTAGAGAAATCGAGGACTCGGCTAGGGTTCCGTGTTTTTTGTTTTGCGTACGAGAGCTGTGCTTTGTGTTACCAGGTGGTGCCATTACAATTTGCGTTTTGTCTGCAGCGCCTCTTTCCGCGCAGTCGTACACATCATCGACCAGGTTCTCATCCCACCGTCCACCCTCGTCGACGTCGCGACCATCAAGGCTGATGGCAAGAAGTTCGTTTCAGCCCTGAACGCCTCGAGCACCTACTCGAGCCTCCCCAACAACTCCAACTTCCAGGGCACCATCTTGATTCCCAAAGATGCAGCGTTCTCGGCGTTTCTGACCGCCAACAACATAACCTTCGAGCAGCTTGCGAAGGCGCCAACAGCGATGAAGCAAGTGCTGGACGTAAGGTCTTACAAAGAGATGTTTCCACATCCAGAAACATCTTAGTGCTTACATCCAGAGTACTTCTTCCGTTATATGGTGTTCACTCCCTGCCGCTATTACGTTTGAATGTTTAACTGCGCAAAGCGCAGCTTTGACGTATCGTCCCTTGACCTCACATGTCGTTTTTGTCTAACCCCGCCTGAACCGGATGCTCTCGGATGCTCGTATGAATGCTTTTACCCAACTCGTCCGCCCGTGTCTCAAACTCTTATAAATGGTGACACACTCATCTGGTCGTCCGCAGGCACACGTCATCCGGGACAAAGTCTTCTCGTTGTCCGCAGCTATTGATGGGACTCAGCTCACCACCGCCAGGTCAGGCGCAGTCTGTTCGGTCGCGCACGAGATACGCAGTATGGACTGCAACACGAGCCTTTTTACAAAGGATTTTCAATAGGGGGGTCATCTGTGAACCGACCACCATCCTCTCGCCTAATTAAGACCGGTGGCCAGCCACACCCTAAGCCTGCATCGGGTTTAGGAGTTCAGGACATTAAAGATGGACAATATCGATTGCCTGATAACAGGCCTGAACATATGTAAAGATAGATAGATAGATGATAAGCCTGAATATATATATAATGATATGCAACAGGCCTGATATGCAACAGGCCTGAATATGTATAATGATATCTATATCTATATATAGATATAGATAATAGGCCTGAAATATCGACTGCAACCTCCATCGCGGACGGGGGTCAGGATCACACGGCAGATTTCAGACCAGAGATTCTGAAGTCCTTCGCTAGCAAACAACCAACATCGTGAAGGAGGTAGACGATGCTTGCTCAGCCCCTTTGTCGCTTTAGCAGGTCATAATGTATCATGAATGCATGCCTTGGCGTTCGCCTCCTGTGCCTCCTGCCCCTTTTCTGCAAATGGACAGCGGGTCCAAGATAAATGTGGCAGTCGATGGTGCTGGCGTGGTGATATTTAAGAGCGGTACCGTCAGTGCTATGGCCGAGTCCGAGTATGTTGTTGCCTCCCCAGTCAACGGGTGAGTGTTATGTTTCGTTCGTGGTGCGTATGTGTAAGTTGTGCCATTTACGGGTTTGTAATGTCTTAATAATAATAAAATTTATTTTAGTAAAGCTCGTCTCCATGCGGGACGACGGCTGAGGACTGGCTGCGTGCATGTGCCACGAGGAATAAGACACGAGAATCCGTGAAGTTTGAACGTGTGTGTTTGTATGTGTGTATCCGCCCAAATACTTTGGATGCGAAGCATGTCACGATTATCGGTTGCTGGGCGATGCGGGTTTTATATGCCTTTTGCATGGCGGTGTGCCAGTTGTCAATGCCATCACATTTTTTGGTAGATCCTGTAAGTTCTTGGCGCACAGCTTTGCTTTACCAACACGGCTATCCCTTCCAGCACGGCCTGTCCTCTCAATTGCTTGCCCGTTTCACCAGCTGCGAGATATCGTGGTGCTGCCCGCCGGCATCCCGCCCTTGGTACCAACCTTTTATGATGTGCACTCCGTCCTTTTTACGCTTTATTTGATTGACTTGCCCACCCTGCCCCTATGCATGTACTGGTCTATCCTGGTTAGGACCACTGTTATTTATATCAACGCTGTCCTCTTCGCTGGGACACTGAACGTGACCACGGGTGGTGGCACGGATGGTGGCGGGGCCACCTCGGTGGGGCCCTCTCCCTTCGCGATGCTCTTGTGCAGCACCCTCGCCGCAGCTTTGCTGCACCTCTTCGGACGATTTTAGTCGGTGGCGTACAGAACAGAATGCACCTGTGACATCTAGCTTCTTCACGCTTGGGAGATGGCATGATTTGTTTATATTTATCACACGCCATGATTGTGAACTCCAGGAGGGGCATTGAACGGCACATGATGAGGACAGGTTGTATTAGAGAGAGAGAGAGAGAGAGAGAGAGAGTTGTAGTTATATATGTATATATGTATGTATGGAGGAGATGGAAACCGCGAGAAATATTCATATGTTATATGCTGAAGCAGGGGGACGTTAGGAGTTGTACCGGAGAAGTTATGGGGGCCCTCGAAGGTTGTTGTACGGCGGCAGTGGTGGGTCGGTGGCTTAGGAGCCCGAAGAAAATGCCACGGACCCGCAAAATTCTGTTACAACTTGTTCTGACTTCAATGTAAAATGATAATCATATCTTCTTTCATGTTCCATGCGAGACGTTCATGTTTGCGTACTTTTTGGGAACCCTTGCTGGATGGGCCTCGGCAGGTGACAGTCGCTTCCACAAATACGTCATATATCTAAAACATAAAAATATACGTCGTCTCGATACTGATCATGGAGGAATAGAAGGTGTGAGGAGCAAAGCGTCCGGCCATCAGGATTTGCAACGAACCATGATATTGCAGCGAACAAGCATGCCGCATGGACACGCGTTAACCTTGTTGCACATTTCAATGAAACTAATAAATAATGAGATAAACAGGATGCAAACGGTTTTCCTGGCTCCTGGATTTGACGACCAAGGGAGATCTCCCCTGGAATTTACTTGTGTTTGTGCCTTACGTACGGCAGGGCGGGTGGGTGCGCCAAAATGTGTGCCAAAATGCCTCCCTATGAACATTATCATATCATGGGTCTGGAAACCTATGTTCCACCTCCCCCTCTGGCTGGAGATGTCGTTATACAAATACTAAGGTCGTTTTTGCTTTGGTTCATTCAGAGCCCATAATACATGTACCGGCGATGTACAGCATTTTTGTACGTCATCAGTCTACATGGTCCGCCTCCATCTCCACATCTACATGCGTAGAGGCTATGCTCTTTGCCTCGACAGAGCTCAGCTCCCGCCAGAGGCAGATCAAACGTGTTCTGTGGCCCCACGCATTAGGGGCTATGATAGACCGCTGTAGACGGCTGTACCCCGTATACTTTTAAGGCCCTTAAAAGAGGGCCCACATTTGGATCATCGGCGCCGTTAGTTACCGGGCTGGGAGAGCCACGTGCGCGACGAGCCTTTATCGCTTGGCTCTTGGCGCTATGCATGCATGTATCCTTCATCATCGTTAGAACCCAATAAACATTCGCTGATCATGAAGGTGGCCGGTGGAAGTTGCCAGACCAACTTTGTCACATTGATCAGTTTACTTATCTTCTCTCAGGGTTCTCTCAGGCTCTTGGGTTCTGTCTTGAGCTCCTTGAGCTCCATTCCGTGGTTAGTTATGCAAATGAACTCCAGAAACTATAAGAAAGTTATGTAACACAGGGGCCTCATGAAGGAGAGGTGTGTTATGCGGTTTCTCCCCAACGTGCAATGTGGGTTTGAGAGGGCAGCTTCCTCTACAATAATATGGATTCGCGATCATGCATGCATGCATGGTTGGTGCTCTCACCGGGATTCTGCTTAGCCGCTTCGATCTGTAGGTATGTGCCCTAGGTGGGTTGATTGAGCGCAACTCGATCTGTAGGTATGTGCCCTAGGTGGGTTGATTGAGCGCAACTCGATCTGTAGGTATGTGCCCTAGGTGGGTTGATTGAGCGCAACTCGATCTGTAGGTATGTGCCCTAGGTGGGTTGATTGAGCGCAACTCGATCTGTAGGTATGTGCCCTAGGTGGGTTGATTGAGCGCAACTCGATCTGTAGATATGTGCCCTAGGTGGGTTGATTGAGCGCAACTCGATCTGTAGGTATGTGCCCTAGGTGGGTTGATTGAGCGCAACTCGATCTGTGTGGACATCGCCTCTACATGCATCAGCCGTCGTCAGTAAATGAAATCGGCGAGGGATATGAGTACGATTAGGCCGGACGTGACATTCGTTCTTCCCACTCCCACTCCAACATATTTGTTGAGCTTGTTGAGAAATCAGTCCTCCTTCCCACGAACCATGTGATTGCATTTTAGTCTTAGGTTTTTTAAGCCCTAAAGCTAGATGCAAGCCTGGTAACCACTCTCAAGATGCGAGTTGGGGCAGGCTTATGGTACCCTCTGTGTCACCCCATGTCACGTACTGGGCCCGCGGGTGGGTCGTGCGTGGTGACCTATGACCCTCCCCTTCCTGCGTTATCCCTAAATGTAATTCAAATGATAACCCTTCACAAAGCTGTTTGTCATAAATTTTTTGTTGTTTACCCTCGAGCGTGTAAAGTCCTTAGTGAGAAGTATCTGCGTGCAATTGGATTCGCAAGGTTGACAATCACCTGGGATAGCAAGCCGTAAAACAATCAAGGTAAGCAGAAATTCGCATTTATCAGGAAATTGCACCTAACAGATTCGCCGAGAATACATGGTAATATATGTGTCTGTCATGGATACAAAAAAAATCAAAATGGCGAACATGCATTAAATAGCCTTGAAATTATGTCAGGATCATGCAGATTATGCAGTAACATTGACGTTCTCTGCGAATACGGTCCTGCAGGCCTTATTTCGGCCAGCAACGACCCAGGCCAGCCCGGAGGCCAATGGGGCATCGAGCCGGCGATTCATTATGATGATACTTTTCTTTACATGGTTTTATATAGGCTACATCTGGTTCAAGCGTCGTGGTACTCTGGTCGCCTTATTTTTACGTTCGTTGCCTACAGTCGCCTTTGCCATCCTACACCTCCAGCCTTACTTGCGCCTACCATCCATCGTCTGTTAGCTGGATCTTACGACCGTAGCCTTTAAAGAGTTTGGTGGCCCCTCAATTAAATCGACAATCGTTGCGCCTCGATCTATCGACATTGAAGTCTGCTGTGACATTCAATAGCGCCCAGACTTACAGCACACGGAAAAATGCGACGTGAAGCGTTCATCCTCTTGTCTGCTTGTAAGTATAGAACATTATCCTGATTATTTATTAGTTTCCGCCACTCATGACCTTTTTGGGGTTGGGGTTCGTTTTGACGAAACCACCCGCCCCGGCGCGCCGTCTCCTGCCTATTGCCCCAGCAGCTGTCGTTGACTTTGCTATAACATGCAGACAAAATAACCAACTTCTTGATTAATAAATGCAGGTCTTATGTCGTTTGGTGCCGGGATTTCAGCGCAAACCATCTACTCAACATTGAAGTCATTCAGCAATTTGACGTACTTCTCTTCAAGCGTGGACGACGCGAACCTTACAGCCACGTTAAGCGATCCCTCGTTGAACCTTACGCTATTCGTGCCTTCAGACGCGGTAAGGCTACTAGATATCGCATACGTGTGGTTTTCAGTCCATATGAAATACCAGCCGAAATCCCAGTTCCGTCCTCGTCTAGGATCACCTTTATCGCCTTTGCTTTCACCACTTAATTTCGCTAATTATTATACCAATGTGTTTGCGTATGTGCTGGGATTGGGTTGGCCCGGATAGAACGCGGCGTCGCGTGCACGCCGCAAGCTGCCCATCTTTCCGTCCGTTATGCCGCAGCACTGGAAGCTTGTTTTGGCTGGCACCGTCTGTCAAAATTTGTGCAAGCAAGTACTCGATTAATTCACATCCGATGTGCCTTAGAAAATTGTAAAGAGTCCAGACGGCACATAGGAGAGGCCAGCAGGCCACCGCTTCACAACAGCGATTAGGTTGTAATTACCGTTAATCGTTAGTAATTCGTAGCGAAGACCTTTATTATTCCTCGTTTCCTTTTGCCTTCCTGCAACCCTTAGTTCTTTACTTTCTCCTGAATGTATCTTTTTATTTTTATCCTCTCTTTCTCTTTCCGTTTTCCGCCGTCTCATCATCTCACTCTACGAGTTCGCAGCTGTCTCATTTTTTTCATTCTGACATTATTCAGCTGATCTATTCCAATCTACTACTGCTGCTTACCTTTACAATTCCTCATACTTATTTGAAATTCGCATTGACATTCAAACCAATAAAAATGTTATGCTCACACCATATGGCGTGTCTCTGCTGTCTTCCATCTCCATCGGGGTTATGACTGCCTGGGGCTGCTGTATGTAGGCCTTCACCGCTCTTGAAAACCAGCTCAACGTCTCCGGCGATGTCTTTTTTGCGCCTTCGACCGCCCCAAAGTGGGCGACCGTCCTGAAGTACCATTTCATATCGCCATCAACCTTGACAGGCAACATCGCCAACGGTAGCTACACAAATGCCTAGTAAGCTCGCAACGGCTCACAGTAGGCTGTGTCGGTTCGGTCGATCGGACAAACAAAACAAACAAAAGATATAAAGGGTAGTAATGGCGTAGTAATGCAGCTGTTGGCCTCCTGGTCCTTGCCGTACCTATGTGTTATGCAGGGGTAGGGGAGGAAAGGTGGGAGGGAGGTAGCAGGGCAATATTTCTCGGCTGTAAGGAGGCCGGGGCGAAGAATGAAAGCGCGATAGCTGTATGTGCGCTATGAAGCGCAGCACTTGAACATTCGGAGTGGGGCCCCGAGGGGGAGCGGAGTGGGGAGTGTGGGGGCGGCATTTATATAGGGGCTGGTAATCGTTCGGCTACAGTAATTGGTTTTCTGGACGGTCTGGACGTTGTAGTAACTTGCAGTGCAGTACTACATCAAAAGTTGATGTGAAATTGCTGACCAATATACAAGAAAATAAATTGGCCCTCGTCAGCCGCCGCCGCCGCCGCCGGACAGAGCTAAATGCTTGAACATGTACATATATAAGTAGATGTGTTTTTGTGTGTGCACGTATGTATACATGCAGTGGGGGCACGTCTCTCAAGATTACGAAAGGTATAAGCGGGAATGCAACTGTCAATTCAACCGTCTTCAAGATCGCGGGTGTAGGTTCAGACGCCACTATCGTACAAGCCAACATCTCCGCGGGAAATTCCACCATCCACATCGTGGACAGCGTGTTGTTGCCTTTCTACGCCAACATCAGCTCGGTATGTATATGTATATGTATGTTATGGGTGTTACACTGTGGGTGACTCGCCTTCCAAAGACGAGCACCGGGGGTCCTGACCGGACCGAGCCACAGCGCAGGGGAGGAGCACGTGGCTTCGTCTGTCTGTCCTGCCACGTGCACCCCCTCTCACTCGGGCCAGCAAAACCTCACAGGCTCTCGCCTGGCCACTAACATGTATATATTTGGTGTTACATTGTGGGCGACTTGACCTGCTATAGTAATATGTAGCCCAAAAATATAAATTTGGGGATCTGAATTATCAGCAGGTGAGATGGTGGCTGGGTCGTTAGATTTAGTTCAACAAAAACTGCTGTGTCTTCATTCGGAGCATCATGAGGAGGAGGAGGAGGAGGATGCGAGGGCGGCGGGGTGATGGGTGGCGGATCACCAGCGGTCCTTGAGGTGCTTACCACCGTTTGCTCCACCACCAACACCAACACACCACCAACACATATCACCACATATGATCGTTTCTTTTAATCTGTTTTCGGTTTTGTTGCTTCCTTCCCACCGGTCGCTTCATCAGGGTCTCAGCCGCAATTCGAATCTTACGACGCTCAACAAACTCACAACTACCCTAGCAAATAACACAGCTTTCCTGAACGTCCTGGGCAACCTAAACACCGAATACACGGTCCTGGCGCCCGTCAACAGGTAATTACACAACCACCGACCGAGGTTATTGTTTTTACGTCATCATGCAGTACGTTCATGCCGTACTTTATTCGTTCCTTCATAGGCACTAACTTGTGTCTTTTAAGTTAGGCACACACCTACCTCGTTGCTTCTTCTGAAGCTATTTTCTTAATTTTATGCCGTACATCTTGTATTGTGAGGGTTCATCAGCCAATCAACAATTTATCAAGTTGGACCCTAAGTGACATGCACAATAATGTACGGCATTGTAATGTACGATATTCTCCTGCCTTTATCGATCCGTATCAATGCATGCAGTGCCTGGAGCAATCAGGACCCGAACGTCAACGCGACCTTAACAAACTATGTGAGCAGCAACGTCGGCCTAGCGTACCTTTGGAACTACCACCTGATCCCAAAACCCGTCGTCTTCGACCCGGCAAAGTTCTTCAACGCCTCCATAAACCAGACGACCGTCAGTGTGACAACCGTCTCGTAAGTATACCATGTTTAATTGTTTTAAGCTACATATGTCGGTCCCTCGGACCTTACCGAAACATAAGCTATTCCCTAGAAAAGGTGTTATCCGATGTTTTTGAATACCTGTCGTACGAAATTAAGCATGCCGTACATATGTTTCTCCGTACACCTCTCGCGAGTCAGGGAGACTATATACAATCAGGTTCTCTTATGGCGGTGGTGATCGTTTAGCACGGTGATGGTGTTGGTGATGGGGACGGTGATGATGTTGGATTGGACAATGCTGCGTCCGTACAATCTGGAAGTGTCACGACATCCCAACTAACTAACCGATGGACGTTTCAATGACGCTAAAAACCTGAGTCCGCGCGTCTCCCCGTTCTGCCGTACAGTGGGTTGAGCTTGACTCTGGTCAGGGAGGGAAGCGTGACGACCATCGTCTCCCCAAATGGCAACGCCACCATCATCACTTCTTTCAATGTGGGCCTCACGAGCAGGTACGAGCAGAATGAAGCTACAAACGCATGGCGTACTTGTACTGTACGGCATTTTTCATGAAACACATGAAAACATACACATATTACTATATATACTTCATACCATATATATATATATATGCCTACCAACTAACACACAAAGAATTGAGATACTTGACACAACCTTGTCCCCCGGTTCCTTGTCCCTTCCCCTGTCCCACGAATGTGACCGTGTGTGTTTGGATGCACACTTGGCGACACCTACAGCGCTTCCTACCGCACCGCCATCCACCTCATCTCCCAGGCCCTGGTACCCCCTGTCCCGAGGTCACCTCGTGAAGTGTTTTCGCTCCGCAAGGATATTGGCAACTTTCTGTCCGTACTTGGCAACAGCTCGCAAGCCAGCTTGCTGGACAATCCATGGTTTGTTGGAACCATTTTGGCGCCAACTGATGCGGCCTTCGCTGCGCTTTTGAAACAGTACGGGTACACCCTGGAGCAGCTGATCGCCGGCAGCTCTGGGGTCAATGAGTTAATAAATGTGAGTGTACGGCTGGCAGTTATGAGTACCATTTACCATGCTCTCCCGCCCTCGTACATTAGTGCCAGTTACCGGTTATGTAGGTAACTGTCAACCGCCCGAAGTTGTTGGTTTCTTAAATTCACATAATGCGGGGTATGCCTTCCTTTTGTTTAATGAAATATGGTTTTGATAATATGGCGGCAGGAAGGAAGAGCCGGCCGGGAAAGGCCTTGGGCTAAAGGCTCGTCACAACCGAAATAAACCGATTTTTTTCCTTTTCGAAGAAATTGCCGAATTTAATTCCGTTTATGATTTCAATCCTGTCTTGAAGATTTTATACTCTCGGCTGCCGTAACTTACCTTTCCTCCGCTGCTCATTGTCTTACACGCAGCTTCATGTTTTCAAACCAGCCGTTTCACTTGCGGGTTTGGCGAACGGCCTCACCAACATCACCGTGAAAGAGTGAGTGCACATACCAGCAAGGCATGATATTATAAAAAAATATATAAGTTACAAGATATTTGCTTACGATGAAGCTATTTAATCTTGTGCAATTTGCCAAATGATAATCTTTATTGTTATTTTATATTTACATATCACAGTATCGAAGTCTTAAGAATCTATACGCACAATATGTCAGCGTTACGGGGTGGTGGGGGTGGGGGTGGGGGTGGGGGTGGTCCTCACCAGAGGCCCCTCTAAAGAGCATATGCAGCCTCAGTCACCAATGACGCCGGTGTATGTATATGTGTGTTTCCTTTTGTCCAGCACTGAGCACCACCACATACATAGGGGATTGGTGACCGATTCCCATGTGCCCTCCCCACCCCCGCACACCCCGTAAATATATTAATAAATAAATTGAAAATGTATGTATGTATGTAATAAATTGATACAAACATATGTGCCTGCCTGCGTTTTGAATCTACGAACTTGTTGCGTCGTTTAACGTAATATCGTACTATCGTACATTTTGGCACGTCACAGCGGCAACGTCATCCTGAAGGCAAACAAGAGCTCCTCCACCGGTTCGGTGAAGTTCATCAGTCAGGGCAGCTCTGCCAACGTGGTGGGCGTCGACTACTACATCGGTTCCGTTCCATTTGGAAACGGGTGGGTGTCCGCAACCCCCTGGTACTGACCCCACGACCCGAAAACCCTTGCTAGCCCTAAACCCCACCAGCGTGAAACCCCAAACTTGTTACCCTAGAACCCCCCCATTGCTACCTACCACACTCGATATCTTGACTGCAACCCTCGGTCCGTATCCTGACCTCCAAATAAGCATTTATGTTATTACAAGCCCGGGTCAGCATGCAGCCACACAGGATGTCATCTGATGGATACTTGTGTAACATGCCAGGTGCAGGGTCACATACAAAACCCACGACCCCAAACAAAAATCGGTCTTGTTATTGGGGGAGATGAGGGGGAGTTGGAAGCTGTAAATAGGTGTGAAGCAGCTGCGGTACAAACCCACCCTGCAACTGAAACGCTTCCCTGCATTTGTCGATTGATCTTGTACGACGTACGAGCGCACGTAACAAGCGCACGTAACATTGAAGTTCCCCCGAAACACACACACACACCGCACACTCCAACCTCTACATCATCCCTTCATCATTGCCATGATGAATAATCACAGGACTTTCATCGTCATCGACGCCGTGCTGCTTCCCACGCAATTCGACATTGGCTCGGGATCGGGCCCCAAAATGGCGCCCACCCCCCTTACGCTGCTTCTCTCCACCCTGTTCGCCGTATCGGTACTACGTTTCTTTGAAAAGCTCTGATCGGGGAGGGAGGTATTGATGACGGACAAATGTAGAGCCGTTAATAATGCGTTAAGATGCGATTGATGTGTACGGATCTGAGATTGTGCCTATGTGTGTAGGTGTAGGTGTTTTTAGGTGTTTAGGTGGGAGGGGGGGCTATGTTCATGGTCCGCTAACATCGCATGTAGCCGCTGATGATCCTGCGTGTAAGGCCCGTATGACTCGGTGTATCGCACATGGTCCACCTCGAGCCATTTGCCGTACACGACCACGAGCGCGAGCACCTTGCTCGCGTGGTGGTGATAATGTACCGCACGGTGGTGATGCGTTTGGTTTGCTACGCCATGGTGTATTATTCAGTACGGGAAAAGTGATTTGTAGTATCTATTCGGTCCGTCTGTCGTTAGATCATTGTGTCGGGGAAGAACGCAGTGGGCAGGGGGCCAAAACCCGCCATGCGTGGGAGTACCAAAGTTATGTTTTGTATGGTGTTGTCGTACATTCGTACGTCAGTTCTGTACGTGTCCGTACGTGTATTTGTTTGCCTGTCCTGCCGTCGTACACCGCCTTGCACATTGGTAATTATCTGCTCGGAAGCTGGAAAGCAGTACTCGGGGCCGAGGCTTTGACCGGGGGTAGGGGTCTCTTTTGGCAGGGCGTGTGTTTGATGACGTCATCAGGCAGGAGCTACACATGGGGGGCATGAGCGTAGTCTCTCTCAAGGCTTCAGGAAAGCGACACATCCGAGTTTTCCAAAGTCTTCCCTGAGTCAAGACAGTCTCGGAAGCTCCAACGGTTGTACGGCATTCGGAAGGGCCGCCGTACACTGATTCGCATAAATGTGCTCCGGGCAAATTGCGCTTTTGATTCATTGAGTACATGTCAGTTGAATGTGGCGGCGTGCGTTATGCGTTTGGTAGCTCGTACACGTACTCGTACACGTACTCGTACACGTACACGTGACGTTCATTTGTTCCCGACTGAACCCCCGTGGTGGTGAACCTCACTACCTTCCACTCGATGAACTGTAGAAGGATCCTGCCGGGTACGGGGACTAGTCGGCAGTTAGAAGTTGGCGGTTAGCAGTGAATGGTCCCGTAAGGACCGGCAGAGTTTCGGAAACGTACGAGGAGGGATGGGAGGCGGTCGTAAACTTGGTTCATACCTTCTGTGCTTTGAAGTTGCATAGAATGACATCCGTGACACAACAAGACATTATGATACGGACACTGCCGTACTTTTTGTGATTGCGTAATCTGATATGATAGCTCAGATTTCCGTACATCGGATTTAAAACAGAACTCGGGTATCATAAGCTACGAGTGGGTATTAAAAGGGTTGAGCTGCTCCGGTTAGGGTCTGCAATGTGCAGCATACGTCGTCGTCATTGTCATCCTGATTTGAGATTTGGATCCTATCGGATTTTGGATTTCGTCAGGATTGTGTATCTGCATTTGCATGTGTACGAATGAATGCATGCGTGCAGGCGCAGCTTTTAAGCTCCGACATTTTGAGGGATGCGCTTCGTGATTGGGCATGTGTATGTGTACGCTACCCGCGCAGCCCCCATAATGGGCATCTTAATACATCCTACCTGCCATGCATCTCACGATGACCTCTGTACGACGTACGATGAGCGGCGTGATGTCGCATGCTCTTGCGGTGTCCGGCGACCCTTGAAATGCATGCATGGTCGCGAAACATCACTGACACATGGAACATTGAACACGGTCGTACTCCACGTCGTACACAGTACGGATTGGCGGATAGATAGATCATAGAGTGAAGAACACCTTACGAATAGATTAGGGAGTTCGTCGCCAAATGTGTGATAGAGATGCAGGGGCGGTGTGTGGGAGCGAGGCGGTTTGGGCGCTCATGATGCATTCTCGCAATCTTCACGAGCGAGCTACCCAGGAGTGCGTTTGGGCCAATGAACCGTGTGTTGATGATACGAGGTCTTTTTCAAACCGGCAGGGATGTGCGCGCGCGGGGCTGAACGGTGTGCTGGTGCTGGTGCTGGCAGGAAAGAGGGCTTGGAATAAGGAATGGATGGTATCTGGACGGCAATAACGGTCATTACGGTCATTAAATCAGTGTAATCCAGCATATTGCCGTCGTATAGTGCCGAGTTGTTGTACGGCTATTGTACGACGCGACAGGTCGACAGAT
The DNA here is from genome assembly GCA_030268105.1 of Volvox africanus. NCBI lineage: Eukaryota > Viridiplantae > Chlorophyta > Chlorophyceae > Chlamydomonadales > Volvocaceae > Volvox > Volvox africanus. The sequence goes on from BSDZ01000038.1 coordinate 414,541, forward strand.
AACGCGCTCTCGGTCGTAAGAGCCACCGAACCCCAGGAACTAACGACACGAATAGGCGTGTACGTACTTATAGGTCACACTAGTGCTTGGAGACAATTGATTGATGTATCGATGTATGTTTGTGTTATGTATTTGTGACATGATGACGAATGCACATATGTTTTTATATGTTCATTTATGTAATATGAATAATGGGGCCGTATTTCATGATCTTGCCGTAGGAAAACATCCACCTGCGTGGAAAGTGGGTGAAACCCTTGAAAGCATATATGAAACGGAGCTCAGCGCCCAAACCAAGTAATGAATAAAATGAGTAAATCCGCCCGACCCTTCTTTTCTGTCTCGCCGAATCCTAAGTCGTTGGCTGTGCAATCCAGAAATGCATTTAATACATCTACCCCTTACATCTATCTACATACTCACACTGACATAACCTAACCTGCTTGCAAACAGATTCCATTATGGTCCATTTCAATCCTTAGTCGCCAACAAGGCGCGAGCGTAGTCAGAATGTTGATTATTTTTCCATACAGATCTTTTTTGAGCGTTGGTAATAGGATAGGTCCAAATGGTTTCTCTTGTTGGTCTCAGTATCTTACTACCGTGTCCTACTTGTGAGTTTAGATAAGTATTTGTGCGAACATACGGAGCTGAGTTTGTACCGCGATGAGGAAGGATGATCCTTTCGGCTCCGCCTGCGGCCTGACTGCGACAATTGGGTATTTGGGCTTGGATACGGTCACATAACTTTTGTAAACTCATATCCGAAAATAGGACCAAAATCTTCCTTACATCGATCATGCAATTCTGCGTTTCTGGGCGGGCAGGTGCTCAGAGTAAGAATGACAATACTTGTACGACATATAGGGCCGCTATAGCGATGACCTCAACTTTCATTAAACATTGAGCTATTTGAATTGGATTTCGGATGAATTGTAAGTTTGTTAATTAAAGAGCTTATAACTTTAAACCGTCACATTGATGTGTCTGAGGGTGACACGCAACTGCGAGCCCAATGGCCGCGACTTTGTATCTGATTAAAGATTTAAATATACATAAACCGAATATATAGTTTGAGGATTCAATACCTCTATAGTTCTTACATTAAGTTCAGACTGTTGTTTGCGTTAAGCAGCAGTGCAAGGCCAAGTAGCCCCGCCAACCTATCTTTCTACACACATACCTTTCTACTACATAAAATGGTAAGACTAAAATATTTGTCAGAGTGAAAAGTAGAATATGCATCGGCAGTACGGCCACATATCGCCATGGCATGCGAAACACAGGGGTGCGGAGCTTCAAAGAGCGCTGGAACAAAAGCTACACCGATTGATTCTGCTCGCATATCTGTAACTCCAGTCGGTCCCACTCCGCGGACATCAACGGCCAACGCCCCAGCAGCAGCAGCTGGAGGAGGCGGCAGTTCAACTCCACCTCCAGATAGCGGCTCCGAAACTGGGCCAGCCTTCGCAGCTCATGAGAATGCCCCCCTAATCAAGAGACGGATTATATCTTTGCCGAAGGCATCCCAGGTGGGATCTGATCATCTACAGCATAGCAGGTGCCAAGCAAAGCCAAAGCATTGGGAGACTTAAATGCGCTAAAACGTTGTGATGAAATAGTTCCGAAAACAATCCATCCTTGCCGAATTCGTTGTCAAAATCGTTCTCGTTTGAATTCTCGAAGATTGGAATTGAAAGAATTGGAACTGGAATCTTTGAAGTCCCTTGATGGACGTCCTCGCTGTGTTGATTGTGTGCTCTTCGTGCTTGTCTAACCTTTCCGGACTTTGCAGAGGGCGGTTTCTTTAGCTTGGTTGGAATCTTTCGCCGCCGAACTTCCAAACGACAGCTTGACCAGCACTCAAGTCGCGGAGCAAATCGTGGCGCCAGCTGTGATCCAGGCGAAGCGGCCGCCCAGTGGCGGCGACGCCGCTGCCACCACCACAGCCGCCGCCGCGGGAACGTACGGCAGCTATGCGGAGCTGCTGCTTGCGGGCGACGGCACAGCCGCAGCCGTATCGGTTGACCGTCCGTACCATTACGTCATTCACGCGCGGTCGCGGCGGTTTGTTGATACCGTTGCAATGCTGCGCAAGCATTTCGCGGCGGAAGCACAGCAGGCTCAGCATGAGGGTCGCTGCGCAGGGCTAACGGATTCCGCCAACGCGTTCTTCTGGTTGGACTTGTTCGCCTGGGGCGGTCAGAGCTGCCGCAGCGGCGGCGGTGGTGGCGGCGCCGCCGCCGTCGCTGGCGACACAGTAGATGATGATGATTCAGATGAAGGCGACGATGTGGCCGACGCAGATCTAAATACCGTACGGGAAGCCGTGACTGGCGCGCAATCCGTACTGCTCGTACTGGACGATGACGTGGAGGCGTTGCGGCAGTTATGGTGTCTGTACGAGCTCTGGCTGGCGGGTGTGACGTCACGACCGCTCCGTGTTCTGACGTACGACCTCGATTTCGAGACCCTCCGTTACGTGAGCTGCGAGGGGGGTGATACAATTATGTACACATTTACGGCCGTATGCGGCTCTTTCTGTGTGCTGTCGTACATGTCGTACATCGTGTATGATCGTAACTGATCTCCATAGCGGTGGTACATAACGTGGCGGAGATCACAGAGTTGTTGCTTTTCGCTTAAGAGGATACATATATTATGTACCTAGGGTATGAATATAAAAAAACAAATAATTAAAATAGATATAGAAGATTTTATTTTATATCACTAGGCGGGGTAACTAGCAATAAAATAAAATAGCAAACAAATAGGGCACGTCCCATAAGGCCTGCAACTTACATCGGCAACGGCATCTTAGCGCCGGCGTTCTGTCACAACGCAATGTTTGTTGGGAGATGGTTATCCGTTTCGCCCTCACCGCCGTACAGGCAATCGCCGATGCCGATCTGTCAGCCGCTATCGCCGCCGCTGGTGGCCCCAACGCGAACCGCCGCCGTCACCTCCTCCGCCAACTGCTCGGTGACACCGCCGAGGGCGACGTCTCCGCCACTACCGCCGCTGCCGCTTCAGTTTCCCGGGCCTTACGTGACGCCATGGTTGCAAGCATCCTAGCGGAAGCGCGTCAAGATCAGCAGCGGCTCGAGAGCAGCTCCCTGAGCGCAGCCACCGCCGCCGCCACTGACGGCGACGGTGACGGCAACGATGCCAGCGACGACGCGAGCATGAACGCCGACGTCCGCTGGTCCGCCGCCGCCATCTTCCGTTTGGACCGCGCCGCCAGGATGCTTGAAGTTCTCGGTCGAATGGCGGAGGCAGAAGTCCTGTTCCGTCGGGTCCTGGCGGCGACGGAGGCGGCGCTGGGTACGGAACATCCGGACACGCTGACGTCGGTGGCCAACCTGGCGTCACTGCTTCACGACCAGCGGCGGCTGGCGGAGGCGGAGCCGCTGCTGCGGCGGGTCCTAAGTGCAACGGAACGTGCGCTGGGTGTCACACATCATGAGACGGCGGCATCCCTGGAGGCACTGGCGCTGTTGCTGGAGCAGCAGGGCCGGATGGTGGGTCCATCGCTCCAGCAACGTCGATTTGCACATGTTGGGAAGGTTGTTAGGAATGTCGGGAGGGTTGTTCGACAGGGAATGGTGGTTGGTCGGTACCAGTTGTTCGGTAGTGGTTGGTAACATACTTAGGTTCCCCCTTCGTAAACACAGGCATCACCACGTCCATAATCCTTACCGCTCGTACTACTTTTTGTTTCCTTGCTTCGTTTCCTACGCACCGGTCCTGTACATGTCGTGTTTGCCGTACATGCGGTACGCCACAGCACCGCCATATGTTCACATACACATACACATACACATACACATACACATACACATACACATACACATACACATACACTTACACTTACACTTACACTTACACTTACACTTACACTTACACACATGTGTTAAACATTCCCGGCGCAGACGGAGTCGGAGGCTGCCTTCCGCCGGGCCCTGCTGGCTTACGAGGGCGCCCTCGGAGCCGCCAACCGAGACACGCTGGCGGCCGCCAACAACCTCGCCCACGTCCTCAGGCTGCAGGGGGGGCCCGCGCAGCTGGAGGAGGCCGAGAGACTTTACCGCCGCTCGTTGGCGGGGTACGAAGCCTCTCTAGGACCCGAGCATCACGACACGCTGGCGGCCATCAACAACTTGGCGTTGGTGATGAAGGATGCGGGGAAGCTAGATGCTGCCGAGGCGTTGTACAGGTGTGTGTGTGTACGGGTGTGTGTACGGGTGTGTATCTGTACGGGTGTGCATCTGTACGCGTGTGTACGTGTGTGTTTGTGTATGTGTACCTGTACCTGTACGTGTCTGTGTGTGTGGGGGGGGGAGGCAGTGCTGTGGGGGAGGGGTGGAAGCATTGTGGGTATGATGGTCCTCTTTGTTCCCAAACCCTGCTGTCCGTCTCCGTGTGTCTGTGTGTCTGTGTGTTGGGGTTGCTTTGACAACAAGCCCCTCATTTCCCCCCACCACCACCACCAGCAGGTTAACTTACACATATAACGTACGAGTGCAAACATGCGGTCCCCGTTAAATAACGCGCACACATACATACATACATACATATATATAGGGTTTTAGGTTTATATAGGGTTTTAGGGTATATATATATATGTATGTATGTATGTATGTATGTATGTATGTATGTATGTATGTATGTATGTATGTATGTATGTATGTATGTATGTATGTATGTGTGCGCGTTATTTAACGGGGACCGCATGTTTGCACTCGTACGAATATATATGTGTGTGTGTATGTATTAGAGGGGTGGGGGCGGGGGGAAGGGGGTGGTGTAAAGAAAGCAATAAGCTCTAGATGTGTCTGAATGTTGGAATATATATAGGTAGTAGGTTCATCAAATAGCATAATTTCAGGATCCATCATCAAGGCCCGTGCTATTGCTACTCTTTGCCTAAACTGTTTCTCAGTTATTCTACCGTAATGTGCGTTGAATTTTCGCACACAAACACACACACGTGTGCATAGATGGACAGACAGGTGTACGCGCGTGCCGTTCCTTCGGTCTCTGGCTTCCCTCCCATTGGTTTGTCCCCTCCCTCACCCAGGCGTGCCCTCGACGGCTGTGAACGCGCTCTGGGCCCAATGCACCCCCACACTCTCTCTGCCGTCAACAACCTGGCGGCAGCCTTGCAGAGTCGGGGGCAGCTGGACGCGGCAGAGGGTCTCTTCCGCCGGGCCCTGGTGGGGAGGGAGGGGGAGCTGGGGCCGGAGCACCCAGACACGCTGGGGTCGGTCAACAACCTTGCCGTACTGCTGCAGATGCGTGGACATTACGGCGACGCAGAGCCATTGTTCAGGTGGGTTCTGGTTTTGGGAGGGGGAGGGGGGGATAAGACGTGCGCGTCCTTACTAACGCACATCGCAGCTTGGAATTATAAATTTATCAATAATTTTGTATTTATGTTACCATTAATATATGAATTGGAATTGTTGAGATGATGTGCTGCAACTTTATTTGCAAACTGACTTGCTTTTCCCAATGAAATGAAATTTATTTGGAGATTAAAAGCAATAATAATATAACAACTGAATAACAAACCATTATAATAATTATCAAAATCCAAAGTTGTTCAAACTCCATTTTATTGTATTTTTAATAATAATAATAATAATAATAATAATAATAATAATAATAATAATAATAATAATAATAATAATAATAATAATAATAATAATAATAATAATAATAATAATAATAATAATAATAATAATAATAATAATAATAATAATAATAATAATAATAATAATAATAATAATAATAATAATAATAATAATAATAATAATAATAATAATAATAATAATAATAATAATAATAATAATAATAATAATAATAATAATAATAATAATAATAATAATAATAATAATAATAATAATAATAATAATAATAATAATAATAATAATAATAATAATAATAATAATAATAATAATAATAATAATAATAATAATAATAATAATAATAATAATAATAATAATAATAATAATAATAATAATAATAATAATAATAATAATAATAATAATAATAATAATAATAATAATAATAATAATAATAATAATAATAATAATAATAATAATAATAATAATAATAATAATAATAATAATAATAATAATAATAATAATAATAATAATAATAATAATAATAATAATAATAATAATAATAATAATAATAATAATAATAATAATAATAATAATAATAATAATAATAGTATGAATATGAATATGAATATGAATAAGAATACACACAACGTTCTTTTTCTTTCTTCGTGAATAACACGCAGGCGGGCGCTCGCTGGCTGGGAGGCCGCGCTTGGCCCCGACAACTCGGACACACTGACCGCCTGCTTCAATCTGGGGGTGGTCCTGGAGGCGCTGGGGCGGCCGGAAGAGGCGCTGGTGCTGTACCGGAGGGAAGCTGCAGCAAGGGCGCATCGGGGGGAGGCGGGCCGCGCGGCATTACGTCAGGTGCATATCTCGGAGCTGGCAGAGGCGCTGATGCAGCCGACGGCGGGGTAGAGGAGACAGACCCATGGGTCGGCGGACGGTCCAGCCAGCAGCTGCAGGATGTAGCCAGGGCCGCAAGCGTCGTGGTTGAAGCGTGGGCCGGTTGGAGCGGGACATCGAATGCGTGCTACAATACCGTACGGGCCGTACAGGCCTTGTCCGGGTCAGCTTGGATCATTATCGTACATAATATGGGAATATGGGTTCCTCCGCATTACGTTCGTACAACGAAAAATTGAAGCTGGGGAAAGTGGAGGAGGAGGGGCAGGTGGATGGGGGCGACAGACCTTCGTCCGATATACGGCGCCGTACGACATCAACAACGAAGAGCTCCCCTACACATACACATACAAAGACACATAAAAATATACACACATGAAAATGTCTTTACATACACACACAATACACAAAACACACACACGCAAATGTCGCACGCAAGAAATGCACACGGCCTCGTAGATACCCCCATGAATAAGGCCGGCACATACACACACAAACTGGACATCGTAATGCGCTTTATCTTTGCGGTTTGCATTGTGTTACCCACCTGCTGTCCTGGAGCTGGCGCAGGGCGGTTTGTTCCCGGGTCTGGTGGGCGGTTCTGAACGACTCATCCATCCTCCCTGCCTTTGGAGGCCATCGCTCTGCGGTGAGGTCCTCTTCGGCGCCTAAGCCTCTTTCCTAACTGGGAGTCCGTTTGCCAAATTGGATGTACGGAGATGAGGGGGGAGAGAATATGTATGAGATCCTTATACCCGTACAGGTACATACACAAACAGACAGGCCCCCGGACAGACCTGTCTTCATGGCCGGAGGTGTCTGTTCTTTATCAAATTCCCTATTAAATTATACGTGTTGAATAATGGGTTCAGTGCGTTTTGTTCACCTATATCCGGTTTCGATTATTTATAACTACATATATGTGTGCGTCAGTAGATGATTGAATACGAACCGACTTTCGATTCCAGATCACAGGATTCCTGTCTGGCTGGAGGTTTTTTATGAAGTACGTTGCCGTACACTAAACGCACGTGCGACGTGCTAAGTGAAATGGAGGTCAATATTGACATCTGTTTGACTGTTTAAATGTACATATATATGTAACCTTGTGTTGCAGAACATCCACTGAATTCAGACAAGCAATTGTTTCTGTTTGGGCGGGCAGCAGCAGCTGCGGTGGCAGTAGCAGCAGTAGCAGTAGGGAGGATTGGTGATCACGAGAGTAACTGCACAGGCAGCTCGTTTTAAACCGAACTCGGAAGCCCTCCTCGCCTCGGAGAATAGCATCCCGATGGAAGTGGGCGTACAACCTGACTAAAGAGAGGTAATTCTGAACCATTGGCCAATGGGATCGGCGGCGCCGTTGGGAGCTCGGCCGATTCGTTGTCCATGGCGGCCGATGACATCAGAGCCAAAATTATAACGCTGCTCATGTTTATTGAATAGTAATAGGCAAGGGTGATAACTGTTTTTAAATGTTGTGTATTTTCATCAGTTTTTGATAGTAATCTCTTCAATTGGCTACGAGCCCGCCATTCGTAACCGTAACGAGATGCTTGTGATGTTTCGACTGCTTGTGATCGTAACTGCATGCGAGGTTTCAGGACAGAGATAGAGATTTTAAGACATAGCGATAGGTTGTCGGAGTAACGCTTTCTATATTTGTCTCTTCTTTTTTCCATTGCTTTTAAAGTCGCACACCGTTTAAGATTAAGGGAAGGCAGGATGCTGATACTGATACTGATGCTGATACTGATGCTGATGCTGGATTTCGAGTACCATCTGATGCTGTTTGACATGAAAAGCCGCAATACCCAGAAAACATATATTACCCAATCGGTCTTTTTCAGAGCGCCAGCGTCAGCGTCAAAGAGGCGCCATCCCTCCTGTAGAACGAACTCAATCAACGACTGCAGGGGTGCTGGGCTATTCCGCACAACGCATTTCATTTTCTCTTCAGGGCGTAAGACTGCAAATGTTGATTCAAATGCTACTTACTAGCTATGTCTCTCATGGCAAAAATGTATCGGCAGTAATAGCTTTTCCATTCTTGAACTCTTAAAATAATCCAAGCCATACTTTCTACAGGTTGCATATACTGGCACTTGATTGCTCGTGCGGGAAGGGTCAAAATCTGCGATAGTTCAAGAGCAGCTTGTCTGCCGGTAACGAATCACTAGTAGTTGATCTCCGTGTTAGCTTCCATGATGCCGGCGGCGGCAACAGCGACTACCCGCAGGGGTGGCTAATTGGTTCCCAGCGTCCCCACAGGCAGACCGACAGATGGCCGTATATGGTATAGATCTCTTGGTGGCTAAGGGCACCAAGACACCACTACATCGTAAAAAGTTACATTCACATCGACTGATCGCCGGAACGAAGCCAATGAAGTAGCCTTTGAGACCTCTTACATGTATATGAACAACAACCGTCTTGTCAAATATATACAGGGACAGACGGGGATGCCATCAGTTGCCGCTCGCTTATTTTATCCGCGTTGATGTTTGTGTTAATGTGTGTTTTTATTTTTGTGAGTTGATGTGTAATTATGAAACAAAAAGGCCTGAATCGATGATGTTGATGATAAGAACAGGAGAAGGATAGTTACCACCGCGTGTATCATCACCGTGTTCGGACGCATCCCGGTTTGCGTCTCCCCGCTGCTCGTACAAAACACATCCCTCCCTCACCAGGTCTACTCGTGCCGATGCTCGTGCATTAGATCTTCCCGCCCCCCCATCTCCCGTGATAATGAAAGCATAGGAAGGGGAGTCCCGTGTAAAAAGCCCTAGGGCACCCTTTTTCACCCGTACGACAATTCCCTCGAACAAAAATGCGGCTTCCTTCCCGCCGCTCTTTTGCTAAAAAATTGCACTAGTCGCGCTAATTACCGCGGTTTGTGAGACCGTCTCCCACTACAACCTGCTTGTTTCCCTGAACATGTGTGAAATGAAAACAAAACAGATATATGTGCACACAGCTTCCTATCAGGCCACAAACAGCGGCCCCCGGCTCTCAGCGGCTCTCCGCGCCATGACGACCTATACTGCCACAGCTCCCGGCTTCACCGTCTCCACCACCGATGCCGCGGTCGATGTAGCAGCTGCCGCATCTGCACGCCGTGCCAGTAGCGCCCGTGCCACCCTGGAGCTATTGGGCCGCCCCAACGCATTACTTATATATTCACTAGCCCGCAGTACGGCATCCATGTCGATGCCGTGCTGGATGCCGTACCCATCCAATAGGTATAGTACGTCCTCTGTAGCTACATTCCCAGTCGCACCGCGCGCATACGGACAACCGCCAAGACCCGCCACTGAGGAGTCGACCACCGTGATCCCCATCCGAAGTGCCGTGAGGATATTGGCGATGGCCATGCCGTACGTGTCGTGACAGTGTACGGCAAGTTTGTCAGGCCGGAGCTGACGCAGCGTCGCCTGTCGTACAGGGATAGATACGGTCGATATGCTCAGATATGAGTTTCGTGCCTTCATTCATTCATTCATTCATTCGTTCATTCAGATTTAATACGCTTTTAGGAAAACAACATTTTAATGTTTTTTGCAGAATATCTGTCGTGCACGATTAAGTAAAATTTCCCTTCCATATCACAAATGCGCGGCAAACAAACAAAACTCAAAGTTCATAATTCTCACTGTCAGCATCGCCTCCATAGAAGCCGGCGTTCCCACACCAATCGTGTCCGCCATGGAGACCTGCAGTACAAACGACCGCAGGGTATGCAACTCCTTCCTATAGTCGTACGGCAAATGATGCCAGTTGTGACGATATAGGATCCCATACAGATTTAAGATTCCGTACAGATTTCAATGGGTATCAAACTCGACCCGAATAATGGAGAGGGAAAATTGTTAAAACTTTTCGTGGACATTTCCGTACTGTTCGGAGATGCCGTACTTACACAGATTTTCGAACCCAGTGACACATGTCGTACCTCATAACAACCCATTTCCTGAAGCGCCACCGCCACATCCGCTGCCGCGTTGGGTTCTATTCGACCCTCGTATGGGCATCCGACAGCACAGGACACGTAGCTGATTTTGCGAATAATGCGCCCGCATCATTACCCATTCGCCAAGGATGTGACCCGCGATATGTTATCGTGAGCCGTGTACATGAGTGTGGGGAGGGACGGTGTAGTGTGGGGAAAGGAAAAAAGGAGTCAGAGGTATGGGAACAGGAACGAGGGTTAAGACGGATTGGGACGAAGATCCGAATTCGTTGCGCCCTGCCTGGAGCTCCGAAACCGAAACCACAGGAAGTGATGTTGTAATGGTGTAACAACATCACGTAACAAAACTCCCAAATAAGGCTCTGAAACCAGCAAAGAAATGTCGTATTCTACGACAGAGAACCAATTAATTCACGTACGAAAAGTAACAATTTAAACAAAAGCAATTTATATATTTGTACATAAATATACATTTATTCATTTATATGCATATAATATATTCGTAGTTTTCTTTTTACGAAGATAAAACGGTATGAATTAAAAATAAAATTTCGAACTTAAGTATGACGTTAATGTTTCATTAACCAAGGCGCTGCCCTTTCGCGCGCTCACCCCCTCACCCCCGCACTCGGGCGCCTGCAGCCACCGCATCCGCCGCCACCTTTTCAAATCGTCTGGAGCAAATTGCATGACAACCGGAGGGGAGGGTTTTGTCGAGGGGACCAGATTTCGGGTTTTTACTCATCCAAGTAGACACGTCATGGCTGCACACACACACACACACACAAGCACATATACATGGATGAGGGCGTCCCTCAAGCAAGCAGGCAGAAGCATACAGGTCTGGCTCCGGCCCAAGGTTCCGCCCAGCAGGATGTTAGGTTAGCTGGTGAGGGGCCGCTGGTGAGGGGCCGCTGGTGATGAGGAATGCCACCCCTTCGGTAACACTCTATCCACATGTAAACTGATACTAAGACATCATAAGACAATGTGCTACAATATTTCACCTCATTTTACATGTTTTATAATTCTGTATGTTTTTAATGTAGTCCGTGATAGCTCGTAAAGGAGAGCTCACTTGAGGCTTTCTCGGACGGAGCAGTTGATGTTCCGCCGACTGAAGGTCTCACTGGCGGCTGCAAACACGGCCACCTCCCCGCAGCCCGAGGCGAGGGCGCCAGCTAAACCCTGAAGCAATGGAAACCAGAAACCAGAAATTAGAAATCTCGGGTGGGGAGACATGCATTGAAACTTTGGGGTGGGGAGGGAGGGGTGGGGTGGGGAGGGAGGGAGGGAAAAGAAGGAATCGCCGAGCCGCACACTTTTCCCGGTGTGCGGCCCGGCTATGCGGCCCCACCTCACTCCCATTCGGTGAGAGTGCTGCCAGGTCAACTGCGACAGTCATCTTTGGGTAAAATAAATTTATAGTTAAATATATATTTGTATTATTATTATGTATGATAATTCATGAATAGTAGATGTGGTTTGCCAATTGCGGGGTTCTTCTAAACCAAGAGTCGGGACGTGCTGTTTCATAAAGGATGAATGTCTGTGAGAGAATGTACAACAGCCGTACCTGCATATTGGGCACCAGTACTGGGTACGACACACCGGGCTCCCGCCGAATCCTCGCCATCACCTCCTTCGCATCCCCCAATTGTGGAACCCATTTCGGAGACACGAAACTGGTGGCCTCAATCATCTGCAGGGTTCAAAGAACGACGTAGCAGAAGTAAATCAACTAATCCAAAGCCGCAGCTCGTCGAGATCGTCGTCGATCTAACAAATTCAGTTTGCACCGACGGAACACCGTGCGCAACACGGCTCATGGCGCAGTGAGCCGAGCCAAAAAAGCCCTGCTTTTTAAGATCAGTAACCTACCAAATAACCGTTTCCACTAATTAAACTAGCGGTTTAAAACTTTTATTCACTTTTTGCAATCTTCAAACAGCGTACCCTGAAAACATCGTGCCGAACTTCCTGCCTGCAAAATGGTTCCCGCGCTTTCAGGGTGTTGCGTTCGGCCCTAACCTTTCCCCTATCTGGAGTTCTCCATCCGAGGGCAACAAACGACAGAACAGTAAAATGACATTTGAGAGTTCTCATTGTTATACATGTACAATAGAACAAGTATTGTATTATTGTATCATTGTAATGTTACATATCGTTGGATCAATGGATCAAAAACCTTGTACGGAGCTTAGTGAAACCCGTTCATTCCTGTCCTCGCCCCCTCACAAGGCCCTTCTTATGCATGGCGGCCGTACCTGGAACCCCGCCGCCGTCAGCATGTCGATGAAAGCCACTTTAACGTCTGTGGGAATTTTCTGTGCGAGGTGCGGCCCAGGGTGAGATGCAAAGTCAAAAGAAGGTAGATGATCTGGGTCAGAAAGTGATCTGATCTGCGCCAGAAAGTGATCTGATCTAGGTTGGGGCTAATGAGGCACAGGGCCAACAGGAGCGGCGGGTCAAGAAATGAAATAGACTACGGCGCAACGGGAGATGGTACGGGGGTTGGAGGTCCATACCTCCAGCGGAACGAAGTACGGGACAGAGAGAAAATCGTGAGAGGGTAAGGGGTGCGTTAGATTTGGGTTGACGGATAAATGGTCAGAGAGGCTGGCATGCGCCTGTTGTCACCGCACGTCGCCATAGTATATATCTTGACCATCTTTACCCCCAGGCACCTTCGCCACCCGGCGCTGATAGGCTTGCAGAGGATTGAGCTTCCAGTATACCTTAGACTCGTTTTGGAGGCCATCGCGTGGCCCAACTTCGTAGATGGTGACCCAACCTGGAAGCCCACCCCTAGCGGTTGCCGCATCGGAATGGAGGAGCAACCCTTGTAGCGACCTTGGCCATAGCGAAGCAAGCTCTTGAGATAATCGATTTATGAAAATTTTGTTAAGACTCGGCGCCTTGTTAGCAGCAGCGGCTGTGACGCACAAGCGTTGCAGGCTCTGCATCGCCGACTCCCACAAGGAACTGTTTCCTACAAGGTCTGTTTTTTGTACTTTTTCGGTGGTTGGTTGATAGACCCCAGACCATATGATTCTGTCATTTTGTGCCTTGATTGTCATATCTGATGAGAAGCTTGCAAAGCCTCGTAAGGCCCAAAAAACGACACAGGAGGCAAACACCGCGAGGTGAAGCAATAAAGGGAAGAAAATTAGAGGAAGACAAACTTGACCGGTCCTTAAGCTCCAGCCCAACCATTCAAAGTAGGAAGAAAAGCAAATTTTCCTTTTCCGCGCTACGTCCCGCTTACAGTCGAAGAGCGCCTCAAAAGATTCTGTGAACAACCCGCGCAGAACTTACTCAGTTTTAGACAAACATTTTTTGTGCGTTTTAGGGTTGTGACCAACCTCCTCTTTAGGGTTGAGATATTATGATAGCGCGCGCTTCACAGACCAGAACGTAACCGGGTCATTCCAACCGTACGTGGTAGTCGGCCTCCATATCACGTAGATACTCGCTTAAAAGCAAAGCCAATATTAAACCTACTCATTTGGACGACCGTTAGGTCGTTCCGCACGTGTTCACCTGTATTGCGCGCCCAAGCACCAACTGCCACGACGTAGTCGAAGCAATGACGAATAAACTGTCAATGAACAATGGCTTGCAACGTGCTGTTATGGCATACCAATCCAAAGCGCATGCTCCATGCATAAAATCACTATTTCAGCAGGTTTACCACGCATCATATCTCTAACCTACTCGATCTACCAGACCGAAAGTCACGTGATGGGGCAAGAGGACTGGGGCTTAGGATAATCCTCCTGCCTTAACGTAAACGCAAGCTCCCAAAATTTGAAATGATGCATGAAGCAAACCCTGCGATGCTGTAAACTAGGGGGAACCAGAAACTTGGGGCAGCTCGAAGCTATCTAGGAATTCGACGGACGACCCAGATCAACCCGGGTCAACGCAAACGTTACGTCTCATTCCAGCAGTCACGTGTCGCCACGTCGAGCCCACCCTAGCCGTTGGGGACTTTGCAGGACCATGGAACCCCAGATAGATCCCGTACAATGGCGGTACAATCAATCAGACAGAAGCGCAGTACGAACGCCGTCACGTGCAACACATTATCCTGAAAAGGATTGATAGATAGGGGTGAAGGCTGCTAGCTAAACTGTCTTGGCTCCGTCGCAACAGCTGAATATATCTTAGTTAAAGTTGAGACGCCAATACCCCCATGGAATCCTCAGTTGCATGGAATCATTATCCAGACCCTGCAGTGCTCAGTGGCGGGGAGAAGAGAGCGGAATTGGGGTGTGGGATTGTGTAGGATCGTATGGGATCAGCCCTAGCTGGCACCCGATCTAAAGCCCTTTCAAAACTATACACGACAAATAAAGAAATGCCGACTGGTGGTGAGACAAACCGTGGGCAAATCCCTTATGTTCATCTGTTGATTGGCGCAATGCGAACACGTTATGAATAGTACCAGTTTTAGCCCTTACGTTCCCTAAAATCCCACCTCCTGGTAACAATAGGGGAAACGTGCCTGAGCAAGTTCTCCGAACGACTGGTCCTTTGAACACCATTCTCGCTAAAGATTATTCATAGCAATTATCCGTGGCATTTCCATCATAAGGTCTCCATCTTCGGCTTGCGATTCGTGTACGGCGCCACCGTATGGAGTTTCAGGTTTCGGTCGGTCACACATCCCCAGGTATCCTACTAGGACGAGATTGTTATTTAATATTATATGTACTATATAGTGAGGATATTTCCTGAGTGCTCGGGATCTCAATCGTGGAATGTGTGTCCGACAGGCCCTGATGAGTATATAGTGCAGACCAACGACCGCGTGATGGTTCTATGTTTCAGAAGCCTTCATCTTTATTATTTATAGATATTACGCTGTCGATGCAATTTATCAGCTTATTCCAGGAAGTACCTTTTACTCAAGGGGACGAGCCCAAAAGGTTCTGCGCAGGTACCGTCACGATGTGCTTACTACTTTGTTACGTCCTAATATCACAACTGTGCTAGCCTTTACAGCGTCTAATGTATATAAAAATTAATGACTTATTTGCAAAATTAATTCGAGGCGGCCCCTTCCTCGATGGCAAGTTGCGGCACCTCCAGGCGTTGCAAAGACACATAGCAAGGCGTCACATTACTGAAGCACGCTTAAAGAATTTGCGCACTTTTGCGTTTGGCCTGTGGGCTGTTTGGTTCCTACAGGCGGGCTGAAAGTCATATCGCCTCTCTGCGGGAAGTCTGATCGCTGCATCAAACTGCAGAGCTTTATGCTTTGTTGCTTGATATAGTCGTATATCAAAGTATAGCATGGGACTTTGCCTGTGCAAGTCAGTCGAGGACCGGAGCGATGCCCATAGTCGTCGGGATTTTTCCCGTAAGCGGTCTCGTAGCGGCTTCGGACCCGCGGGAAATCGTCAATACAGTGAACGTGGAGGCAGCAGCCACCACGCTCGCACCCCAGATTTTGGTATAAACTCGCTTTACCGCGTCATGGAGTTGCTCGGGGAGGGCGGCACAGGTCAGACTTGGCTTTGTCAGGACCTCAAGTCACATAGACGAGTTGCGATTAAATTCATTCCCAGGTAAGGTTCCCTGATTTACGTTCGAAGACACATTAAGAAGTTGCCCAAATTTCATGCCCGTGAAATTTAAGTAGAGGGGCGAAGGGTTGCTCCGGGTGGCATGGCGATGTAGGGCTCCAAACGCAATTTCCTTGATCACAGGGCCTTTAAATCGGCGCTCGCATGTTCTAGTATTCTTGGGATAAATTATTCCATTCATACAAACAGGTCAACATTGGAATATTGGAAGAAAGTCAGCGCGATTCGAATCGCGCGGGATGCTCTGGCCTTCAGTCTGTTGCAATTCATTTCAAATCGGCACAATATTCTCCGTCATCCCGCCCCTTTCGCGGCGATCCAGTTATCACGCTATATTTTATAACATTATTCCCTGTAGTATCAGGCATAGTTCCATTTCCCGAAGGAAAACATCCACGCACCACGTCATGATACTTTACGTGATCGGTCCCATCATGGCCAAGACAACATCCTCCATCTAGCAGCAGGCCTTCCTGGACCCGTCCCCGGTGTTTTTCTCCTTCCCGTCTCACCTCCCCTTCTTTTCCCCTTATCATGTATACCCAAGGATTGTGAAATCGACCTCTTTGCATTGGTAAACCTTAAGCCTACCTCCATCCCGTCCCTTGCCGCCCCAAAACACACACACATACGCATTCGTTCACTCCTTCTCTCGACCGCCCTATCCCGTCCCATCCGCCCCGGAATACACACATCTCTTGCCAACGAATGACAGGCCTCTGGCCAAGGTGCTTGTCCCGATGGTCAGCCAGGAAATTCAGGTACGACGCACATTGGCACGATTACGAAATATTATTATTATTATGATGATGATGATGATTACTATTATTAAGATTATACTAATAATTAATATTATATCATAATTATTAATTATTAATATTGTATAATTATATCATTATTATATAATTAATATTAACATTAATAATGATAATGATAATGATAATTATAGTTATTATTATTTTAGTGTTATTATTCTTATCATAATTATTATAATTCGAGTCTTGCACGATGGTACTATTCGTTCATCGGACCCTGGATGTCCCGATGGCGACAAGAAAAGAGGGGGCTAGCAGAACGTGGCCGCGGCGTTGTTACAATCGAAAATTATTCATCAAAGAAATTAAGGGATCGTTGGTGGGAAATGAAGATGTTTACATTTGGACCACTGGCCAGTACACTGGCCACTTACTGGTGCAGTGTTTCATCTTCCTGCTGTCGAACCCCTCCCCGCCTCGGCCCACCCCCTGGGCCGGCTCCGACCTCTTTTTGAAACTCCCACTGAATGCCCCTCGTGAGTGCAGCTCCAGGCCCAGCTATCAGAAGGGCACCTGGGGCTGGTGCGAGTGGAGTCGGCGCTGCTAAGCAAGTCGCACCTGGGACTGGTGAGGTGGTGGGATAACTGAGAGAAGGGAGGCGATGACGGCGATAGATGATGGATGATGGCGATGATGGTGATAGAAATCGGGGGAGAGAGTCGGTTCCCACTGACGTTCTCGTCGGCGGGCGCCGGGGGCCACTAATGTAAAGATTGCACATGCCCCCAAAAGGGAACCCTCAGACGTGCTCCCGTAATATATATATTGAAAAAATATTCTTGTTTTCGCTTTTAAATCTCCTTTTTCCATTATTGTTCCCTCTCCGCTCCTCCCCTCCTCCCCTCCTCTCCTGCTGTACGGCCTGCTGTACGGCCCGCAGGTGATGGAGTACATTGACGGAGGCACTCTCACGCAGTACGTGACGAAGCGGTCCTGTAACAAGGGGGAGCGGGGGGGACTGCACCTCACTGAGGACGAGGCGAGGTACTTCTTCAGGGTGAGATGGCGGACCCATGGGTCGGTGTTTCGGTCAGTGAGTGGGGGTTCATGTGGGTCGGCGCTGTCCCTTGTCCTCTTCCACGCCGGTGTGTTCTCCCGGGCAGAGGACCGCATTCCCGAGGCTAGGTATTTGCCCTTCCCACCCTCTCTCCCCTCCCCTCCCTAGCCTCTCTACCCTCCCTCCCTTCCTTCTCTCCCATCCCTGCCTTCCCTCTCTCCCCTCCCTCCCTTCCCATCTTCCCTTCCCGTTCCCACGCCCACAGCAATTGGTAGCTGCAGTGGAGTACCTGCACAGGTCCCATGTGGCGCATAGAGGTAAGAGCTAACAACTAGAACCCCATATCCGCATAACCAAAACAGAGAGGGCTGGGTGTATGTGTACGTGTACGTGTCTGTGCTGTAAGAGCTGAGAATCAGATATTCTATTAAATATTATACATATATTCTTAAGATATTGTGGTCTATTTGGGTTTTAGGTTCTCTGGTTGCTACATATGATGGTGCCTTGGGTTCACTCCTGGAGGCTGCGCGATAGCTATAAATATGAATGATGATTCATCAAAAAAATTAATTTAGCAGCGGAATTCGCCGTAAACGATACACATTATGGTTGCTGGTTTTTGGAAGCGGTTAGAACCCCTCCACTTTGACTCGGTCGGGCTCCAGGCGCTTGCGATGTTTCACTCGATGGGCGAATATTCCGTGAAATGTCAAACTGACCGCAACGACCACAAACAACCAACTGCCAACTAACCAACTGAATATAACAGATCTCAAGATGTGCAACGTTGTCCTCACCCAGCGGCGACCTCCCACCCTGAAACTTTGCGACTTTGGATTTGCGAAGGGGTGGGATGACTCCAGCATGATGAACACGCGGATCGGTACTCCCGTTTATATGAGTCCGCAGGTAAGACAGAGATGGTAAGGTCGCCGGGTCTACGCCTTGTTCTTTGTTTAAATTTTTAATCTTCGTCACTTTTCGGTTTTCTCTTTTAAAAATGGTAAAGTTTGGTGTAAAAATAACATTATTATTTGATATTGCCTGCAAACACAACACCACATTTTGCGTTGAGTTGTGTTGCGTTGCGTTGATGTATGTGTACGTTTCCGTACAGCTGATTGCATCTAAAACAGAGGGGAAGACGTACAGCGCTACCGCCGCCGATGTCTGGGCTTGCGGGGTGATGCTTTTTGCGATGCTGCTCGGCCGCTTTCCGTACGACCACGTGGGCCATCCGGATCCGAACAGCTCGGGAGCGCACTTCGAGGTGAGGCTGTCTGAAGAGAGCTAAGCGTCCCCGCCGACTGGCCAACTGAATGACGAACCGAAACTAACTCAAGGAAACCAACTTAACCACCAACAGGTGTGGACGGAACAAATGAAAGCCAGTAACGGTGACTGGCAGGCAGCCCCACGGGTCGCACCCCACATAAACTTGCTAACTGAAGAATGCAAGGATCTTCTAGGCAAGGTGCGTGCGTGTGTATGCGCATGTGTATGTGTGTGTTTTGAGGGGAGGGAAGGGGGGTTGGGTTCTTGGGTGTACGACATTTCTTTGGAAGCTTAGGAACGCTGGGCTTCCCTTCCCCTCACGGGAGGGGTAAGGGGAAGGGAAGGGGGATTATGGGGCGGGGTTGGGGTGGGGGGATAAAGGGGGGACGGACACGATAACCCGAACGAAATACGGATGGTGGAATGGACGCAACATATTTTTCCGTATTTTTCAGCTATTAGGATTTAGGGTTTAGGGTTGCGCCCAGGGTGGGAAGATGAGGACGCTCGGGGTGGATAGTAATGGGGTCTATCTGTACGGCAGAGGGTTTTGGAGATCTGTCATTTCGCGCACGATGATATGTACGACCCTTGTGTACCTCTCTCCTGGTGTCCTTGTTTCCCTTCTGTCGTTCTCTTGATCGTCAAATCGACAGATGCTGGATACTGAAGAGAAGCAACGAATCACTATCCCCGAAATTCGGAAACACGCGTGGTTTACGACAGAGCTGCCGCCGTACTTGCACGAGGCACTGCGGGTAAGGAAAAGTTGAATTACCGTACGGTTTGTACGACATGTTAATAATCGCTTACACCGAACTACTGCTTTTTACAGGACTGTGAGGATCGCCAGGCGCGGCTGGCCAAGGTGATGGAGGCCGCCACGGAAGCGCAGGTAGGGGCCCCTCACTTGCTCGTCCTACTCTTCATTAGCTTCCTTTGCACGTTCGTACACACACATTCATACACACATGCACCGACGTGCTCCCCACCCCACCCATCCCCTAATTCCGGACGCCCTTTCAAACCCGCCAGATCAAACGCCGTAATAAGGCCGTACACGACCTCATCGTGATGGCAGGCCAGCCGTACAATAACATTGACCAGGCGCGGCGTAACGGCTCAGGGGCGATCTCGGCCATTTTCGAAATGGGAACGGAGTGCGACGCCGCCTCCGTTGCCTCAACAGGCAACAACGCGCAAAGCCCCGCCCACGCTGTGAGCCTTAGGGCATCGCCAAATAAGGCCCCCGGAGATGACGTCAGGGCAGCGGCCATGGACTTGGGATCTCCCCATTCCGAAGCAGCGCCGGTGACGGCGTCGTCGAGTGATGGAAGGGCAAGGGGGGAGGAGCCCGAGGTTATTATGGTGGATCTTGCAGCGGTGGCGAAGCGTACCAAGGTAAGTTGGCGGTTGGTGGTTTTGGGTGACCGTCTGTATAGAAGCTCGCCTTTTGTTTAGCGGTTTCGGAGCAAAAGAATTTGGATGGCCTAGGTTCAGGATGGTTCAGCGGTTGAGGGATGTCCGCGTATTCGTCCGGCCGTCAGTTCAGCATGTGTAGTGTGCTGCTTTATTATTTTTGATGTCGTACTGATGCCGTAAAACCCGGTCTTTTTTATCGTACACAGAGCGACGGTTTGGTTCTCATGTCGGCCTTGGATGCTGACGTGGCGGAGGGCGGTCGGAACTGCAACTCCGACAACAGCGACTCTTCTGGCGACCAAGTTGCGGAGAGCAGCTGCGCCGTCGGCGGCACCACACCTGCCGCCGCCACTACTGCCGTTGGCGGCGGCAGTAGTGGCGAAGAGTACGACCAATCGAATATCCGCAGCCACGTGAACGCCTCATCGGCGTTAGTAACAGAGGCGGCGATGGAGATTCATGGATTTAGCAACCTCACTGTATCGCCAACCTCGGAAGCTACAGCCACAGCGGTGGCGGGGGTAGCTTCCACGGCGAATACGGCACCTCAGACGGTTGATGGTAAAAACGTGATCGTCTCCTCGTACAACGATGCTGCGGATGCCGTACTAGACGCTGGGCAAATCACTCTGGCGCCGTTGGCTGTGTCGGCGATAGCAGCAACGGCGACGGCGGCGATGGAGATATCTGCACCACCAGTTGAGGGTTTGATATCACCCTTCAGCATGCAGGAGGTTCAACAGCCACGACTGCGGCCGCAATAGCAGCAGCGTGTTTGCTACTGCCATTGGTGCCGCTACTGCCGCCTTACACGCGGGTGTGCCAGTGTATTATTCATGGCTGGCTTAGGGACTGGTGGCACTGAATGGTTTGGCAACAGATTCAAAAAGGGCAATATTGAGCGAATGTGGAAAAGGATGTGCCACGTTCCGTAACGTTATGTTTCGGTCTTGGTGCATAGCGATGTGGTGAGATGTGATTACAAGAGGAGATGTGTGGCGTGGTGTGGTGTCGTACGATAAAACTATTGTATAATAGTTAGAACGGAAATGGCATCATCATGCGCAAAAAGTAGTTTTATACGACCTCAATTCGGGGCCGGTACGACCTCTTGACGTACACATCTACATATTTATGTGCCTGTACACACAAGAAGGGGTTGGACGAACAGCGACCGTTTGACGGTTGGGTGTCGGTTGTGGTAGTAGGGTGGCTTGCTAGTAAAGTACGGGTGGTCGTACTGAGTACGGACATGTGGCTGAAATGATCCGTACCGTAAAGGAGTAACGTTAACCGGATTACCTAAGGATTATAGGACTTTCTAAGGTTTGTCACTAGTTGCACGTGTGATGGTTTAAAAGAGCTAACCCGCAGGCCCTTGGGTCGCGGAGGGCTGCAGCTGTAGTGTTGGTGCCGCTGCTACTGCTACCGAAGGTGCTGCTACTGCTGCTGTTGGTGCCGCTGCTACTGCATTTTGCTTTTTAGGCAAAGCAAAAGAAAAACAAGAGAAGATAAACGGGATTGCAGGGTAGGGTAGTTTACGCGGGGAGCCAGTCAGGTGGGGATAAGGCCCTTTCAAGTAGGAGACTTTTAAACACGTTGAGGTTCTGGAGCTGGGGGATTTCGATGTGGTCTGGATTGGAGCTGGTGTTGGGTACCAACAAATATTACAGGTATCGTACGGATGCCGTACAGTAGCAGTTCGACGATTGTGGTACGGAAGGAGAATATTTGTTTGTTGTCAAGCGAATAAGACCGACGGTTAGGACCATATTATTCGTACACCGGTCCTGACCATTTTATTTCCTCCAACAAAACACGGGCACGAGGGCATGCCGGTACACCGTACCGTTGGTGTCGGACTTAGGCGAGCACAGACATTCGTTCGGTCTGGTACTTGCGTTATGTCAACACCTGGGCGGCATATGGGCAGATCTGAATTCGTACATACCTACACTTGTACTGACGACAAGACAGCTTTCTACGTTAACAAGGCCCCTTTTCTCCGCGTAGGTCGGTTGAGGGGGCTGGGTTTTGAGTCCCAACCCCCCATCCCCCCGAAAAACAAACAATCGTTTCCCCGCCAATGGGTTTTCGTTTGCTACAGTAATGTGTTGTTACGGATGCGTCGGGTTGAAGGACTAGCGTATGTTTCGTGCCCTGTGTATGTGTGTGTTTGTACGGCAATTAAACCATTAGCGCATGTGGAAGCCTGGGCCCCCCGAATCCACCCCCCTGGCGAAGTTCGGGTACATCATGTCGTGATTGGATCGTGTAGATGTGATCGAATGTCCTCATCGTGCGCATCGCGATCTTCGGGTTTGGGGATCGTACAATGGATTAGACACGTCACCGCGTTGTCTTATGCACTTCAATCAACTCGCGCGTTTGGAACGTGCTGTGCTGTGCTGCGCTCTTTGTGCATCTTAATATTCGAATACGATAGGCAGATGCAGATCCCGATGCAGTACGCTTGCTTTCGGAATGTCGTACACCCAAGGCAAGGACCCGTGGGGGGGACGTACCAACCCCTGGGGAAGTTTGTCGTGGCTTGGGTTTGCAAGAGGGGAAACCCGGGTTCGTGTCAGATGGCATTGTCATGAATACGGCAATCACTACGTGTCGCATGCTGTACGGTATACAACATCCAGATATTCTCCCGCATAATAAGCCGTTGAAGTCAAGGCATGTATACGCCACGCGCTGGTTTAAGTTTCGGGGCGTTTTGGCGCTCCATGTGTGGTTGTACGGCATTCGATTTTCTACGTGCCTCATAGCGGGAGGCCGTGTCTATGGGCCTCAGGGGACGCAAACACACACACACACACACACACACACACGCACATTCACATTCACAATAAGTGCACAAAAGGCGCAGGATGGGGGGAGATGGGGGGGAAGGGAAAAGAATTTCCGACAGGAGGAGAAAAACCCTGTGTTGTACGCCATGTCATTGTGTGTGTAGGTCACACAAAAGATCGTCGTACGGAAGGACGGAACTCCCGCGCCCCACCTCAACCCCCCCTTGGACCGGAGCGCTTTGTGATATCGTGGTAGTTAGGAAGCGGTGGCGGTTGTACGGCAAAGAATAATATCCCTTTCCCCCCCTCTTTCACGGTGAAATTGAGAGGGGAAAGTGGTTGGGGGAAGTAAAGTGCCTCACAGAGTGCCCCAAGGGATGTCGTGATCACCCTTGCAGAGATTCCCGCGCTATGTGATCGGTACTTTTATTAATGTTATATTTGGTACGGCAGAATCACTGTGTGTCATGCCCAGTGATCATTGACCGTTAGCTAGCAGTGCTACAGCTAACTGCCTTTAATACAGCCCAAGGAAATTCACGGACATAATTGGAGGTGCGCAACTGCCTTCTGATGACGCATTCTGTTGTGTGTGTGTTTGGGACGGAAGTACAGGAGACGGGGGGGAAGGCAGGGGGTTTGGGGCTTGAGCTGGGGGCACTAACGGCGACTTCAGAGCCCCAACCTACAACCCCCAGCCCCTAAACCCCCAACATACACAGATGGCCTTTTGCTTTGGAATGTGCACGAATGGCACGCGTGCCTGTGTTGCCTCGCCATGTTGCCTTGTGCATATGTCGTACAACGTACACCAAACATATGCTTCTTTCCGTATTCGTCCAGTTGTTCGCTTATTAAATCCGATTAAGTGCCTCCCGCCACGTGAAGGATTTTACTTAAGTGGAACATTCAGGGATTGCCGTACCGGTCAGGTCCATGGGTTGGCGCGATTGGCGAAATCAGCATATGAATCTAAATGTACGAAAATATCTCATAATTATTTTATTATATATATCCTTATATGTTTATATGTATGTGTGTATATCATTCATGACCTTGTCAGCTACAGGCTTACAGCGGTATGTCAGATTATGAACATATGAACTATAACCATAACTAACCTAACGGAACCAAACACAACCAAACCCGAGCCCTTATCATCATGTTCGACATTGCCATTTGTCGTTGTACGATCGCAACCACCCATAGATACCCTACCTTATATAGTATATTAGATTTCCAAACCACCCAAACCACCCAACCAAGCAAGTACATCAATTTTGACGCTCATTGGAAATAAAAACGGCAAATCATGATAGCGATAGTGACAGCTGTTACTTGTCTTTGGTTGTGAATACGGTTTTCACAACTATGTTGTGACATGTTTTCAGTTATATTTACTGAGGCTCCTTCCGCTTACACACCATGTCGGTTATCGGTAGTACATAAAACAACCCCTCGCAGAAATTATTATATATTTTCTTCTCTATTTGTAAATAATGCCTTATGATTTAGCTTAATCAGCTACGTCATTGTCGTACTGTCATACGGCATCAACAACATTGTCGTACCCAAATGCTCGTACTCAAATACAAATGGCGTTTTTTCTTTTCACGCTCCCGCTCTGTCCGTCTGTTCATTATCCGTTTGCCCGTTGTTTGTGTGTTTTGTTCGATATTATATTCGATAAAATTCCGCACCCCAAGTTCCCCCAAAGGCACATAGAGAAGATGTGATTGTGTATGTGCCTTCAGCCACGTCATTGTGTTCGTGTGGTCAATGATGGTCTGCCCCTGCTGCCACAGCATGCGGATTGGACATGCACATGAACACGTAATTAAATTGCAAAAGAAAAAAGCATCTCCCCCCGTAAGACATTCAAACACACACTAACGAGGGGAACTTTCAAAAGGGGAAATTTCGTGTTTTGGAGAGGCTGGGGGCGCTGCCTTTCGAAACCCGTAGGGCATCATGTAGCCCATATCAGGAAGTGTCTCGGATTACGTCGCATGTGGCTTCGGGGAAACCGCTCTTTACCAGGTAACACACCCCACACCAGGTACACCAGGTACTTACCGCATTCCACACTCGCCATCCCCCACTCAAATCTCTCTATCAGGCGCTCCGTCGTACAACATTTCAGTCGTACACAATGTATTTCCCCAGTATTGAGCTAGACGATACGGAGAAACAGCAACTTACGAAGCAGCAGTTTTAGCACTGCAGCGACATTTCGGCCTCTCGAACCCCAGGAAGTACATAACGTATTTCAATGTATACTATTTTGGCATCACTGAAAAGCGAGAATGGCGTCTTGACGCCGACCCTTCCGTACACTGTTCTCCGTAAAGTCGTCCTTTCATAAGGCGAGTTCTGTTGTCATTATGCCCCGGTCTTGAATGAATGCCGTACTCACTACCCCTTTAACCGTCGTACTCTGGGTCGTACTGCAGGCGTTGTTCCCCATCAAAATAATCATAGTCGGACCCTGGCATACGGCACGCGTCTCCCCTGCGGTGCCCAGTTACACCATCATCTGGGCCAACAAAATCAGCAGCAGTAGCAGCACCGGCGCCGGCGGCATCAGGTGCCACGGCATCTGTACGGCTGTTCGGCAACAGCATCTCATTCACTCTCCGCCGTACGTTCTGTAGGACAGGCAAGCACGTTTTAGAGGTCATGCAAAACCTAAAATGGCTCTTTATTTTTCAAAATTTAGGATCAAATCGATAGCCGTCAATACTATTTCATGCAAATATATTACTTCCACTTTCAATAACAATGAAATGTAATATTAATAATCAAAATAATAATATAAATTCGACTCCCAAGACTTACCATCTGCAACTGATGCTTCATCCACTCCTGCGAAAGCGGGTTCAACCCACCAACAAAAAAGAGTGAGCTAATGAGTCATTGTGCGCGAACGTGTATATATATCGGGCAAGCTTGCGACACTTGGGTTGAGCTCATGTGTACCATCCAGCAAAACAATAAATCATTTTAAAAACATTTTTGCAAAATACCGAAAAAATAATGGTTAGTTTCTCATATTTTCTCGTCTTGATTTATTTATATTTCTAAAACCCAACCCTAAACCCTAGCTTCCCTAGGCACTGGCGGCCATCCTAATCAAGATCAGACCTGCAGATGCAGCGCATAGAAGTGAGACACGTATTGGATGAATGCCCACGCGTCAGGCTCCCCCCCGCCCTCGTTGTCGGCATCATCATCAGGCTCCTCTTCCGCCTCTCCCGCGGCCGCCGCCGCCGCGTTCTCTGCATCTTTATGGGGTAGGAAAGAAAAATTCTGAAATAAAATATAGCAAAGGTAATAAAAATTAAATAAATAATTATGTAGTGTTGTTTGTGTAACACATTATCATTTTGTTATGTTAGTACTTATGTTTTCGCCCGACTAATGTCCTCGCCCTCTTTCCCCTCCTTCCCCTCCTGCCCAACAGGATCCGCTTTTTCGTCCCTTTTTTCCCTTCTCCTTCCCCTCCCCTGATCTTCACCTACCAAATTGCTGTCGTGCAACGCGACTGCGTTCCAATGCAGCCATGAGCGCCTGATTAGGCAATCCCCATAGATCCACAGCATTGCGGCCGCCGCCGCCGATGCTGTTCCGTTGCCTATTGCGTCCCTCACCGCCATCGCCGCTGTTGTCGCCACTGGCCGTACGGCGATGGTGCCGTACATCGCCGTCACCGTCCTGCTGCCGAGCCCAATCATCATCTTGCAGCCCACCTCTTCTGCTACTGCCGCTGCTGGCTCTTCTCCCACGACTGCTACTGCGACTGTGACTGCTACGGCTACTGCCGCTTCTCTCCCTGTCTTGACTGACAGTGTACCCGGTGGTGCTGCGGCCGCCTCCGCCGCCTCCGCCGCTGGCGCGAGGGCTTTCCGACAGCCGTCGGGAACCTCCCTCCCACCTCCCGAGCGTGTTATCACTTTTTCGCTTCCCTGCCTCAGCCGCCGCCGCCGCTGCCGGAGCCGCTGCCGGAGCCACGCCGAGTTTTCTCCCTCCAGCAGCGGTGCCATTTAGACGTGCTGATGCTTCCATGTAGACGTCCAACAAGTCACCTTTGCCGTTGCCGCCAACGGCGGCGCTACTTCTACGTCTGCTAGCTCCGCCTCCGCCTCCGCCTCCGCCATCCGTACTATTTCTATCGGCAGCGTCACGGCTGCCATTCGACAACGCCCCCGGATTCAATAGCGCCATCCGCCGCCCGACATCGAGCTCCAGGGAAACCCGGTAGAGATGCAGTATCTGAAGCTCGGCCTGTACGACAATAGGATCCAGTACGTTAAGATCCACCGGCAAAACTTGGACAAGGAAATCTGGGAAATGAAAACGCTACTTAGGCAGAGACGCCACGGCCAAGCCTAACAAGGCTAGAAAACATAACTAAAAATCTTGCATTAATAGCTTTAATTATTATGATGCGCCGTAAGCCGTACGCCTTAACCCGCCGTACCTCAAGATCCGTCTGTCGTACGCCACTCGCCGCTAACTTCAATTCCAGCGCCCGCTGCCGCCGCGCTGCCGCCGCCAACATTACACCCATACCGACTCCCGCCGCCACCGCCACCAGCGCCTGCACCGAGGGAGAGGGCGGGAGCAGCGGCGACGTCGACAACTTGCTTTTCGGTAAATACCTTCCCCCCCTTTTTTTTACCCCGTCCCGGTCTGTAACCCCGGCCCCGCACCAATAGCGCCAATAACGTCAGCGATCGGATCCGGAGGCTCCGAAACCGGTTTGACCACTCCAACTCCAGCGACATGGTCACGCGCTCGACCTGCGGGTTCGGTTGTACGACATCATATAAGATCCATCGAATCATAGGCAGATATCGATCGATAGATACAAACTACGCCACACGTACTTCACACACACATACTCCCTAGACCCTGTTTCCCCTTGCCTTATGCATAAATTATGGCACGACACCTTATAGATGATATCTTCACCACGCTCACTGCTTACCTGCGCCTGCAGCATTTTCTGCTTCGCCTCAAACGCCGCTGCGGCGTCGCTCTTGTCGCCCATCTGCACCGCCCGAGCCACCAGCCACTTGAGCTCCCCCTCGTTGACCACTTTGCTGCCCGTGATGGCGCCCCCCCAGCGCCCAAAACGAACCTAATGGCTCCAGAAGAGGAAGAGGAAGTGGAAGAGGAAGTTCAAAATGGTTTTTTTCCAAGCTTGTGGGATGCAAACAAAGATTTCTGATATTTTGGTTCTGGTAAATAACATAAATTTCATTTTCTTGCAAATTTTTTAAATGTAAAACATCCATCATTGTTAAACATTAAGGCCAGGGGAACAAAGATGAGGACGGAGGGAAGCGCGGAAGGAACGGGCGTGTGGGGCCGGAGGTGGAAAGCTGTACGTGGTAGGGATGACGCTTTAGCGTAAACATCGATAAACTGGTTTAGTTTTATAGTTTATAATTACATTAGTTACATTAGTTACATTAGTATTACATTAGTATTACATTAGTATTACATTAGTATTACATTAGTATTACATTAGTATTACATTAGTATTACATTAGTATTATATTAATATTCTATTGTATATGGCATGTAGTTTATTCATCCCATGCATATGCATTCTAAGGTATTAAAATATCTATTTTATGTTTGTGGGATGGGCGGCTTGCTTCGTTAACACGCGGCCACTACCTGGCACTCCCTACCCTCCTCCTGTGTGTGTGTTTCGGGACACCCTCACCCTCAGCCGTACACCCCTTAGGGAAACAAATAAGAGGTGTTACCTATTCAGTTGTTGTCATGTTTACCTCCGCCATCGCAACGGCCCTCAACGCAACTATCACAACCAACACTGCCCCCAACCACCACCTCTACCCGTTGCACTTACCCCAAAACCCCAGCCCCCCTGAAAACTCTCGCTTCCCTGTCCCACGTCGTCATAACGACATAACGGCATAACGGCATAACAACGCGGCAGTACAATGTGAGGTAGGTGGAAGGGTTCAAGCCGCAAACATGACACCCACCGACATCACGGAGTTACAGACGTCGGTGTGTATTACACAGGACATGGGCACCTGTGACCCGTGGGTCCGTTTTGTTTCTTAAGTTCAGCTCCCCCCCCTCAACAAACACACACACACCATCTTCACATGCGTTCCGGTCCCACCTCACTTAAAGTGTACGTCTGTACGGGCACGCCGTTGTCCGTATAGTCCGAAGTAAGTCGGGCCAACTGAAGGGAGCTGGCCACGTCATCGATTTGCAAAACCCGAATCCCGAAGATCCCGGATCCAGGCGCGTACGATACTACCATGCCGTCGTAATCGCCCATCTTGACAAGTGCGCCTGTGCGTGTTCAAGTCCCCCCGGACACGGGGATGAGACAATGTGAGGATGTGTGTTTATGTGTATGTGTATGTACATGGAGTGGTTATCTCACGGGTCAGGCAGTACATGAGAAATATTATACTGCCAAGAATGAGAAAGAGTACGGCTCTCTGCTGCTGGACGAGCGAGTGAGTGAGTGAGTGAGTGAGGGGCGAAGACCCAAAGGAACACCGAACGAGCGATTCAGCAGCAGAGAAAGGGCTGTGCCCAGTCGAACGATTTGCAGGATATGTCTGAGTAGTAGACGACTGGACCGCAGTGGGATAGCGGGTTATTTATTCCCATGGCAGCAGCGCCAGGTAGCGATCAGTGCAATGTTAATATTAACATTGGTGCACCGTAGTGCGGATATACTAAGAGGGCATCTCACTCTCACTCATCACACCTCGCACACCGATTCATTGACATGCGATATATTTGCGCATCGAATATCCGGGTACTCTTGGGTGCGCCGCCAGCAGCGAAACAAGTATACATATATATATATTGTGTGTGTGTGTGTGTTTTGGCTACGATGCTATCGTACGCCATATTGTGCCTCTCTCCCCACCCACCCTCATCATTTTCAGTCCCAGGAAGGAGCTGTACTCCGGGTGCGCCGCCAGCAGCGAAACAAGTATTTATTGTGTGTTTTGGCTACGATGCTATCGTACGCCATATTGTGCCTCTCTCCCCACCCACCCTCATCATTTTCAGTCCCAGGAAGGAGCTGAGGACAGGTATCCAGAAAGTACGACCCCATGTACCTGAAACTGTACGAGTGCTAACTCCCCTAACCAACTTAACCGAACTACTCACCCACAAAGTTCCGCATGTCGTTATCCCGGTTGCGCTCCTCCTCCCGACTGATCGTCACCACCTTGTCCGACCGCACCTCCGAAGCCTCGTCGCTGGTCTTTACCTTCACCACGTACTGCGTGCTCGGTTTGAGCTTCTTTATTTCGTACTGCAATTGTTCATATCGTATAACATAATTTTGTACAACATACAACACCTGATCAATATTTTCAAATACTACATAAATGAACAAAAATTAAATATGACGAATATAATTGTTCATCATGGTACAAAAAGTCTTCTTGCACTTGGGGGTTCGTGAATATCATCTGTAGTACAATATCATCCGTAGTACAATATCAACTGTATAAACGATCTAAAAGTAATCACAAAACAAAAATAACAGAAACTTTTTTGTGTCGGTGTATTTCCCTCTTACCCTCTATTGTCAAAAAACAAGCCCCCGGGCGTCGCCCACCTTTTTTCGTTACCCTCGTCCACCACCCAACAGCCATCACAACGGGGACATTTGACATAGCACGATATTGATATCCGAAAAAAATATTCACGCCCTCATGCTGCCGCCCCGGCATGCCCCGGGCTCATCTTAATTCCACCAACCATTTTAACAAATTGGGTCTTTAATGAAAATAACAAATTGTAAACAACGCATGGATAGCCAACGTGTTACCTCAAAATACTGCGCCTCTCCCAACATGGGCTGCCGTACAGCTAGCTCCGGACCCATTATTGATGCAGGCGTCAACATCACCTGAGTACCAAACACCGACCCGGATTTCTGCAGTACGGGGATGGGTACGGCAGCCAATACGACGAGGTCTAGCCGTACCGTCCCAGATCGGAATATGACAACGACGGTACGTGAACATGAATATGACTATTGATACCTTAACGATTATAACGATTATAAGTGACAGGTCATTAGCCATATACAGCGAACGTACGACATGTGTATGACATCTGTGTATGTGCATGTGTGTTGGTGGGGTCCTGCCGTACCTTGTAAAATATTTTCAATGCCTCACTGTAGGGCGCAGCCTGGTAAAAGCCAATGACGAGTGCCGACGAGGAGGCCCATACCTGCAGCACATAGCAGGAGAGCGCGGAGAACTGAACATCCCCGCCCCGTAGTACGGCAACTTAGGGTGCTCAAGTACGGCATCATCTGACGCTGTCGCAAACGGTTTTCGCGCCACGCATTCCTTCCATTCCGGGATGCGTTGTTTCCACAAGAACCCACAAGAACACGTTGCAACCAGACAGGTGTCAAATGTTTACTGAGGAGCTTCGTGGGTACCGTTGTTTGTAGTTAATTGGCTGGTTCGTTACCCTAGGCATGTCGACGGCCAGCCGTACGCGACTGAGTCAACTGTGAGAGTTGACTGATCCCACACACCCCGCCCCGCTTCCCCCAACAAAACCTTTTCAGGTTTGGAAAGCTGCCCAGGCTGAAGGACGATACGGGCTGGTTGTTGGGGAAGGGGGGGAGGAGGAGAAGTGCTGGCCGCCAGATCGCTACTTCCCGTCGCCATGCGGATTGAATGGCGGGCGGCGATGGGTTCTGCCCGCCGTGCAAATCCTTACTGAACTTCTTGTCTCAAAAATAAATGTAATGATCGCCACAGCACCAGCATTTGTACCTATAGTGTATGTAACCCATAAATATATGTTCCATGTAATAATTTCAAATGATACGTTAAGTTACCATTTCGTGAACGTAAGAGATGAGATGATGAACTAACGAAGGGTAACGTGACTCTAGTCACGTCGTTCGCGATGTAACGTATAAGTTTAGGTCGAGGGGGGGTGGTCCTACGACCCTGCATTGGTTATCCCGAAAAGCTGGCTAGGACAATTTCCTATGAACTTTGAGAGCTCAGCGGTTTATGTTTGGCTGCAAAATTCGGAACGTTGGTGGTACGCCGTAACGGCAAGCAATTAAGTTTTATACCATCTTTTACCAGTAAGACAATTATTAGGAATAGCTATATGCAGGTTAATGTTATAAAGTTGTGGATTGCTATGCGCCAGGGGTTGTGTCCACTCGGCCCGAGCAATCAGTGAATGTGGCCCGGAACTAGCCGGGGCTATCTTTGGGCATCTCAGGCTTAAAAATATCGCAGTCAAACGAGCATTGCGATGAAAGGAATGAAAGTCATGAAGATTCTGTGTATAAAGAATGTGCAATACTGGTTTCCCGTGGACAGTACAATATGCCGCGTAAAATTGCCTACGTTGAATGCCTCACGTTTCTTGCCATGTGTGTAAAAGTTACATGCCATGAAAATCACTGCAAATATTGGACGGAATGCAAGGAAGATGCAAATAATTTCGATATGCGTAAGGACTTGCAAAATATCATTCATTGTCCGATAAACGAGCTCCGGGTGAGTTATAACCGGGATTGCGTTGATAAGAAGTGCCTTGACCATAATATGGTAGTTATGTCCAGGCGAGCAGCCATGTACCTCACCATGAATCAAGCCGACCGATTGTACACAGCTTCCATAGTTGTATAAGCCATTATTCAATAGTTGCCATCTAGGTGGGAATGGAATCCAGGCAAACTGCCGTACGATAAATCCCTGGCACTACCCTGATATTTATTATGATAATTTGATATGTTTAGGTACACACTCACTTGGATCACATTTCTTGTATCCTTTCCCGTAAACAACATGGCCCTGGTAAGCCAGCACTCAAGAATTTATATGATGTCGATATGAAAGGATTGATCGATGTATCGATTTGCGCGATCTATCGCTGCACCCAATTAATTAATTTGGTTTGGTTTGCAGGGTTCCCTTTCTCGTGTCAACGGGCGCATCAGCACCTCCCGCGTCGTCTCCGCCGCTGGTCGTGTGGTAGGTATTTGTTGGACTTGGGCTGTGTCCGTGATCGTTTAATCAGTGTCAACTCCTGCTTATTAACATAAAGCTTTACGCGCCTTCGTCATTGCATGACACATTCGCGTTGACGGCATTGTCAGATCTACGCACGCATTCTCGCGCTGGCGCAAGCTAACCAATAGCCCAATATTCCACTGGCGTGGAGCGCATCGTGTGGTTTATTAATAGAATGGTGGTATGGCGATGAAGATCGTGGCACAGTCGCCTAAGTTGGCTGAACGTCATTGAACCCAAGTGCTTTTCGTCATTTGCTGCAGAGCTTCCCTTTGGGAAATGACTTTTTTACACGTTTACCCATAAACTTTGTAGCATCTCTTCCATCAAGCGCACGGCGGTTGCTTTCGTCCTCCTGCGCTTTGGAACTTCAGAGTTGAAATGCTTTGGACTCGTAACGTATCATTGCACATGTCCACTCTTCCCCAAAACCTAAACTTTGCAGGCTGTGACCGTGCGTGCTGCGCACAACCCCGCCGCCATCACAAAGAAGGTACCACATCCCGGCGACTCTTCTCAGCTGTATTGTGATTTGGGTCGTAAGGATGTCGGATTTTGGAGCATGAATTTCGCGTACTAGAAACTACTAAAAAGGGAGGATAGACTATGGTAATGGACTTTTGGGAGGTGCAAATTTACTTCTGGGTTTCGGTTTGGGGCAGTTTAGGGTTTTAGGGATCCTTCATGGGGATGAGGTGGGGGACGATTTACTTACACAAAATGTGGGACATGATGACAAACGAATTGTGCCATTTGTATATAATTGATAATGATCAAAACAGGTGTACTTCGACGTTAACATTGGCGCCAACAAAGCTGGCCGCATCGTCATTGGTCTGTACGGTAATGATGTACCCAAGACCGTTGAGAACTTCCGGGCCCTATGCACGGGAGAGAAGGGCATAGGCTACAAGGGCTCACCCTTTCATCGCGTCATCAAGTGAGTGTTTTACATTGGTTCAATGCTGATTTTATCCTTTCAAATCTTCGAAAGAAATTTTAATTATAATGGTTCATATAATTTACGATCAAGCTTTGAACATTTAGCAATTTTTAATAATATATAGGACGGGTTGGATAGGCCGATGGGGCAGTCGCCGATGGAGGCTGCGGTCTCGTGTGTTCATTGCCCCCCCACCTGGTCATGCGGATTCCCGTGTCATTTGAACTTCCCATAAGGGCCCTACGATTGCGTCAACCCATCTCCCGCCGGCCACCGGCAAACACACACGCGCACATCATTCCTCCCCTACAGTCCCCAGCAACTTACCCCCATTTCCCTTCCCTCTTATCCTGCTCCCGGTAACCATCCTCGTGCCCAACCCTTACCGGCAAACTCGTGGCGGTTGCTGGTTAATGGTTGACCATTTGTTTGACGGTTAATCAGGCAATTCATGATTCAGGGTGAGCTACGATGGGGAGAGTGCGCCCGCAAGCTTTACTGAACCATACCGTGGAAGGGAGAACCAGGATGTGTGTGCGTGTGTGTGTGTTTGAGGGGGGATGTAGTAACCGCCACATGGTGCTTTTGTTGTTGTTGTTAGGGGGGTGGGTATTGGTGATGGAAAAACTATCTGATAACTATTTCGTCATGTTTTCCGCACCGCACCGCACCGCACCGCACCCCACTCCTCCCACCTCACCTGACCACCTCCCTCACCCCACCCCACCTCATCTCTGGAAATCCCACTCCAGGCGGTGACTTCACGGCAGGTAACGGCACCGGCGGCAAGTCCATCTATGGCGCCCGTTTCCCCGACGAGAACTTCAAATGTGAGTGTGAAGTGTTGGGTTTGGGGAACAAAGAGGAGTTGGCGGAGGCGGGCGACGGCGTTTTGGAGGAGTTGAAACAACCACCAACCACCCTGGTGGAACGAGGAAATCCACGCTCTTATATCTCTCCTACTCTCGCACACCCATCACCCCCCCTAAAACCGTAAACCCTAATCTTGAACCCCCCCCTTTGACACCCAATTGCACAGACCGTCATACCGGTTCTGGCATTCTCTCCATGGCTAACGCGGGACCGGACACCAACGGAAGCCAGTGAGTCGAACCTCGTTGTCAAATGACGCTAGATCAGAGAGGGGGGGGGAAGTGCCAGAGCAGAGGGGGGGGAAGTGCCAGAGCAGAGAGGGGGGGGGAAGTGCCAGAGCAGAGGGGGGGGGGAGTGCCAGAGCAGAGAGGGGGGGGGGGAAGTGCCAGAGCAGAGAGGGGGGGGAAGTGCCAGAGCAGGGGGGGGGGAAAGTGTGTGTAAGTGAAGGTGCATGTGTGTTCGTGCAAGTGCAGTGTGTCTTTTAAGTGCATCTCTAGTGGGTATGGAATTTAGTGTAAAGCAACGTCCCATTTGTGTTAGCTCCCAAATGTGCCAACTAATCACGAATCACGAATCACTTTTTCTCGATACTTCAGTATCTACCACCGGTCTTTCTACCCCATATATCTCTCCCCTCCGCCCTCCCCTCCACTTTCTCAACTCTCTCAATCTCTTGCTGTTGGTGGGCTCGCTCAGGTTCTTCATTTGCACAGTGCCCACGCCCTGGCTGGACGGCCGGCACGTTGTGTTTGGCGAGGTGGTGGAGGGGTTGGACGTCGTGTCAAAAGTCGAAAACTTCCCGACGGGTCGCGGCGACCGCCCCGTGGAGCCGATCACCATCTCAGCATGCGGGGAGCTGTAAGAGATGACAGACGGCAGAGGAGGGGGAAATCTGTACGGATGATGTATGTGTACGGATACTCGGTTTATGGATATGAGGAAATGCGTACGGATAATGCTAATGAAGGTATTTTTTCTGTCGGCAATTCAGGGGGTGCTAGCAAGTTCTTTATGCGTGGCTTTGAAAGGGATTTCGGGTTAAAAGGGGTGATTTAGTGAACAGCTTGAGACTAGCAATGGTGAGGAGGGGGGGCAGGTAATGAAGGGAAGTGGGTATTTGTAGGAGAAGGGGAGGGGTGTATGTATGCATGACATGGTTGGAAAAAGAGAAGTTGTGTGGGGCTTTAATTTATGTTCGGCGGTTGAAGGAACGGTGTCCAAAATGCAACGGTGTGATGGTGATGGACGAGGTGGGCCAGCATGGAAGGAAGAAAATTAGACTGTTTGCTGGAAAACAAATCTTATATACCTTCTTAATTACATCGTAAGGAATTTTGTGGAAATGAGGTTTTGTGGAAAAGAAGTTCAACATCGAGTCAAGACGCAGCACACGATGGGAAAAGGATTCTCTGAAACATAATTAGGCGGTTACCGTGGCAGCCGTACGGATGAAGTGACCATGAAATGTTGAAATGAAATGAGTTGAGAATTCCTAAAGTAATACGTATTGCTGATATATTGCATTACGGCTTTCTGGCAGTGTCATACAACTTTTTAACTGAAAAACATGAACATGAACTTGTCTCAGGGTTTTAAAACCTGAATAAATCAAACAAATTTTGTCTTTAACACATGCCTCAAACAGACACAATTAAAAGGGCCGAAAACTTCACTATATGTACAATCTGCTTCGGCTTCGGGACCGAAGAAAACTCTTGAAAATGGAAACTAGTTAACAGATCAAGTCTGCGCTTATACAGCTATTTTACGCTACAATTGCAGAGTCTAAACCCTTTTCTAAAACAACCCTTATCAAACCCAGCTGCAAAAAACCTGCACTGATAACATCCAAATAATGGCGATCCAAAGCTCTTAATTGCAAACTTCCTGGAACCCTAAGTTCTACCGCACTGTGGCCACATTGCTTTGCGTGTGAAGTTTTATATCCTAACGAGGCAACATCGCGATGACAGAGGCGGCGGCGGCGGCCAAACTGGTATAAGTCTCTCCGCCAATCCTCCGTCTCTCAGTGAGAGCACTTCAGTAGGCTACCGACACCACGCCGCCGCCGCCGCCGTCGCCGGCACGCTGTACACAAGTGGTAACCAGTCTCCGCGTCAGCATCGCCACCGTGGCCATCGTCAGCGGTTCCCAGTTCACGTCTCCAAAGAACACGACGGCGCCGCTGCCCACCTGCGCGGCCGCGAGTGCGGTCTTATCCGGCTCGACCCGCTCACCCTCCATGAGCGGAAGGGAGTGGGTCCGCGCGCCAAGCGCTGTGGCGTAGATACGTTCCCAAGGTGGGACGTCGTACAGCATGCAGGCCTTGACGTTGTAGTCTCTCGGAAGGCTGGAGGCGAGGTCGCCGAGGAGCGGGTTGGCCACGTTCAGCTTGTGATCGGTCCTGCGCGTTTCAGCACCGGACACTCACCTCCGGAATAAATAAATAAATAACATATATTTATTATATTATATATAATATTTATTATATTATATATAATATGTATAATATAATATAATATAATATAATATAATATAATATAATATAATATAATATAATATAATATAATATAATATAATATAATATAATATAATATAATATAATATAATATAATATAATATAATATAATATAATATAATATAATATATATATTATATTATATTATATTATATTATATTATATTATATTATATTATATTATATTATATTATATTATATTATATTATATTATATTATATTATATTATATATATCTGTGTGTGTGTAAATATGAGAAAGACATGCGTTATTTCATGTGGGAAGGAGAATCCAATGTAGGTTTGACTAGTCAGACCTGGACCGACAGATAGACAAGACAGATAGACAGGTAGATACGGAGAGCTCCTACACCTTAGCTCCTTCGCCTACCTGCTGTAAAACGCCCTGTCCATAGTCCAAGGCAGACCGAAGAACTCCTGCATCACCGCTGCTGCCGCACGCTCGCCATGCAAAACCAGCACGCCGCCGCCCCGCACCCAGCCCGTCAGTACGTCACGCCAGGGCCCATTGCCCCATGGGTAGGTGGGTCGCCGCGGCCTGAAGCTATCGCCGGAACCCAGACCTAGCACAACGCAGGCATTGTAATCACCACTCATCAACCGCTGCGCCAGCGCTCTTTGCGCCGGTTGGTTGCCTTTGCCTTTCTTGTACATTGCGACGTCGACCCACGCGCCGACGTCACTGCGTAGCGCCCCCGCAGTGGCGGTTAGGAACGGGTCGTTGCCTTCCCCAGCATCAGGACCAAATAAGTGCAGCCCTCCGATCATCAGCACGCGAAGCGGGGAATGGAAGGCGGCGGGGGGAGGGAAGGCGGCGGCGGAAGGGAAGGCGGCGGCGGCGCCGCCGCCACCGCCGCCGCGAGCATGAGGAGCACCACTGCCACTGACTTTAGCCTCGCCGTCACCGTCTTCATCCTCCTCGTCTTCGGTGTACCCATCTGGGTCAAGTGCGACGAAGGTGTTTATCAAACTACCGCCCCTACACTGCGAGCCGCCGCCATACACATCAGGCCGCAGCATCGCCTCTGCGCAAAACCCCCCGCCGACGTACCACGTGCTAGTGGTCAGACCCGCGCCCGCCAGTAACTGACCCACGGGTCGCGCCATGGGTCGGTCGACGCACGCGCTGTCGGCGATGTCACCGCCCGGGATCCAAATCGCGTACGGCCGCTGCGGCGCTTCACGCGGCATGTTGAGCGTCGGCACATCCGCGGTTGGCTCCAGAACGGCTTGCAGGGTGAAGAGGGCCAGGTCGTGTGCTTCCAGACGTTTGCTGGGGTCCACCACCTGCCCGGAGAAGAAGAACGAGACGCCCACGACCAGGGGGGGAAGGGACCAAGGGGGGGGTAGGACCACGGCGGCGATGGGACCAGAGCTGGGGTAAGGAAAGCGCTTTTAGGTTTTCCGTACACTACATTGCATTTTTATCATTTACCCCATTTAGGATAAATTTCCTTCGACACCTATACGAAGTAATTAAAACACAACTTAGCTGTGCGCAAGTTGCATTTCATCTCCCGTAAAAACAAAACCAAGTTAATTAATTTTAAATAATTATACCAAAAGTATGTAACATAACTATTTTCTGGTCTCACCAGGAATTTGAGCATGAAGTGTGAACGCGCCTCCAGCGCAAACAGCACTCGCTCACGGGGCGCTAACACTGCCGCCATCTCCCTGTGCATGGAGCAGAGCTCAGTTTGGCCCTCGCGCTGCAGGTGCCCTGCCCAGTCGGTCAGGCCCTGCCGGCCCACAAGCTTTAGCTGCACCACGTAATTCCGACCGAGATCCGCGGGAGGAAGGGCCTTGGCGCGAGCCAGCAGCTTGCATGCGGCCTTGTGACCTCTGCGTTTCCATCCGACGCGCTGGCACTGCGTCAAAAACCGGCATGCGTTCAGGTCGTAAATTAATCATATCATATGAACATAAGTGAGGTTAAAGCATGATGGGTTATGTGTGTATGTTGCTTGTATAGACAGGACCGTGCTTTTACTTGATAAATGCAACAGGCAGGCTGCTTGTGTGCTTTTCGTATGGTTCAGAGTTAGTGCCTCTAGCAAAGTCTTTCAGTCTGTCGGTCGGTTTTCCGCTTTTTGGAAGAAATGGAGGGCTGCGGCGCATGACATGCACGATTGGGTGGGAGAGCGATTGACTGATTCCGGCCCGACACCGCCAGAGCAAAAGGCGTGCTGATCGCCGGGCTGCTTCCTCAGTTACCAATTTAACTATTATGCGATACAAGGGAGGCTTCTGAGAAGGAGGCTTGTTGAAACTTGGTTATGCAAAACCCACTATGCCCTGGGTTGCCGGGAGGCTTGCCTCTATGTTGCAGTACGCCGTACACTTGCAGGCGCCACACCACAGGGATTGACCATGTTGGATAGCTGTTCCACATCCACCACAGACAAAATCCTCGTCCTCCTCATCGTAATTGAAGCTCTGGGGCGGCAGCGGCTGAGCGGGCCTACTACTGGCAACGCGATTCCCCGATGCCTTGCGAGCGACTTTCGCGTTAAAACGAGCGTGGAAGGCATCGACTTTCGACCTCCGTTCCCCCAGCTCCATTATATATAAGCTTGAGCCTTGTGTTATGCCTTTCTTGCAGCTGCCTGTCGGCGTGGCCCTGGTACTTTTGGGAGATTGTGGGGTGCATATATGCTGAACTAAAGCCCTACTTGGTGACTGCTATACTCTTCTCATCACGTGTCGTCAGGATAACATGCTGAAATCTGTTGGAAAGATGTTGCCACTTGTATTTAATTACGACATCAGCCAAACTGCCAGATCGCGCCGTTCCGCAGAAAATTCTGTATCACCGAGACTGTTCGATAGTTACATTAGCATATTAAAGGGAAGGTCCAGGATAAAGATTGCATCTGCTTTTTTAGGTTGTGCGGTTCCGGAGGCGACGAGACGGCTTACTAAAATGTAAGCATGGCCTACACAGTTCCTGCTAAAACGGATACAAAGTTTATAATTACAGAGTGTTCCGAATAGAATGGTAATGATGACAACGGGGGCCGCAGCGGTAGCGCTGCACCTGGCCATGCCGCAGCGTATGATGACCCAAGAAAGGTCACAAAAAGGGCCCGCGAGGTCCGAAGCGCTTTGACAAATTATCGCCAGGCTACTTCAAATTGGCTCTGCAATACCTGAAACCCATCCTAAACAGCGATATCCAACCCGCCAAATCCTCCTCCGGTTGAAAACGAAACGAAAGCCCAAAACCCCGAAACTGAATCCCCTTTTTCTCAATACCATTTAGCGCCTTATGAGCCACTACCTCCTCAAGTGGTCTTCAGACGTTGTCGCATAAACTAGCCTTTTGTCTTCTCCCTTTTTTCTCTCATCCCTCACACCTCCTTCCCCGCATATATACCCCCGCTCCCCTCCCTTCATCTATTGGTCCTCCGACGCAGCGGCACTCCCCACCCTCAACATCTGCCAAGGGTGTTTCCCGCAAATACACATACACAAACACATATACACATAAACACAGACATAGACGCGCACAGCCACATAGACAATATTTTTTACTTTACTTACCCATCATACCGCTAATAGCTTCCCCCTCATACAGCCCCCTACGCGTCCATACCCGTCCTTCTTTTGGACCCAGTTGTTTTCCGTACGCGAAGATTTGCCGTACGCGCCGTACACGTCCCCTCCACGACTCACTGCCAGCCTACTTTACACACTGCCCTACGGCACGATACTGTTCATCCAAATTTTATTATGTCGTGTTGCAAACTCCGAAATGCGAGAAAATTATGACATTGGTGTCTGTAGAACTGCAACGGCCTGAAGTGTACGAGAAAGCTCTGAAATGATTGTCAATCTTACCGTCCGCCGCTTAACAGCACAGACAGACAGCGCAACACAAACAGACAGACGGACAGACGGACAGACACACAGACGGACAGACAGACAGGCAGGCAGGCAGGCAGCAAAGTCAGACCGACAGATTGGCGGGAGGATCGGTATGAGTATAAGTACGAGCGCTCTCCTCCAAAGCAATGCTGGAAAGATAAACCACAAGAACTGGATATCAATGTAATCCACCATAAGGCCCAAACAGAATGAAACCCGGATGAAATCCGAATCCAGATCCGAATCCAATCACTACGACAAGATCCGTCATAGCCGCCACTAACTCCCCCGCGCACATCAGCCAAGCAAGATCACCAGTCTCCAGCGTGAGGTGGCGGCTTGGTCGGCTGCGCCCCCGGCACCGCCGGTGGCGCTGTTGAAAAGGACGACGTCGACGGAGGCGGCGGCGGTGCTGCCGCTGCCGCTGCCACCGCCGTTATGGGTGCCTGATGAACAGCGCGCCAGGCAGAAGACGTCGTCGTGGCCCCCTCCGATGGCGACGATGTCGTGTACGGCGCAGCGGCGGCTGTGCCGTACTGCAAAGCGGGAGCCTGATAAGGAGAGGAGTGCACCTGAAGATGAGATCCAGAGGAAACGGGTTCCCGGGGCGAGGGCCTGAACTGCGTCGGCGGTGCGGACGGCGGCGGCGGCGGCGGCAGGGCGTGTGGGTATGAGGCGACGGATGATGACTCAGTAGACAGTCCTACGGGTCGGAAAGATGGCGGCGGCGGCGGCGCCAGGACGGCCGCGACGGCCTGATGAGACTGCACCTGGGCCGTCGACGCCGTCGTAAAATGGGAGTATTGATTGGCCGACTGTAGCTGCTGCTGCTGCGGCGGCGGTTGCGGCGGTTGCGGCGGCGGCGGCGCGACCACAGCTGCTGCAAAAGGGCTCGACGTGGCGGCAGTAATAGTACCCGTCTGACTGTACGGCAACGGCGGCGGTGGCAGCGCCGCCGCCGCCAGATCCGGCTGCTGCTGATTGCTAACGGCCTGCGCGTGCGCGGGTCCATCTGCGGAAAAGAAGGGCGGGCGCTGAAGCAGCTGCTGCTGCCGGTGCGCCGCCTCATCTTGACTAAGCAAAAATTGAACCCACTGATCCGCCAGCGAGTCGCCGCCGCCGCCGCTGGCAGCGGCGGCGGCGGTGCCGAGGATGCCCCCAGAGGAGCCCTGTGACCCAGCCCTCACCAGCATCCTGCCGGCACCGCTGACCAAGGCCAGGGGCGCTCCCGCAACGCGGCTGAAGAGGCCTCGGCGGGCGCCCATAAGGCCCAACGCCGCGCGGTCGTCGTCGCTCATGTTCAGCATACGAGCCATGAGTTGCAGTACCTACAGGGGTAGTGAAGTAAGAAAGGGAGGTACTTAACGATGTGTTAATTGTCAGTTAGTTTTCAGTTAAGAATGTGTGAACTGAGAAGGTGTGGTTAAGGTGTGCAACCCCCTCCCCCCGATCCAAGGGACGGGTCACGGGTTAGGCATTCGAGTTGGGAGGGCGAGCGGCAACTCCCTACTCGGTTTAGGGCCAGATAGAGGTGCGATCTCAGTCCTGGATTGGCCGTCGCCACGAAAGTGCTCCTGTGTGTACGTGTGTGTGTATTGA
Source organism: Volvox africanus (assembly GCA_030268105.1). NCBI lineage: Eukaryota > Viridiplantae > Chlorophyta > Chlorophyceae > Chlamydomonadales > Volvocaceae > Volvox > Volvox africanus. The sequence continues at coordinate 457,863 of BSDZ01000038.1, forward strand.
GGGGGGAGGGAAGGGGGGAAGAGTTGTTCTTTGGCACGCACTCTTCGGCAAGAGTTGTGCTCCCCTCCTTCCATCCCCCCTCTCCCCCTCCTACCACCCCAGCCGTCCCCTCTCCCAATCCTCCTCTCACCCCCCACCTTCTCCTCCCCCTCCCCTTCATCTCCAACCCCCTCCCCTGTCCTTCCTCTTTTTCCCAAGCCTCACCTCTTTGCTATGGTTTCTCTGAAAGTACGTCAGCAGCAGCTTCCCCATGATACGGCGATCCACCATGCCGTTGGTTTCGGAGCTCATCGCGGCCGCCTGCGCCACCGCCTGGTCCAGGGCTCGGCGCAACATGGCGCACTCCTCTGCTGTACGACCCTCGGAGGCGATCACAGCCGCCAGGGATGCACGAGTCTGTGAGGTGAAGGGGGGGTGGGGAGGTCGAGGGAAGGGTGAGAGAGAGGGGGGTTAACGATCAACACAAGCTTAAGAAAAAATATAACGTTATCCTCAGAACAGTTAAAAAAGATCTTAAACTTCATTTTCTACGTATCCAAAGCCAAATGAAAGGGGGTCATTCAACCTCAGATGTGACCGGCTCGCCGCACCTGATCCACCAGCTTCTCAGCTTCCTGCTTTTCCGCCTGTACCGCCTGTACCGCCGCCTGCGCCGCCGCCAACTCCTGCTGCAACTTCGCCACCTTGTTCGCGGTGGCCCGTACCTCGAGACGCAGCTTCTCAGCAGCTTCGCTTTCGTACGTCAACTCTCCCAATGCCGCCTGGCACGTGAGACCGAGAGGGGACGAGGAAATCAGGTAGTAAGGGGAGGGACCTGTGTCAAAACCAAACCCCAAAACAAGCACTACGAGTCTTGTAACTCTTCCCCCCTTCCCCCCATAAACACACACGCAATCCCAAAACACACACACGTTCGCCTTCCCCATAATGCTGAATAAACGTCCACCTGTAAATTCTGGATCTCGGTGTCCTTGAGCTCCAACGCCTCATTGATTGCTGTGTACGACAGAGCATCATCGAGCGGACAGGAGCACGGGCAACACGGAGGAAAGAGGAGAGAAAGAAGAAGGTCAGTGTGGAACTAACTGACGCACTAACCACCAACCATAAAGAAGAAAACGCGCGGCTCCGTACAACATGTTGCACTAGCGACCCAACCCACAGCTACCGGAGTAACGATTTAGGAGGGGCGGTTGAGAGGGCGGTTGAGAGGGCGGGTTACACGAAGAACATTCAAACCAGATGGGTGCAAGAGGTGTTGCCGGTCGGTTAGGTGGCTGGTGGTTAAGTGGAATCGCTAAGTAGTGGTTGGGTGGGTGGTCGGGTTTGCGGTTGGTTTGCTGGGTGGTGGGGTGGTTGGGGTTGTTAAAGCCGCAGCCAGCTAAAGCCCATTCATGGAGGTACAACTGACAAGGCTTCGTCTGTGCTTGCGTGTGATTTGGGTTTTGCTCTTCCGTTCGTACATTTCATCCCCGCCTCCTGTCGCGCCGCCGCTACACGTGATGCCTCCAGCGCCTCCTGCAGCTCCGAAACCAGCCCCTTGTAACGTTCCTCGGCAGCCTTCACTTCAGCCTCTACCCGCCAACCGACCTAACGACCGCTCAACAAGAATGGGAGGGAAGGCGGGTTGGGGGAGGGCGGAAGAGGGTTGGGTCGGGTGAGGTGAGGTCCGGTACGGCAATTGCTATAGATGGAATGGCGCAAAATTAACTCCCAACTAAATTCCTAACCAACAAACACATACACGTTCGGTTGTATGCACACAGAGGGTACCCGGGGGCGTTATGCCATACCTTATCTTCCTCCTCCTCCTGCTCCTGCAACATCTGGGCCTTTAATCGTAGTAACTGTCCCTTCAGCCTCTCCCGCTCCGAATCCGCCGCTTCGAGCGCCGTACGGAGCTCCGAAACCTCTGACTCGAGGGCCAACGAGATGGCGTGAGAGGCTGCCGTCGCTGAAACCGCTGATCCGTCCGCGGCGCCGCTGATGTGTACGGCACTAACCGCGGCGTCGGCGGCAGCGACCATACGAGGCGAGAGGGAGCTCTCTTGTCGACTTGCCTGTTTTGGAAATCAAAAACGCTCATTGGTCGCGAAGGAACTAAAATGATGAAGAGAGGAATGAATCTTTAGCTTTAAGCTCTTATAAATCTGCTAAACTATACAGTATGTTTGTGTCAACGTATTTGTATAATATCGCTTAACATTAAATGCAATCTTGCATTTCATTACAGATGCAGTATTAAAATAAAAGCCATACATAAAAATACATATTTACATATTAACATCGCTTTCAAAGACAAGGGTACCTGTTTATCAAGCCCAGTAAACGTGTGGTATGTGTTGTGTGGTATGTGCATGTGTATGTGTATGTGTATGTGTATGTGTATGTGTATGTGTATGTGTATGTGTATGTGTATGTGTATGTGTATGTGTATGTGTATGTGTATGTGTATGTGTATGTGTATGTGTATGTGTATGTGTATGTGTATGTGTATGTGTATATGTATGTGTATGTGTATGTGTATATGTATGTGTATGTGTATGTGTATGTGTATGTGTATGTGTATGTGTATGTGTATGTGTATGTGTATGTGTATGTGTATGTGTATGTGTATGTGTATGTGTATGTGTATGTGTATGTGTATGTGTATGTGTATGTGTATGTGTATGTGTATGTGTATGTGTATGTGTATGTGTATGTGTATGTGTATGTGTATGTGTATGTGTATGTGTATGTGTATGTGTATGTGTATGTGTATGTGTATGTGTATGTGTATGTGTATGTGTTGTGTGGTATGTGTATGTGTATGTGTATGTGTATGTGTATGTGTATGTGTATGTGTATGTGTATGTGTATGTGTATGTGTATGTGTATGTGTATGTGTATGTGTATGTGTATGTGTATGTGATGGGGAACCAGTCGGGGTGAAGACGGGGGACCCGGGGCCAGAGTTCGGTTGCTTTCTGTTAATTCAGTTCAGGCCCTCACCAGTTGCGGCGTTGTAGAAGCTGATGACGTCGCCGCCACCACCGCCTGCATCTCCTCGCGCTGCTGCGCCAGGTGCTGCTGGTACACGTGAGTCAGCTGACGGAGCTCCGCCGTTGCGGCGTCACGTTCCGCCGCCGCCGCCGCCAGCTGCGCCGCCAGTGTGCGAGCCTCGTTCTGCACGCGGGAGGCCTCTGAGGTGGCGGAGGCGGCGGACGCATGCACCGACTCCAATTGACCCTGTACGGCAGCAACAAGCGTTGAATGTGTACGGCAGGTGGGCGGGCTCACAAAATCGTCAATACCCACTAGACTGATGTCCAATGAAACGTAGTGATTGTACGGCATTCGCGGCACAAATGTAAAAGTTCTTTTCCTGAATAGAGCAGCAACGGCCATAAAACCGCAGCAACTGTAGCAGCAGCGTCATATGCCTAAAGCAACAATGCATTACGTACCTGCAGACGTCGAGCTTCCGACTGAAGCCGCAGTACCTCCCCTCGTGCTGCCGCCAGTTCTTTTTCCGTATGACTGTCGTGATCGCCGTACCCGTACGCCGTACTGTGCTGTACGCGGTCCAGAGCAGCCTGCAGCGCCTCCACCTCCCGACGGAGGCTGGACTGAATGGCACTGGCGGTACTAGAGGCCGCTTCCTGGCGCAACCGCTCGGTTTCCGCCCGCAACTCCTAACCGACAACGGAAAACAGTAAGAGGTAAACAGTCATTAATGCATCTCCCTAAATACAACGGTCAGTTACAAATCCATCACAGCAGAATATCCCTAAGGAATACAAAACCCCTCGGCCGCCGTCTTCTTACATTTAACACGTACATTTATCACATACGGCACGACAGTTTTGAGAGACACGCCGTGTTTTTGCCGTACCATACCTGCAGGGCCTCTGCATCCCTGACCGTCTGTTCCTGCGCCGCTTTAAGCCGGCGCTCGAGATCCGTTATCGCAACGGCCCGCTCCGACAGCTCCCTTTTCCAAAACACGTCACGTTCCTGTCAAGTGCGGTACTGTCATCGGTGCTTACCAAGTACGAAAGACAAGCAGTACGAAAAGTACGAGTAGTACGAGCATCAAGCTCCGTTGCCTGTTCTAAAAGTAAACAACACAACGGACAACAAAATAAGAATACGAAACGAACTTTACGCCGCACCTGCATTACAGTCTGCGATCTGTTTGTCTGCTCGTCCAATGCATGTTGCGGTTGCGCCACCTGCGTCTGTAGCGCCGACATGCGCTGAGATGCCGCCGCCAGCTCCGAAACCAGCTCATGGCTACTGCTGGCAGCAGCGGCGCTGGCAGCCCGCTGCTGCTGCAACTCTGTGGACAGCTTCTGTCGTACGGCTTCGGCTGCGACCAGTTCCTCCTTCATCCTGCGATCGATGAAGTGGGAATTGCGAGAATGCGTGTGTGTATGTGGAGTGGGGGGTGGGAGGCGGGGCCGCAGGTGTTTGGGATTGGGTGTGGGAAAGTCGAATAAACGAGACAAGATATCGCTGTAGACGCTGCTGTTAAGGGGTGTGTGTGTGTGTAGGGGAAGAATAAATCGGGGGGTGGGGGGTAGAGAGACCGCGCAAGTAAGCCTTAAGATCCATATCTGAAAGGATGGAGTACGTCATGTCGGTAAAATGGTTGACGGCGGATACACGCGACCTGATACTGCTGTAGAGATGCTAGCTATAAGGTTTAAGGTTCGAGAGAGAGAAACAAATGAGAGTCGGGAGGATGGGAAGAGACGGGCTGTGTGTGAAGTATACGCGGGAAAAAAAGCAAAGGTGGATGGACGAGAACCAGTATTGCTGGAGGAGATCTGGTAAACTATGTCGTACCAGAAGCGATGTCGTACCAGGGGTACGGCACGTCAGACCACCGCCCATGCCGTCACCCGTTTTACCTCCTCGCCGTCGCCTCCGCAGCCTCCACTCTGCTCCCCAGCTCCTGCCGAGCGTGGGACGATTCTGACAATTGCTCATCCAAGCGCCGTACGATCTCCCGTAAGGCCTCCTTTTCCTGTGCCGCCCGCTGCGCCGTTTCTTCCGCTTCAACCCGCTCCGCTGCAGCCACTGATTGCATCGCCGCCAAGTCCTTGGCCGCTTCTTCCGCTGTTCGTTGGCATTGGGTACGCGCCTCTTCCAGCTGGTTTCGGAGGACCTGGACGTCGCCATCGGCCGCTGCCAGCTGCTCGGTGAGCTGCGGAGTGGAAAATCCGGGGCTCTGGTCAGGTCAACCACTATATGTCTCTATATGAAGATCAGTTAGTTGGAGCTAAAACTGGTGATGTATCGGTAAAAGTGTATTTTTTAAGGATTACCATGAAAAAACCCTTGCTGGTAAACCTTCTGAATTTAAAGTTAAAACTTTAGAAATCCATAAAAAAGCGAAACAAAACTGGATGATGAGTTTGCTAAAAAATTTACCACATGAAGTGAAGCCCCCCTAACTCTCGACTGTAAAATAAACGTTTTTAAAAGTTCAAAGTTCTCATCGAAGAGCTTCTGGCGCGGATATTCATTACATCTTCTCTCTCCATCACCACCTATTTCATTTCCATCGTATTGGACGCCCTGGACCCAACCGGACCTGCTTGATACGCGCCTCGACCTCCTGACTGCCCAGCTGCCGATCCTGACGCTCCGCCGCTAGCTGTGCCGCCTGGTTGACGGCTTTTTCGCCCAATAAACGAACCTGCTCTTGTAAATCGGTGACCTAAAAGGATAGGTTGAGATATTATATATTGTAAAAATTCAAATGAGAATTCATCCGTGACACGATGGTGTAGTTGGTTATCACATCTGTCTCACACACAGGAGGTCCCCAGTTCGAACCTGGGTCGTGTCACAACTTAGTACTTTTCCCTATACATTTTCGCACGCTTTTATTTTGCTTCATTTGCTTTTCTTTATATACAATTTCTAAAGAAGCGATTGTTTCGCAAAAATGCATTTGCAGCAACGAGTGATGAAGTAATAACAAAAAATGGTACGTGCGTAAAGCAGCATAAACGCGTATCAGACTTTCCTTACTTCCTTTATGCTTCTTACATGAAAATGAAAAATACCTAAAACTTGTCTTCCTATTATGCAAAATATAAACAAAAGCGACGGTTTCAATTGTTGTCTATATCGATACGCAGAACAGCGAGCGTACGGCATACACTTTCCCGCAACCTTCCGCACCTCGCCTTCCGCCGCCGCCTTCCGCTGCTCCAGCGCCTGCTGTAACTCCGCCACTTCCGCTCGCAGCTCCGCTGCTGTAGCCTCTGCGTCCCGTCCAGCTTCCGTCACCGCCGCGGCGGCGGCCTCTGCTTGGGCTAGTAATCGGTCCTTCAGCGCCGCCACCTCAGCTTCCGCCTCCGCTGCCCTCGCCTTCGCTGCCGTACATCTGCGGCGCACGTCCTCCAGCTCCGAAGACAGCAACGACGAGCCCTGACGCTCACGATCCTGTGACAAGGTTTATCAGCATTTACCTCTTTCATGGACGTAGAAACGGAGAACGCAGAACAGGTAAAATTACTCGCAGCTGTACTGCAGGTGAATTGTACGAGGAAGTACGATATCCGTACGGAAACGAAAAGATCAAGGCGAGGGGCATTGAGGAGGAGTAATCTAATCATACATAATATCATAAATACTACTAGATAATCATAAAGTTATATAATAATAAAAGGAGCCCAGACGACCGATGCCACGAACATCAAACCTGCAATTCCCGGACCTCCTGCTCCCGCTCCGCTATCGCCTCCGCCAGCCGCGCTACCTCCCGCAACTGCTCCTCTGCCGCCGCCTGCGCCGCCGCGCGAGCCGCCTCTGCCGCCGCCATGGTATCTGCAAGCCGCGCCTCCGCCTCCGCCACATGCTTTTCCGCCTCCGCCTGTTTTTCCTGTAGCTGCCGTACCTCACCCTCCATCACCGTCAGACGCGCGCATGTCGCGGAATGGGCTGAACGTTCCTCCTCGAGCTGCTGCCGGTGTTGTAGCCCAAAACGCTGCTCGTCCTCAAAAAGCTCCTTCATCATCTCCAACTGCGCCCTCATGCTCGCCAGCAGCCCGTCGTCACCATTGGCGTCGGCAGTTGCGGCCGCCGCGGCAGCGGCCGCACTCCGTGTCGCCGTCACTACGGCCTCTGCATCAGCCGCGCGAGCCTCCACTGCCGCCACCGCGGCGCAATGCGCCAACCGTTGCCCTTCCAACTGTCTCTCCAACTCCAACAGTTGATATCGAAGCTCCGAAACGGCGGTGGAATCAGCGGCGCCGCGCTCTGAGACCACGTGTAACTCGTCCCGTACCGCTGTCAGTGCTGACTGCGCCTCCGTCAGCTCCCGACGGAGCTCCGACTCGACAGCGGCGGCGCCGGCAGCCCTTGCCTCCGCCGCGGCCACTCTGTCCTCCGCCGCCGCTAGGTCCTCCCGCAGCACCGCAGCCTGAGAATCCGCCGCCTCCGCTCGCGCCGCCGCCGCCAGGGCCCTATCCTTTGCTTCTGCGCAAGCCTCCGCTGCGGCTGCAACCTGCGCCGCCGCCGCCGCTTCTGCCGCTGTCACAGCACGCCGCAGCTCCTCAGCGTGATCCGCCGCGGCCGCCGCCGCCGCTTGTCGTACCGACGCCATATCTGCCTCGAGTACGGCGACGCGGCGCTCCGCTTCCTTCGCAGCGGCTTGAGACGCCATCAATTGTGCCTCCAGCGTCGTGATGCGCTCAGCTGCAGCGGCAGTAGCACCTGCTACAGCCGCCGTGTCATGCTGCACTTGCTGCTGGTTCTTCGCCTGCTGCTGCAGTTGATCCACCAAGGCTTCCAGCTCAGCGTTGCGAGTCTGAGTCTAAGGTTCCGGCAGCGGCGGCAGCAGCGAAATAAAGTAATTGGCAAACCGCTCGGTGTGTGTGTGTATGTGTGGGGAGGGTTTGGGGGGTTTGGGGGGGGTCGGTCATAGATTCTCGAGGTGGCACGCGCACGCACACACAAACTTTCCCTTAAGTCTTAACCCCACTTCTTCCCCACCTCCCGCACACACATATTCACACACATTCCCCCCCTCCCCACGATCATGTACTCACCCAACCCCCCCTCGCCCCTCGCCCCACCATCGCCCCTCGCCCCCCGCCCCACCATCGCCCCTCGCCCCCCGCGTTTTCCCCCCTCTCTCAGCCCACCTGTGCCACTGCCGCCCTCTGCTGCTCCAGCTCCCCCTTCCAGAATGAATCATGTTGCGCCACATCCGCCGCATCGCTCTCTACCTGCTGCTCCAGCTGTGCTCCAGGGCAGTCAGGAAGGCATTTCATAACGTTCGTTTTCACATGGGGGTTCGGGTGCCTGGTGGAAAATTACCTCCTCCCCTCTCGATATCATCATCCGACCTTCCCAGGGTGGTCTACGTTTGTAATCTTCACCATCGACAGTACCCGCCAGGACCCGTCTCTTTACTCGCCCTCAACCCACTCCTCTAAACAGTAACCCCACTGCCCCCCGCACTGCGGGATTTCGTTTGTCCACCTCCTCACCCAAAACCACCCAACACCCAGTGCCACCCGTGAGTTCCTGTGTCCCATGGGTCCTGTGTCCCATGGGTCCGCACTCTCAAATCCCACCCTCCATACATATACACATACATACACACACATCCGGACACACATACATACATACACACACGCAGACAGAGACACGGACATACACACACGCACCTGTCGCAGTTTCGCCACGAGCTTATCCAATTCCCTCCGTGTGGCTTCGTGGGCCTTTTGCTCGGTCGTCAGCTCGTTCCGCAGAAGAGCTGCCGTTTGCGACTGAGCCTGTGGGACCCGCTCCAGAACCAGTCGTACCAGCAAAAGCGATAGGGATGCCTGAATAAGTGCTTGAATACCGAATGTCTAGGCAGCCAATTTTTTCTCTCTTCACTGCCTTTGTGTTTTCTTAAGTGCTCACTCCCCTAGGGAGGACGTGTATGCTTGTATGTGTCCGTGTGTACGGAAGCGGATGGAACCTGATTTTGACCATCCGTACGTGCCGCCGGGGACATAGGGCCCACCTGCAGGAGCTCCGCGCTGTCCTCGGCATCCTCCAGTGCCCTCTTCAACCGCGCCACCTCCGAAACCAGTCCGTCGTTTTCGAGGGTGACCTCCATCAGGTGCTGCTTCAGGATGTCCACCTTTAACCACAAAGGAATGGAAAGTCCCCAGGCAGGGCAGGGGCCGTCAGGACATGAAACAGAAGAGAGGCAAACTTCTGGCGGTGACCAGATGGCTTTGCCCTCCCTCCTCCCCTCCTCCCCTTCCTCCCTTTCTCCCCTTCCCCCCCTCCTCCCTTTCCTCCCCTTCCTCCCCTTCCTCCCTTTCTCCCCTTCCCCCCCGCCTCCCTTTCCTCCCCTTCCTCCCCTCCTCCCCTTCCCCCCCTCCTCCCTTTCCTCCCCTTCCTCCCTTCCTCCCCTTCCTCCCCCCCTCCCTTCCTCCCCCTCCTCCCCCCCTCCATTCCTCCCCTTCCCCCCTCCCCCCCTTCCTCCCCTTCCTCCCCCTCCTCCCCCCCTCCCTTCCTCCCCTTCCCCCCTCCTCCCCTCCTCCCCTTCCTCCCCCTCCTCCCCCCCTCCCTTCCTCCCCTTCCTCCCCCTCCTCCCCCCCCCCTTCCTCCCCCCCTCCCTTCCTCCCCCTCCTCCCCCCCCTCCCTTCCTCCCCTTCCTCCCCCCCTCCCTTCCTCCCCCTCCTCCCCCTCCTCCCCTTCCTCCCTTCCTCCCCTTCCTCTCCCTCCTCCCCCCCCTCCCCTTCCTCCCCCCCTCCCTTCCTCCCCTTCCCCCCTCCTCCCCTTCCCCCCTTCCTTTCTTCCTCCCCTTCCTCCCCTTCCTCCCTTCCTCCCCTTCCTCCCTTCCTCCCCTCCTCCCCTTCCTCCCTTCCTCCCCTCCTCCCCTTCCTCCCTTTCTCCCCTTCCCCCCTCCTCCCTTCCTCCCCTTCCCCCCTCCTCCCTTTCCTCCCCTTCCCCCCTCCTCCCCTTCCTCCCCTTCCTCCCCCCCTCCCTTCCTCCCCTTCCCCCCTCCTCCCCTTCCTCCCCTTCCTCCCCCTCCTCCCCCCCTCCCTTCCTCCCCTTCCTCCCCCTCCTCCCCCCCTCCATTCCTCCCCTTCCCCCCTCCTCCCCTTCCTCCCCTTCCTCCCTTCCTCCCCTTCCTCCCTACCTCCCCTCCTCCCCTTCCTCCCTTTCTCCCCTTCCTCCCTTCCTCCCCTTCCCCCCTCCTCCCTTCCTCCCCTTCCCCCCTCCTCCCTTTCCTCCCCTTCCCCCCTCCTCCCCTTCCTCCCCCCCTCCCTTCCTCCCCCTCCTACCCCCTTCTCCCCCTCCTCCCCTTCCCCCCCTTCCTCCCCCCCTCCCTTCCTCCCCTTCCTCCCCCTCCTCCCCCCCTCCCTTCCTCCCCTTCCTCTCCCTCCTCCCCCCCTCCCTTCCTCCCCTTCCTCCCCCTCCTCCCCCCCTCCATTCCTCCCCTTCCCCCCTCCTCCCCTTCCTCCCCTTCCTCCCTTCCTCCCCTTCCTCCCTACCTCCCCTCCTCCCCTTCCTCCCTTTCTCCCCTTCCTCCCTTCCTCCCCTTCCCCCCTCCTCCCTTCCTCCCCTTCCCCCCTCCTCCCTTTCCTCCCCTTCCCCCCTCCTCCCCTTCCTCCCCCCCTCCCTTCCTCCCCCTCCTACCCCCTTCTCCCCCTCCTCCCCTTCCCCCCCTTCCTCCCCCCCTCCCTTCCTCCCCTTCCTCCCCCCCTCCATTCCTCCCCTTCCCCCCTCCTCCCCTTCCTCCCCTTCCTCCCTTCCTCCCCTTCCTCCCCCCCTCCCTTCCTCCCCTTCCCCCCCTCCTCCCCTTCCTCCCTTCCTCGCCTTCCTCCCTTCCTCGCCTTCCTCCCTTCCTCCCCTTCCTCCCCCTCCTCCCCCCCTCCCTTCCTCCCCTTCCCCCCTTCTCCCCTTCCTCCCCTTCCTCCCTTCCTCCCCTTCCTCCCCCTCCTCCCCCCCTCCCTTCCTCCCCTTCCTCTCCCTCCTCCCCCCCTCCCTTCCTCCCCTTCCTCCCCTTCCTCCCCCCCTCCCTTCCTCCCCTTCCCCCCTTCTCCCCTTCCCCCCTTCTCCCCTTCCTCCCTTCCTCCCCTTCCCCCCTCCTCCCTTTCCTCCCCTTCCCCCCCACCCGCTCCCTGAAGTAAAGAAGACATCGCACACCTGCGGTTTCTGCTTAGCGCCATCGGCCGCCTCCTCCGCTCCCGCCACGTGAGTCGCCACCTTCTGCAGGACTGACGAGGCTGAGGTGAAGAATGACATGGTGGTGGTGGCGGTACCAAGCATGCGACCCACGCCCAAACCAGTACCGACACCAGGCGATGACGTGGCGGCGGCCGCCGCGGCCGTCGCCCTACGACTGCCACCAGCTACAGCCACACCGCCGTCAGATGGCGTAGCGGCGTCGGTGGTAATGGAGTGGTGGAGGACATCCGTATCCTGGTAATGTTGGGTTGTGTCAGAAGTGGTAGTGGGCGGGGTGGGAGGGGTAGCGGTGGTGGGAGGGATGATACTGCCGTATCCCCTGCCTGCCTTTGCGGGTGCAGAAACGGCAGTAGCGGCGGCTGTAGAGTGCTGTGTGCTGATGGTGCCGGTGCTGGTGTTGGTGTTGGTGTTGTGGGTTCTTCCTTTACTTCCGGCTCCTGTTGTTGATGAAACGGAGAACATGGCTGGTCTCGGGACGGCATGCAAGTCAGTTGGGGTGACGGCGTCGAAAGCGTTCGAGCTCACAGGTGGCAATTCCCCAATGCCGTCAAAGGCCGCATCCTCCAACGCATCTTCCTGGTCGAATGGTCCATGGTTGTACCTGAAAGTCAGTGGGTAGAGCTCACAGTCCAGCAGAGCCGTTGCAACCCGTTGTAAGGCGGGATCATCAAGGCTAACTGTTACGCACCTAGTATATTCCACAGCGACCCCGGAATCATCATAATCCTGTGGGAACCCATGAATTTCATAACAAAATGGAGTATTAACTTGGGATATTTCGAGATACCCCGGTATTGCAAGGAGGGGATGGACGATGACCATCAGACAGCCGCAAGGCAGTCCTTTTTGAAAACAGTCGACATGCATCACCTGCGTATTTGAATCCTGCTCATCTAGAAGGACGCTTTTCACGTTGGATGCCAAGTTTTGAGCGCGCGAAGCTGCTCCAGCGATGACACCCCACATTCTGAAAATCTATCGCCTTTGGTTGAATTTTGCAATTAGTGTAAGTGAACGAACGCAAAGCGTCTTCCAACAAATTCCTTCTATCGATTGACACTTGCAGTCCTCCTGCGTTAATCTGGACTTGACTCAAAAAAGAGACGCAGGAAAATAAGATAGTGCTCACTTATAGAAGGGAGCAGAAGGACGGATTGAACGGTTCCGGTGCAAGCCCGTGGACCGTTTGATGAATGTTGCATACGAGAGCAATCGCTCGTATTGTTTTCGACGCCTTGCTTCATTCGATCGTTTGAGTTAATAGCCTCAATAGAGTGTATTTCTTATAGTATTTCAAACTGCCCACAGTAGTTTTAGGTCTTCGTGCCTGGTGGCCTGAACCTTGGCTCTCGTTCCTGAAAATGGGTATCGAATGCTTGCTTGCCAGGCGCGTACAGTCGTTAGCTTACACAGCACAGTGTTCTAGGCGATGTCCAGGCGCTCGGCTGCGGGCTCGGCCCGGCCGACAGATTTCGCTATCGGTCAGGTCGATGGCGCCGGAGTCGGAGGCTACGATTCTCCTCCCTACAAACTCCAAATCATGTACACGAGACTACACACAGCCTCCATGCTGGATTCCGCCGCTGATTGTTATCGGAATTGCGACTCTTTTTTCCGCTGTCATCCTGAAGAACAGAAAACGGAAGCCTGCAGTGACTGAGACGGATCAGGTATTACCTCTTCCACCAAGCCCACAGCAAGATCCTCGCAGCTATCAGCGCGCTCTTGCGCGAACGCGCCAGGCAGCAGCTGTTTCGAAGGCGCTCTCATTCCTCAAGACAGGCGAGCCCGCCCGTGCTTATTTGGAGCTAGGACGCGCGCTCTCAGAGAACAGCATCTGCCGTTCTCCTCTGCTCGATGGCCACCATACCAAGGACGAGCTCGTGGAGTTGTACAAGTTGCATCTTCAGAATGCCGAAGTGCCGCCAAACTTTGCCACATTGCTGCAGCTTCAGGAGATGTTAGGTCTTAATCAAGAAGAGGCGGAGAAGATTGAATTAGAGGTGATGCAGACGCCTGGCGCCTTCAGCATATAGATAGTAGGGGACCACGCAGATGCTGGGAGAGCACGCAGGGCAGGGTCGAGGGAGAGGCGCTATTGAGCGAAGGATTGGAGTGCGTGAGGAAGAGAGGAGTGGCGCCTCTAGCTTACCCTGCCATGCATGCGGTGTCTTTTGCAAGGATTGACCTTGGAGGTGAGCTACAGACCCTGTCGCAGGAATGCACTCAGGTACGACAACGATTTACGATACGCAAGTGCATGGGCGGGCTTCACAACCTGTCCCGAGTCCTCTCCGATCTGGGTCGATCTGGGTCAGCATTGATGTCTAGGCCATCTAGACTCTTGCAGCGGCGAGGACCTGGCCTGGGAGACGGCAGCGGGGACTCGGACTTAGACGAGGATTGATGACCGGGGACAGCGGCGGGGACCTGGCCCCGGGGACGGGCGGACCAAGTGGGGGAGGGAAAAGTATAGAGGTAAAGGTGACCTGGCAGTTGGGTCCCAGAAAGAACCCATTCGCAGGTGCTGTGTCCCTACCCTGACGAACCCTGACGAACAAGTATTTCTGTGCGTACGTGTACAACCATGCAGTTACCTAGGGTTGTAGAGGTTTGGCCATGCAGGAACGTCGCCATGGAGGGATTTGATGAGAGAAAGGCGGAAGAAAGGGGAAATGTAGGTGGTGGTGGTCTGGATGCGAAAAGAGAGCTGCGCTGCCGTGTCTGCTTTGCTTGCCCTAGTGTTTATACTTTGCGCCGCCAAGGCAAGTACGAACAACTAACCACCATGTGGTTTCAGTTTCGATTTCCCGAACACAACAAGGTCAAGGGGCGGTCTGGCTGGGGTTTAGGGTTTTTGGGGGTTTAGGGTTTGGACCCGTTTCTTGTGACTGATGACCGCACGTGCTGGCGAGTGACAGGAGTGGTGAATAGATGCTTGGAGGTGTACGTATGGGTGGGTACTTCTGTCGCGGAGGCGTCTTGTAAAGGCAGCTGAGGGACGACCTGTCTGTCAGCAACGTGGAGCTGACCAGGGGATATGCTCTTTGTTGGCTTGTACCAAAAGCTTATCGAGAAGAGGCAACGGTAAACGGCGACGGAGACAACACTTAGCTGCAGCCGTCATGGTATTGGCGGCAGTACGGCGATGGTAACGGCGACCAGCTGCCGTGTTGGCCACTGCTGTGTTGGCCACAGCTGTCGTTCGCTGCATTGACGGCGTCCTCGCCTTCCTGCCCTGGGTCGCAGTGTCACTCGATGTCCGTCGCCGTCGGTTGGCGTCTGCATTGGGGTGGAAGTTGGGGGTGGCGTGTGAGAGTGGTAAAAGAGGCCTGAATTTGGGCCCTTAGGATAGCACGTATTGCGCAGCGAATGACCCCTGCCTGCCCCTTCTCCTCCCTCTAGAATGAGTGCGGGTTGCGTGGGTTGCAGCACACGCTTGAGACTGAGGAGTACGTGAGGCCTTATTAGCGGTTTCAAGCGAAACCTTCCCTCCTTCAAGCTGCAGTCCGTGTATTTGTTTGTACCGGCTGCAGCCTCACTGGGTCACACTGGCTCGGTCCAGTCTCAATGCTGGCCTGCTTGTGTGCCCTTGCGGATAGTGGATTGCAGCCAGAAAGATTGAGCAGCAGCTTTGGCATTATTTTATCATCTAACGTAGAAGTTGAATTTGATCTCCCTCTGCAACACCCCCCAAAAAGCTGATTTGTGTGGTTTCGGAGACCGCTGCGCTTCAGGTGAAACGAGGGGGACTTAGGAGAGGGATATGGGCCTAAGGAAGGGTCTTATCTGGTGTGATTGAATACTATCCAACGATATGACGCCAAAGTAACGAAACATCAAAAACAGCGCATGCATGTGTGTGGGGTGTGTCTGTGTGTGCGCGCGCTTTGAGTTCAACTGCGTTGGCTGCTGTTCCTGTCTGTTATTTTGATGCTACTGTCATCATGCTGCTACTGCTGGTGGTGGTGATATCGTCACGACGGCGGGTTCCGCTGCTCCAGCCGCCGAGAGCTCTGAGAGGCACTTGAGAGGGAAAGCGTGTGTGTGCGCACGTGTATACGTGTATACGTGTACGGATATGATGATATGGATATGGATATGTGTGCCAGGAGGAAAAGGTCGCGTTGACGCGATGGCTGTTGCTTACTAGTGCGTGTTGATGGAAGTAGGCTCTGCAACGCCGTTCTTCTCGCTTGTGGTGTTGTATGGTAAAGGAAACATCTTTCTGGGTTTCGTACTTCTATTTCGTACTTCCGGCAAAGCATAAGATGATTGTATGTAAAAGCCCTGCTTGTTCGTGGTGCTGGTGCAGGTGAATCGGTGGAGGAGGTGGAGGTGGTGGTGAGGAACATGGTGAAGTGATTAGTAAAACGCGTATGTTCACCTGTATGGTATTCTTATTTTTCGGTGTGCTAAGAGGCATCCATTATTTCGATGTCGTACAAATTGGTGTATATCAAACATGTACAAGGCCGCCCCATCAACATACATGCATGGGCACGCCCCTTGGCACCAGCCAGCCAGCCTGGCGATGGTCTTCAAATTGAAGGGCATTTCGTCAGATGATAATCATGTTGATTATTATTATTATCATTATTATAACGACGACTCGGAAGAGATAACCAAAAGCAAGTCCTCGCTTCATCCCCGCTACCGTACGGATGCCGTCGTACAATTGCATACTATTTGGTGCAATTGTTTGAATGATTGTCCCAATGAACGGACATCTAACACAGTGGCTGATAACGAGTGAGAAGTCAAATTTGATCGCGCGTGTGCTCAGGCAGTCCTCATTCGAGGCCTGTGCAGAAATCAACACACAGACGGGTGTGCACGCGCGCGGACAGGGGTCTTTCATCTCGCCATGTCCCTCTCTGACATCCTCACACTCCCACCATGTCATCGCATTTGCAGATTCCAATACCCGTCTGCATCACGTCTACTACTCCCGACTACCCGTCTACTACTCCCTGGCACGCACGTGTCCAATTGCACGCCAACAATTGCCCGGGCTGATTAAGGGCTGATAGGTCGAATTATGTCTGATTGGGTCTGACCGGCTGGCCTGTCCGGCATTACGAGTCCAGCCAGTGGTAGGCACGTGTCCGTGAGTCCTTGCAGCGTCTACTGCGATACTGGTTGCCTTCACACAACAGCTTGCCGTGTCCCACAGATCATGGGACCTGAAGAATATTCAACTGACGTTAAGTCAAAGAAATACATTTAATTGAAATATGTGCTCTCTTGGTTTATTTTCTGGATTTGGATCTGAATCTGGAAGTCTAGACGTAGTTCATACTCTGGATCTAGAATTGAATCTGGATCCTGGTTTGGGTGTTGCATTGGATCTCGTATTCATGTTGACTCGAACGGCTCATCTGATTCATGTAGATCTGATGACGGTTCGGGTGGATCTCGATACCAGAGCACTGCCGTACAAGCGGAGCGCAGCGTCGCAATGACCATCGGCGACACTTGCTGCGCCAGCGGCGCCGCCGGTAGCACGAGCAGGTCGATTTGGTGCTCCGAAACCGCTTTGGCGAGAGCGCGATCCGCCGGGCCGTCCAGCAGAAGGGTCTTGACGGGGCGGGTTCCGTGAACTGCCGGAAATAATCATGGGAGTAAAATGTCATTAAGACTGTGATATTAAATGCCTACAAGAATCGACCACTGCCAGTATTCATTGTCCGGCCAGGGTTGTAATGTGTGTGTGTGTCTGTGTGTGTATGTGTATGTCTGTATGTGTGTGTGTATGTGTGTGTGTATGTGTGTGTGTGTGTGTCTTTGTGTGTGTGTGTGTGTGTGTGTGTGTGTTGGGGGGTCGGCCGTTGGGTAGGGGAGCAACGCGGGGTATAAACGTGCATGCCGGGGAATTGCAATGGTAATGTAAGGAGGCTGTTGGTAGTGAAGGGCGTTTTGTTTCCCAGTAAGTGATGTTCTGATGGTTTGTGTCGTACTGCATCATACTCTCGTTAGGGTAGATATGGGTTCCATATAGGTGCTTATACATGACGGCAAAACCAAAAGGCTAAAAGCCAAAAAAGTAAAAACAGTATGAAAGACGATACAAATAGGGACACTGGATTCAGAAAGTATTATAAAGCAAACTTAACATCTTTCCTTCTAACACTTTGTCCTCATACTATTCCCGTACATGTTTCGTACTTCCCCGTCGTACAACCGTGTTGATCGGTAACAAAGTTGTCGGAAATCCATCACATGTCTATCTATCCGTATATTCGTACATCCGTACATTCTCTCACCTGACGCCTGGTGTACGTACTTCCCCAGGACAGCCTTAATGCCCCCGACCTGCTGCTGGGTCAAGTTGCTGCTGGGTTTAATGTACGCGAAGGAGATTTGATCGCCCACCCGGGTGTTGCACAACCGCCCCGCAAGATAGTCCACCATTCCACCAGCGTGGCCGTCAAGAACAGCCATTAAATTTAGGGCGTGACGTTTCCCGCCTTTATCCGCCGAGGAAACCGCAGCGGCCGCGGAGACCGTCGCGATCGATGTCCGTGTTATGAGCAGAAGCGGGATTGGAAGTCGACGCAGAAGTGCCACAGTAATGCTGCCCACGATATGAATCAGGTTGGCGGCGTAAGAGTTCGATTTCGTAAAGGACATGGTAGTGGCTTTTGAGGTCAGGGAGTTTGAGCCCATCACGGCGAGAGTAGCAGTGTTGTGAATGGCGTACTCAATCATGCAGTCGATAAGGCCCATGGTGTTGCGCTCCTGATTACACACATCGTGGGAATGGTGAGTTGGAAAAAGGTATGGGGGAGGGGCGGGGGGGGGGAAACGGGGGGAGAGGGCAAAGGAATGGAGGGGTGCGGAGGGGTTCTTGGGGGTCAGAAGAGATGGAAAGGGAGCGTGAAAGGGAAAGTGCGAGCCCGCACCGTACGGCATATGAAATGAAAGGGCGTGCCTGGGATATGGTTAAAGGATATAAGATCAACAGTATAGTTCATTAAAATTAACCGTCATCATTATATTATTCCCTTTTCAATTTTAATCTTGTATTGATTTTAGTTTGTTGTCTATTTATACGAAATATTTATACGAAATATTTATAGGAAATAAACAGGATTTACAAGTTTAGCTGTTGAGATAGTCAATGTACGCCAGGTATACGACTCTTATGTTTACTCAGTCACCTTTCCCATATAAAGTTATACGGAATGTACGTTTATTGGTCCGATCTCCCATACGACCCACCACAATTTCGCAGGTGTACTGCGCGGCGCACAGCTTTTGGAACTCAGTCGCGTGCTTCGTCAGCGTCTCCTCACCACGCTGCCGATGCACAGGCCCCTCCGCCACCACCGTTACCAACATGACCGTATCTCGGCCCGGGTGGGCCAGTGCAGCAACCATCGACACGGCGGCGGCGGAAACCTGCATGTCACATGTTAAAATCAACTTAAAACGTCTTAAGTTTACTTTTTAAAAATGTTACAAAAGTCAGGCGATGTCCTCCAGAAAAAAATGATGTTTCCAGGCGACGTTTTAAAAGGAAAAGTAATTATTAAAGAGTAAATAACTAATTTAATGGAAAACTAAAGCAGGTGAATTCCAGGAAAAACATGTACTGATAGCTCGTAATACAAATTCTTTACGAATTATCAAACGGAAAAGAGCCCGTACCACGTCAGATACCACGAAGACGACAATGCGCTGCGCGTTAGGGTTGCGTTTTCCTCCTCTCGGGGGTCCCCCTGGCGCCGTTTTGTCGCCCTTGTTGCCGTCACCGCCGCCCAAAGCACCTGGAAGTCGTTTGCGGCCTTCTTGAACCCGAGAGGACTGAACCAGCTGACGGAAGTAATGGTTTTCATCCTGTGCCTGTGTACGACAGAGTACGGCAAGTACAACAATCTATATAAATACGGCATAACTACTCCCTTTCAGATGGGAGTCAAATAAAGTAATAACTTTTTTCAATTGTATAAAACTCACTTGCAAGAGCGGCAGGAGAGCTTCCACATCGTCCTGGACCAGTAACTGAGGGGAGTCGGATCGAGCCTTATGTACCGAAAAGGGAATGCAGACGAGGTTGGGGGGAAGGGGGAAGGAGATGTGGGAGCCAGACGCGATGTGGAGGGAGGGCCGGGAAAGGGGTGATCGCTTTGTTTGTACGTGTTATTGAACCCGATTTGAACATTTGTGCTGAATTTCACGGGACGTTCAGATTTCAAAAAAATGCCTCTCTCGAGATATTACGTAATGGCGGTTGGAAGCCGTACTTAGTGCATTAGTAATAAGTGAATAAGCCCCACGTGCAACCCAGCTCCCAACATCGCCTCTTCTTCTCTGGCCGCTTAACGCTCTGACGTACAATCGTCGTACATTTTCCTCGTACATCCGTACATGTATGTGTCCTACCTGTAACAACAGTGATCGCGCGTTCGGTGCTGATGTGAGATCTGCGAGCTCCAACCGGATGTGCAACAGATCGTCCACAAGGCCCAATTTGGGGCGCAGTACGGACAGCCGGCCGGCGAGTAACGCTGCAAGAGCAAGGAGGCATTTTAAAGGTTTGCTTTCCAGGATCGAATTTGGTTTCATAAATTGTAGGAGGGAAATTAAAATTAAGCGCTACAACAACATTATATGCCTTAATCAACACAGTATGTAATCACAAACATGGTTGGAATCCCATTTCCTTTATCTTGTCAAGAATGTGCGTATCCGTAAGAAAACGATTAAAACTTGAATCATGGTGCAGAAAACCATGCCGTACATGTGTAATTGTGTACTTCTGGTGCTGTCGTACTCACGTGTGATGCTGGGTATGTGCATCATGTAGCGCCCCAGTCCCGCCAGTACTCGGCCCATGCCCTGGTAGTCCGCCAGCACCGCTCGCATGGCAGGTGTTAAGAGATCTGTAGTGCAGAGCTCAACCACCTGATACGGCAACGGCGGCGGCATTGGCGGGTGCTGCACGCTGCTGCCATCAGCGCTTACTGCCCGGCGGCGGGGATGTATGGAATCGGTCCGCGCCGCCACCTGTAAGCCACTGCCCCCGGCGGCGGTGCTGGCTGAGGCGGCGGTGGCTGCCGCGTCCAGGCGCCGACTCAAAATGAAGCTGTCCGTGCGTGTGTGCGTGTGTGCGTGTTTTTCAGGGAGAGGAATGATGCGGGATGAGTGTGTTAAACAAGGAGAGATGAGACAGAGATGGACAGAGATGAAGTTGAATGTGGAATGAGCAAATGTGATAAAATAATGAAAACTTAGCCTTAGGAAATATTGTACGACATCACACACGCGATTTGCGACGTACATCCCTTAAAACGCTTCATATCAATAAATGGGTATATATATGTATGTATATATACGTATATATATATAGGGTTTTAATATAGGGCTTATATATATACATACGTTTAGATACACGTGTGTATATACATACATACATACATACATACATACATACATACATACATACATACATACATACATACATACATACATACATATGAGGGCTCGCTGGCCCTAGTGAGAGGGGGAGCACGTGGCAGGACAGACAGACAAAGCCACGTGTTCCTCCCCTGCGCTGTGGCTCGGTCCGGTCAGGACCCCCGGTGCTCGTCTTTGAAGGGCGAGTCGCCCACAGTGTAACACCCAATACATACATACATACATACATACATACATGTTAGGAAGAAACGCACATCTTTCTCATTCACATGTACATATATCGCTCATTCTCAACAACACGCGAGGTGACACTCGCCTGTCCAGGACCCGAGACAACAAAAGACTGTTTGTGAGCGCCGCTTCCATTATAATATTGACGTTGGGGGATCTGCAGGCAACTCAAGGGGTTTGGGAGGGGGCTGGGAACTTGGAGGCCGGTCAAAATATTCAACACTGGGACGTGTTTAGAAAGGAAAGCGCCCCCCATCCTTCCGGGGAATTACTTCTTTTTTCCTTCTCATTCTCTTTATACATATATCGCTCACACCTCATACACACCACATACACACCTCAACAGGGATAAAGCAGGTTTCGGAGCGGAGCGGTCTGTAGGGTCTGTAGGGTCTCCAAAAAATGTGTGTGTATGTGCCTAGAGAGACTTACAACTTTGATGGCTGAATGGTATGTATATTACTGTGATCTGTGGCCCGAGGCCGTACATGAAATGGTTATAACGGCCGATACTAACCCAACTGACTTACCGCTCTTTATGGTAGTATAGTGCGTACGACAGGGCGTTGATGTCAAAAACTCCCTCCCGCGACAGGAGCCCCAGGTCACGGGCCCGTCGACTGATCATCCATCTGCACGTACGGTGCATACACACCACGCTTGCAAATGTATGACAGACGCAGCAGGTGAATGGAGTACTTTGTGTACAACACAAGCGTTGGTTACCTAAAGCTCCTGTTTGTATGCTGTCCTGCAAGACGTACGTGCATTTTTTTCGCTCGTACCAGCTGCGGATTTCCAGATCGCCACAGGAGACGTCCTTTCAAAATCCTTTCAAAATCCATTCGTTCATTATTCGCGTTGTATATGTCATACCATCCGTACATGTCGTACATCATACACTCACGTGATTCCCTTCTCCTCCAGCCATGCTAGCGCCGACTGTTCCAAATTCCTTAGGCATCCATCCTCGCCGATCCTCATGGCCTCCTCCCGCCAAGCCAGCTGCATCAGACCGTATCCACTGCCCAGCGGCAGACTGTGTGAGGCATCCCCCTGGTCCCACGTGTGTGTTTCGCTGTTGTACCAGTAGCCGGGGTGTGAGGGCTGGATGAGCACCACCACGTTCTCCCGAGACAGGCTGCGGGAAGAAGAGGCGGGGTGGGGACGGGAACAAGAGGCGGGGTAGGGGTGGGGTACAGGCGGTGGGAAGGGGTTTCCGGGGATCACGAGATGTGTGTTTTAAGAAAAAGCCATACGGAGTTACATCCCTTTCGGAAATCCCTTGATTACATGAAGACATTTTAACAGGAATGTGCAAATAACTAATTCCTAAAAGCAAGGACGGCAATAACTGTCAGACGGCATAATTCAACAGTTCATATGAACGATTATCCGTAAGGTTGGTGACCATCGTTACCCGAAGAACTTGTAGCTGCAAAGCTGATGGATCACCTCGTCCTGTTGGTCTTCGTTGACAACCAGAATTAACGGTAACCGTTTAACGGCTTCCTGACCGGCTAAACCATCCAACGCCATCACCAGTGCGGCAATGTAACGACATCCAAGGGACAGACCTTCGAGTCGAAAGGTGCCAGATACTACCATACCGGGCCTGCGGAAGTTGGGAAAAGCCAAATAATCAGGTACAGGGTTAATGAGTTTCGATTTGCGAGTTGCGTAATTCCGCTCCGGAAAAGACTGGCCGTTTGTGCTAAATCAATTTGAAATACTTTGTGGAGATTTTAAGTATGATTTATGGAAAAGTAAAAAGTACAACTTACACAATGTTTATGATGGTTTTTGGAGCATGGCCGCGCAATTGAAACAGCTTCAGGATAGTCATGTGGACGATGTTATTTTTTTAAAATATGTAATATTTAAATAAAAATTATTACACGATGGGGAATAAAAGTATTGAATTTAACGTTGTACACTTAATTCTTGTTGTATAACGGTGAAGTTTTGTACGGCTTACGGCGGACCTGTACGTCTCTAACAACTTCCACGGGTCATGTGTCCACAGATCCGGTGCCGTACTGCGGTACAATACCCCAGGCATGTTGGATCCTGCCGCGTCTATCGCAGCGGCAGCCGCTCCACCGATGTCAACGAATCCCATGCCGCCGCCGCCGCCGCCGCTGGCACCGCTGCTACCGAAAACAGCACCATCGCACGGACCAGGGCTAGCGCCACCGCCACGCAGACCCTGCTCAACGTAATCGTCTGCGGCGCGTATGTGTACGGCAATCGTACCGCAGAGCAGCATCCGTAAGGCCTCATCTTTGTACGCCAGTCCCATGTCTGACCTCGTGAACATGTTGAGCTGCCCCTGCGAGACCAGTGACGGGGGGCCCCAGGCCTGTGCCTCCGCCCAGCTGGCGTTACAACGATTTAGGAGCATCGTGATCATCTGCGCGGATCGCTGGAGGTCATCCACTCCGGCCTGACACTTCGCCTTAAGCTCCTGGATCCTCGAAAGGCTTTCCTCTGAAAGCGGCGGCGGCAACGGTGGCGGCGGCGGTGCACCGACCTCCGCGGCCGCCACGGTGGCGGCGCTTGACGCTCCGGAAGCACTCCTCTCCTTGCAGAACGACGTGGAATAGGAAATGGCGTTCAGAGCTCTTACGGTGGCGCCTATCGACATGTCAGTGGCGGGCCGGTGGAGATGGGCGCCGCTGGCGGCGCTCCCGACCCCGTGCAGCGGTGGTAGCAAAGGCAGCTGCGGTTGGCCGCGCAGCGGCGGTGAGAACGGTCGGCCACTCCTCGGAATAGTGCTCAGAGCGCCGCCGCCGCAGCCGCCACTGCCATCGCCGCCACTGCCACCGCTCCCACCTCCGGTGCCGCCACCGGTAACGAATGTAAGCGGTTGGTCCTGTTCGGTCAAAAAAGGCGATGAATGGGTGACGAGTGGGAAGCACACGACGGGTGTGTGAAATGTGGAATCAGGGATTATAAAAATAATAGTAACATAATGATAATATATGTTAATAATAATAAAGCTCTAATAATAATAATAATGAAACCCTAATAATAATAATAATAATAATATAATGATAATAATAAGAATAAAAATAATATAATAAAAATAATATAATATAATATAATATAATATAATATTATATAATAATAATAATAATAATAATAATAATAATAATAATAATAATAATAATAATAATAATAATAATAATAATAATAATAATAATAATAATAATAATAATAATAATAATAATAATAATAATAATAATAATAATAATAATAATAATAATAATAATAATAATAATAATAATAATAATAATAATAATAATAATAATAATAATAATATAATAATAATAATAATAACTATTATTCTAATAGCATATTAATGATAATACGATGCCGTAGCCTGGGGTAGAGAACTGAGGGATAGGTGGCGTAGACACCCCTGTACGACCGCATGCACCACTAGGGGCAACCCTCATATCGATGCACTTCTTATTTGATTGTGTTCTTCATCGCCCTCCCGGTGCGAACGATCGCACCTTCCATTTCCACTGTTTGCTGATGGATGTTTTGGCAGATGTTTATTACTGGCCGCCGTACAATACTTATTATTTTACGTATATTTTACGTACATACCGGCGTCGGGGTGATGCTCCGTAGGATAGGCGGCGGTGCCAACTGAGGGCTATGGGGTGACGGCGGCGCCATGTTCGGGAGAAACGGTGGCGGCGCTACGGAGTTCTGTGACAGCGGCGGCGGCGCCACCGCCAGTACAGGCCTGTCTCCGGGCACGTGGCCGCCGGGGGCATTGGGGATGGTGCTACTGCCAGTGATGGGTGAGGAGGGAGCTATGGGGGATGTAGGACAGGAGAAACCCACACGGCGTGTGCTCTCGCGGCCGCCAATAATGCAGATGCTGCTGCCGCCGCCGTGGCCTGTATGTCACATGTACCAACAGCAATAGCCAGAAATGCTAATGTAAATGGATCAACATTTAAATATGTTTATTTGGAACCGGTCTTTGGAGTCGATCCAACTTCAGATTCAATCGTGCAATTCAGATCCTGGAATCCTCCTCACCTTCATCAATACGATTTTTCTCCCGCATTTTCCTTGTTGCTGAAAAATAACTTGCGTGTATGTCGTACCGCCCCTACAATCCGTACGTGACTTCACCGGGATATTCTCTAAAACCCACAATGCACAAAATAAACCCAACGGCTTTATATGAAGAGGTCCTTTTGACCGCGATTCCCCCCTTAACCCATTAACAAAAATAACCTCCGAAACCGCCGTGCATTGTACCACCTACCATCGTACGAGACACGAGGCCGGGTGCGCAAAATTCCTGGCCGGGATGGAGTCTGCCCTCCACCATGACGGAGAATGCCAGCTGCAACGAGACCGCCGCCGCTGGCACTTAGTGTGGCGTCGGTGCGGTAATACGGCA
Source organism: Volvox africanus (assembly GCA_030268105.1). Taxonomy (NCBI): domain Eukaryota; kingdom Viridiplantae; phylum Chlorophyta; class Chlorophyceae; order Chlamydomonadales; family Volvocaceae; genus Volvox; species Volvox africanus. Next base: position 483,148 of record BSDZ01000038.1, read on the forward strand.
CGACAGCGGCGCCGCCAGCCAATGCATCACCATCAATAGGGATATTCCCAATGCTACCACTCGACATGCGCCGTAGCCGACGGGGATGTGGCGGCGCGACGGGCCCGACGGCGGTGGTTGCGGCGCCGCCGCCAGCGATGACGGCGCCGGAGGCGGTGGCGGCAGCGACTGGCTGAAGGTAGGGGCTGAGTGGGCTGCTACCACTGGAGATTTCGCTGACCAATCGGGCCCTATGCTTGGTCAAGCTGCGGTCGTGATGGTTCGGTGACTCGGAAAAGGCGGCTGCATCAGAAATGGAAAGGAACACCATAATTTCTTGCATCGATAGGAAATTAGAATCCGGATCCCGATCTTGATCTACGCTGTATTGAAATACAAAATCATCAGCAGGACATATTTCGTAAACAGCAATGAACAGGTACAGGAAGGCGCTTCCCGGAAAGCAATTTCCGTTTCTTCCACCATCCGCTATCTGCCAGAAATAATTAGCCAATTTACCTTCGATATTTAACGCGCTTTCAATTCGAGGAAGAGGGCCATTGCTGGAATGATCGTTTCCGCCAGCGGCAGCGGCGGCGACGTTAGTGGCGGCGCTGCCGATACTGCCGTGACTGTGACTTTCCCTGGCAGAACGGCCCCAAAGACCCGCGAATCCCTCCTCAAAAGGAATGGTTTCGGAGCCACGTCCAATCGCCGATGCCGTAATATGAGCAGAGCGGGGACTGGACGCCGTCGGCGACAGCGACGGCGCCGCCACCGCTGCTGATGGTGTCATACGACAGCCGCTACCATGATGATCATGATGATCATGATGATCAATGCCACTGCCGGCCGCCACGTCGCAGTCATTTGATGGAGCCGTTCTATTCAACGGCAGCACGGCACAGGCGGGCAATGGTCCGCTAACGGCTCCATCAGCGCCACCACCGCTGGTGCGGATATCTTCGGTTGGCGCCAAAGGTCGTTCGCCGGTTGTGACCGTTGCGACGGCGGTGTGAACAGCGGCAGTGTAATCCGCAGAGTTGGTTTCTTCCCGTACCGGGGGTAGGTCGTACATTGGCGGCGGCCTGCGAATGCGAGCTGAGTTCAGGGGAAAGGCGGAAGGGGCTAGGAAATACAGAGAGTCCAGGCAAACCTCAGGGAGTTTTGAGATGTTCCTGAGGATTTGTATGTAACATTACCTAACCGATGATTACAAGGTCCATCCGGACGACCATCGACTTATTCACGACGACAACTGGAATGGTAAAGGTATTGCATAGGCATCAGTGGAAGTGTTAGCATAGCCTGGGATAACATAGCTTGTCAGTCGTACTCCTACCTCATCAGCGGTTAAATGCTCGTCAGGGAATTGCAAACACATAACCCTTAAGGGGGGCCATGAGGTGCGGGGTGGCTTTGAAATCCACCTAACCTAAAGACCAGTAGATAGATGATCCAATCGGGGCTGGCACATGGATTGGGGCAGCAGAGAGCAAGAGAATCTGCGAAATCAACAACCTAGTGAACCCTAGCGGCCCAACAATGGGGTACACGTGCCCAATGATATTCCAAATGGGGAACTCCCCGTGATTCCCTATAATACATGTCAGCTTGAGGGCAACAAAGGGCAGCTTAACCCTAATAAATAGAATAAGATTACGATGAAGGATTCAGGGGGATGCTGGCGTGACGTGATCTGACGTGACGTGATGTGACGTGACGTGATGTGACGTGACGTGATGTGACGTGACGTGATGTGACGTGACGTGATGTGACGTGCACAAAACACAAACGTATCCTCAGAAGAGCCATTTGGAGCCAATGTGACCACACATTATATTTCAGAGTCTAGTCATAATATATAATAGAATTAGAGAAGTACTGGATTAAAAAGTGAATGCTGCCATTTTTCTTATTCACGCACATACGCCGTGTTTTGTTTCGTTTAATAAAAGACCTACACATTATTGAAGCTCACCGCATATAAAAAGCCCGCCCCCCTTCTTTCCCGTAATAGGGTCAATAGCCGCTGGCGCTGAGGACCAGGTCGTAGGTGGAGCCGCCACCGGCAATCCAAATTGTATCTGTGGCGGCAGTGGATCCACTGACCCGTCCACTGACCCGTCCACTGACCCGTCCACTGACCCGTCCACTGACCCGTCGCGGGTCGCCCCCGCCACGGCGCCGGCACTGCCGCTGCCTTTCGGTGCGATGGAACGGAGTGCCCGCCGTCTCGGCGACGCTGACCCACGGCTGCCATCACCGCCACCGCCACCGTCTCGCCGCCGTCTCGGCGACGCTAACCCGCGGCTGCCGTCACCGCCACCGCCGCCATCTCGCCGCCGTGGCGACGACGCTGACCCGCGGCTGCCGTCACCGCCACCACCGCCATCTCGCCGGCGAGGCGACGCTGACCCGCGGCTGCCGTCGCCGCCGCCACCGCCGCCGCTGGCACCGTCCCGCCGCCCCGGCGACACTACCCGCGGCAACCTGCCAGGCGACTTGCGCGGCGACCTTGGTGATTGGGGCAAATTCAGTTGACCGACGTACAACGCAATTGTACCACCGATGCCGCTGGTTCTGGAGCCCTGTACGACATGGTCTCGATTGCTGGCGCGGCGCTGCTGCCCCGCCGATGCCGGCGGCAGCTGCTCACCTTCAAAGCTGCCGTCGCCGCCGCCCCCGCCCCCACTCATAAAAACCCGTCTTTTGAACGGTGCCCCGCTCGAGTACCCGGGTCCGTGCTGGGACGAGAATCTTCCTTGCCGGGTATTCGCCATCAACGTCGCAGGAGTTTTGTCGCCGTACCCTGCAGTGCCGAAATGGACGGATTTTGGGAGTAGGGAGAGGTTGAGGGCCGGGGGGTTGGGTCCCAATAAGAGGGAATTGGATGTACGGGGTACCAGGGTACCTGGCCGACCAATCGGTTACATCCGGCGAATTTAGATGGCGGAAATGGCGGACGTGGGGGTTATAAGATTATTTGTGAGGATGACTGGTAGGTACAAAGTGTGTGTGTGTGTGTGTGTATGGAGGGGTGGGAGATTGATAAGAAGGGATAAAAAGGGATCGCTTCAAACTGTAAGCGATTGCGTCGAGGGGCCTACTCATCTGAAACGAACGCTCCGAAACCGAACTGTAATCGACTGCCCCTGTGTCGTACCTTGGGGCTGCTGCTCCGAATGTTGGTCCCTTGGGTTGTTCTCTGAGGTGTTGATCGTCGTTTTGGCCAGGAAATCCGCCATCAGCGGCGGCAAGCCCTCCTGGACGCTGGGCTCCATTTACGCAAGTTGGCAGGATCCCCCAAACGACGTTGGCAAAAGAAGGGTTTAATTAATCTGGTTAATGTTCAATTATTTATATTACATATCCAACACTTTAAAATTTATAATTTAGATTACTTGACTTTAGTGGAATGGATAGAAACGAAACAAACACGTTGCTCCTATTTCAACCTCCCGAAGATCGTTAAACCTTTACTTAGTTATTCATTTACTCGTAATATGAATACCTAATACAAAGAAACCCTTTCGCTTATTTCATTTGTTGATTAGTCGCATGCTTAACGCTTAATTATACAAATTATTAATGACAATTGACGTATTTATTCGTAGAATCGGTAATATGTAAAGTTCTTGCTTACAAGGCAGCTGCAGCAGCCTTCTCATGCTCCATCTGGTCCTTCTCAGTGCTGCACGTGGCGTCATGGAGGGCGTCATGGAGGGCAACCTGCGCGAACGCGTCAGATGAAGGGCCCGGTTCACAGGGCAACAGGGATACATATGTGTGTACGTGTGTTTACATATGGATATAAATGCATATATATGTACATTATATATATATATATTTTATATGTATTTGTTGCCATAAGTGTTTTCCTGTTCTACATATTTTAAACATAATTTGGTTTTAAAACACTCACCCTTATCCTTTTTCATAATTCATGTATGTATAAATACATGCATACTTGAGGCTCGTGAGGTTTGTGTGCCCTTGCTGGCTCAAGCGAGGGGAGGAGTGCACGGCTGGACGAACAGACTAGGCCGTGTGTTCCCCCTTGCGCTGTGGTTCGGCCCGGTCAGGAGCCCCGGTGCGTGTAAAACTCTCAGTTCAAGTCGCCCAGCCACAGTGTAACACCCGTTCGTACATACATACATACATAGATACACTTGGCTTGTCATCCCCCCCTCCACCCCTTGTTGGGTTCTTCCGGCTCGGCTGTGTAAGAGTGTGCTTTCCTGCTGGTGTTTCTCCTCTGAGGGGATCTGTGTGTGTCTGTCAGACTCTTGCCAGGTCAGTTTCGGTTTTGAGGAAACGGTTCCCCCGTTTTCTGTTGGGCCCTTCTGTGGTTTCTTGGTGACCCTGAGTGCTCTGTTAGTGGCCAGGCGAGAGCCTGTGAGGGCTCGCTGGCCCGAGTGAGAGGGGGAGCACGTGGCAGGACAGACAGACAAAGCCACGTGTTCCTCCCCTGCGCTGTGGCTCGGTCCGGTCAGGACCCCCGGTGCTCGTCTTTGAAGGGCGAGTCGCCCCCGGTGGTGTAACACCCATAAATACACATATACATATACATATACATATACATATATTGCCATAAGTGTTTTGTAAAACCCTATATAAGTTGTGTGTAGGATAGGGGGGTACATCACCCGTGGCCACTAACCTGGCAGTCCCTACCTTCCCCGGTGTTTCGGGGCACCCTCATCCAGTCTCCCATGCCGACTTCTCCGAAATCAGTGGTTTTCCCGGGTTCAGCACCCACCACCAGCATCCAGCGGAATCTGCCGAATCAACTAAGGCGTCAACTCCGCTACTGGTCAGCTCGCAGGTCACTTTAATTGGGGTCGTCACCGTCCATCGACATGGGGGCACCCTGCCCTTAACTTTAGGGTCTTTGGCCCGCTCTAGGTCGGGGTTGTATTTTCAAAAACTCGTATGAAATACCCGGATCTCGCTCATAGTTATCGCCCCACCATTCCTCTATTACAAGACCCTAATGTTTGCTAAAGGGGTCGTCGCCCGTTTGGGGTTCGTTAGACAGGTGGGTATGTTCATTTTTGGGGTTATCTATCTTATATCTTCTCAACTAAAATGTATTGTGGATGTTAAAGCGCACTGACAAGCAGAGCGCGTCATTTGGTACCCCAACTTAAGGGAAATCTCACCCATCAACCAACAAACCTACAACCAACAAAACGTCAATCCCAGAATTCCACTCACCGTGGCATCCTCCACCTGGCTCCGAAGGGCCATGTAACGCTGCTGCTCATCCGCTACACGGTGCCAGCCATTACCTATGGAACGCAAACACAATAAGGAAATAATATGAGGCTTTACAATAAATTAGAAACATAAACATTTCAAGAAATTGGGCACTAACCAACATCCCGACCCATGAACCACTGACCCACGCACCTAGGGTTGAATAAATGGCGAAGTCGAAGCGGTCCAATCTCGGAACCGGCGCCACATGTATCTTTCCTCGCATCAACTTTACAACGACCTTAACGAACAGAATTACTCTCCGGCGGGCCTTATGCACTCTCACTCGCCACTCTGCGGCCACCGGGCGCCCTGCCATTTTAAAATTTTCATTTCAGAACGATTCCACAGTCAGACGACGAGACGATGCATCGATAATAACGAGCTGTTAATAAGCAGGGAAATCCATACGGTCGTACGGTCGGTACGACATAAGACATTTTACCTTTCGCCTGGAGCAATGTTGGGATGCCGAGCTTTGCGGAAGATCTGCGGGAAGAGGTCAAGTATTACGTATTGTATGACGTGGGTTACGGAGCCGGAGCGGGCCGTCTCCATCTCCAGCCCGCCTCCTTCTTCCACCCGGACCGTCCCGGCGGCCCCCCTCCCTTTCCATATCGAGACGGCTCCTGCTGGCGACAGGCACTTCAGCGCAAGTCGGTAGTGTACGACATCCGGCACATACCTTGATGCAGGCACGTGATTGAAGAAGTTAGCTAACTCCGCACCATGTCGACTTAGCTCACTCTGTTATCCGTTAAATGGGTTTTAAGGAATCCAGTTGCGGTGTCGGTTAGATAGGTGTTAAAAAACGTTGGGGCAATTGGGCATGGGTTGCGTGGGGCAGTGGTGCGTGAGGCTCTACCTGTTGTGAGTTCGTTAAATCTGATGGTAGAATTCCGGATGAGCATTACAAATATAACTATTATGACATGTTGATTTCGAAGGAGTTGGCCTCAAGGGCAGTGCGAGCAAGATTGGCCCCCGGCTGGGTGGCAGGGGCTGGCTGGCTGGCAGCGTAACTGGCTTTTATGCAAGGGGGTTGACAAAGGTGAAGTGCGTGCGTGTGAGGTGATGATGAGCTTGTGAGGCTCATCACTGGCAGTAAGAAATGCATGTGGCTGGAGGCCGCCGGTAGGTATAAATATATTCAGCTGAACGAAGGAAAACATCATTTTCCCGCCAAATGTATTGTCGGTCTTAATTTGCTTCGTGTCGCGTGCGGGAAGCTAGGCAGGCGCGTCAGACATCAAGCACGTTTTTTTATGCGCGACGACAGCATATATAAACATCATAAATATACTTGTAAATTAGATGTATTAATATATAGCTTTATTTGGGGAGCGGGGCCCGGCAGAACGGAAGTACCTCGGTGATGCGAGTTGGTCGCAGAAGTTCAAGTCATGAAAGTTTACCCATAAGTTCAACCTTTCAATTTTATTCATAAGTAATTATTCTTTAAATAGCTGTTGTGCCATTTGGGCGATTCCACGGACCTCGAGGAGCTCAAGCTTTCTCGAAAAACTTGAACCGCGGGGAATTGGTTGTCGTCTAGGTCCTGTTTTAATTTCAACATGCGCAACTCATGGTATTAAAATTAATAATAACAAACAAGATTTTGATATTATAGCTGCGTGGTTGGATGCAAACCAACCTAAAAGCTCGCAAATAAACTCAATCTATTTATGTCGAATCAGAGAATCTTACCGCCAAGTCCGTCAAGCTGTTGAGAGATTTCGCTCCTCCATGTTTGGTTAATATATTCGCTCCAATCAATTTCTTCAGAAAGGAATATGGACGGGACGTTGCCCATTGTGGCAAAGCGCTCTCTCCTCTTCTTGATGGAAGTCTGAAGGATATGTTTATTCAATTTGATAAAAAATGCAAAGATTCATAATGTATATATTGAAGTGTTATTTTAAATATTGTACTGAGAAAAATTAGTCTCAAGGAATAAATGTTCGAAGTGAGCTGGACATACATAGTATTTGTATATGTATGTATATATGTATATATATATTTTTTTTGTACGGACCAACTCTGGAGTTGTTCCGTACATATGTAATAAATATACATCCAATTTAACTTTAGGTCCAAAATTTACAATAAAATTTGTAATTATGAAACAATTTGTTTCTATGTTCTATTAATTCCGGTCCGATGAATGCGGTTAAAGGCATATATATATATTTATATACATATGTTATTGGCCGGTATCCGGGTGGCGTGCGTAGGCTGCTGCGGCTCATAAGTATCGTATAGCAGAATGATTAAAGATGAAGAAATTATTGAGAGTTATTATTTGATATTATTGAGATTTGTGTTGCCGTTTTTTATTAATGAACACTTAGTGTGCATGTCTGCGCAAGCAATGCAAGTAGCCGCTGTCAGGTTTGGGAGTATGTCCGTCGCGACTTTACTTATTTTTGGAATAATCAAAGTCAACTGCTGAGTTTTATGTAGCCGACCGATAGAAGTTGCAGTCTGTAGTAATGAACCCTAGGGATGAAGGCAGGCTCATTCTGTGGTATTCATTCTCAACACCGCGTGCGCTTAGCCAGACATGTATAGCCGGCGGTAATATGTTGACATGCATGTGTCGGTATGCATGAGGCATGCAGGCATGGCATGACTTACTTGAGGCCACACGAGCAAGGCGCGGCGTGCGGTGGTCAAGTCGATGGCGATGCGGTGGCGATGGAGGACTATGTTGTGCTACGGTTCATTTCCCGTCGACGCGTAGGTCGACGCGATCCTATGAGTCGAAGTGCTTTTGTGATGAACGCATTACATATGAATGAATCTGCATGATATAAATGTATTCGCATACATTTATATATGCATCTGGCATGTTGTCATGATCCATCGCGACATCGCACCATGGCAAATCCGCCTAGCATGCATGAATGACCTAATCATTGAAGTGCGCATTATGCTCGTGCTACGAAACGATAAGTAATATTATCTGATATAATATTACTTCATTAAAGCACACGTTGAGAGCGCCGCACTCGTCGCGATGCATGCCCTGCAACCGGATATCGTTATCCGGACCCTTGCATCATGCGAATGCCGGAAAGGCTTATACGTTGTTATGCGTAGACATCGCCTAGACGCAGTAGGGTTGTCACATCTAGGATCGGCCTCCTAATGTGAATCGTACGGCATTGCGATGCTGCGAGTATAACAGATGCGAGGACGGCTAAGCTAGACAAGATATCCGATACCGGAGAACACTCGTGTGTTCTAAATTACTATTTCTATACACTAATCTACTTAGCCCGAGCTAAGCCTTAACTTCGCTAATCACCGCCGCGTGATGATTGCTTGCTTCCGGCGCTGACGGCGATTTCGTCCATTGCATCATTCCGACCTGTAAGACCGTAAGTTATATCTCTCTTCGTCTTGAAGTCTTCCGCTGTCTTTGTTTGCTCTCGCTTGCCTTGCTGTACTTGCAAGTGCTCGCGCATCGGTGTCGATAGTCTCCAGACGTGCAGATACTCATGAGCAAACGCGAACGAGAGGTACAACAATTTGGTATCGAGACAGGTTCGTTGCCTAACTGTCTCTCTTTGTCTAATCGGAAGTAGGTTCTTTCTATGGCGAGTTCCAGCGACGAACCACGAGGACCGCTAGATACTTTTGCCGAAGACTTAGGCCGCGCCGTTTTGGACGCCGCCGCTTCCGGTCTGTAATTGTTTAATTGCTTTTACTTAGATTGCTGCACTTGTTGTGTAAGTGTACGCTCTGAGTCGCAGGTAATCTCAGTGCACCGGCATTGCTTGCCGCGGCGACTGAGACCGGCGTTCGTCCGGACCAGTTGGCGACTCTCATTGCTCAAACTACGGAGATCAGGACTCAGCTGGGCAATTACTTGCTGAGTTTGCTGAATCTTCTCAAGAGTACTGTCGGTAGGCTCACCGAATCGCTTTGTACTCTTGCCTTTGCGATAGAAGTCGGCTTCTATTACGCAAAACTAGGGTATCATTTCGTGCCCCATGTCCGCGGAACACGACGATACGCCGCACACTAGCCTAGCTAGCCAACCCGATTTCGTTGTAGCTGCTAGAGCGCCGGATAGAGGTCTTGAGACTGTTGGCGCGCGAGCCACTCAAGAGCCCCTTTTCCTTCAGACCCCTGCTCACTTAATTGTGCCGCATTCAGCAGTGAACACGAATATGGACAACACTGCTGGACCAAGGGTTCTGCCATTACCTCAAGCTCGAGGGCATGATGACATCCCTGAGGTGATGAGATTGTCGATTCCCGTTCCTAGGCTCAATATTTCGCTGACCGACAAGACACCAGGGCATAGCATAGCCGATGCAACTCGTGCGTACGTGCGTGACGCTAAAAAGTACCTCCAAGCTGTTCATGGTGGCGACAATGACGGTATCAGGTGTCTCTTCGTTGGTAACACCCTCGAGGGCGCAGCGAAGGACTGGTATCGCAATTGGACCAACGCCCGGGGCAGCTATACTTTTGACGAGTTAGTCGCCGCTTTGCTCGCACGATTCGCTACTGAGGTTCAAGCACGCGATGTGGAAGCTCGTAACGTTTTGGCAGCGGGTAGCTACCACATGCGTCGGGATGAAAATGTACCTGCGTACCAGTCACGCTTCGAAGCACTTGTGACTCCCATTGCTGACCTCACCGAATCTGAGCGTGTCTTTTGGTTTAGGCGAGGCCTAACGAAACTTTTGGCTAAATGGTGCGCCACTGACTTGGTTGGAGCGCAGATCAAGTCGTATGACGCGTTGGTCGCTTTTGCTAAGGGCGCGGAGATACGACTTCTTGCCGGCGAGGAAGAAGTCAAGTCTGCCCCTCGTGCAAATGCCGTGCAAGTGCAGGATCCGCTTGGGGAAGCTGTGGCTCTCGATCAGGACCTCGGCGCGACCCGCCCCACGCCTACTGCCGCGACGCGACGCAGCAACGGGCAACGCAAGGCGCGCGGGGGCGCTAGCTCGGGTGTCCGTGGTACAGGAGGGGCAGGTCCGAGCTCGGACCCAGCTAGGAACAGGAAGCGTGGTGGTGCGCCGTCGTCGGCAGCCGCACAGCGTTCCGACCCCAACGCGAAGCGTACTCGTACGGACGACACATTTATGCCAAAATGGAATTGCAATCGTTCCGAATTCGAGCGTCGAAAATTGACCAACGTTTGTCTACGGTGTGCGGAGAGCCATTCTACGAAGGATTGCCCTCTAATGCCGCCGTTTGTACCTCAGCCGAAATAGGGGCTTGCCCGGGTTCCTGCGGAGGGGGCTCTACCTGGGTTTTCTGAACTAACGCGTGGTCGGTGGTCATCCTTACGGCCAGCCGTTAAGGCATTATTGCCTTGTGTACTTGGACACATCGAGCGAGTCATTGCGCGACGCATCACGCTTGACGGACGCACGGGACTTCTCTGCTTCGATCCGTTGTGTAATGTGTTTACACCTCGCCGTCCCCTGTCGTCTATTGATCTGTCCAACCACGTGGTTTTGTTCATCCCCTCGTCTCTGCGTGAGATGTCGGAACAGTTGGCCATGTACAGGAGGTGTAGGCGTCAATATCCAGACACTGCCGCATGTGTTTTACTCCCCGCTTTCTGTCGGCGCAAGGCAGAGGCATCGTTAAGGGGTATGCGGCATGTCCACCGGTTCGAGCCGGGCACCGTTTTGTTTAATGGTGTGGATCGGGAGGGTACGTTGGCTCCGTGGCCACACCTATCCTACTCGGTTGACGTTTGGTACGAAGCTCCTGATGGGGGTGCCGTTGGTTACGGGCCCGCCTTAAGTGCACTGACGTTGTCTGCTGGGCAGTCGCTCGTAGATAACCGTGTCCCTGTGGTTCAGATCGGTTTGAATGGCCGTACTCTGAAGGCACTTGTTGACACCGGTGCCAGCGACGACTTCATCTCTGTCGCAGAGGTGAATGCGCTGGGGTTGTCCCCAGAGTCGTCTGATTGTCCACAGGTTACCCTTGCTGACGGGGGTAAGCATCCCATCGTGGGCAGGATTACCCTTAGCCTATCGTTAGGCCCTTTGCGTGTTGTGACCCGGCCGTACGTGCTGCAGGGCTTAGCAGAGACTGCACCGTACATAATGGGGTCGTCGACATTACGACAGTACCGCGCGCGCATCGACATGGAGACCGCAACCCTGCATATGTGCAAGGGTACTCTGTCGATTAAGGTACCTTTCCTGTCGTTCGAACATGTCACACCAAAGGAGGGCGAAACTGAGGCGGTGCCTATGGTTAATTTCGCCGTGACCGCAATGGCCGCGCGAATCGAACCAGAGCTAGTCGGGCGTAAGGAGGCCGTCCGTTTGTTACGGAAGGGTGCCCACGGACTGCTTTTAAGGCCGCGGGTGAGCTGTTGTGTCACCACCGCGCAGATTTCTGTGGATCCTGAGGTTGAGGCCCTACTGTCGCAGTATGAGGACGTCTTTAAAGATATCCCTGGCCTACCACCTATGCGTCCTGTTGATCACACAATCCCTCTCATGCCTGGAGCGCAGCCTACAGCCCGGCCAATGTACAGGTTGAGTCCATTGGAGCTGGATGAGGTGAAGCGCCAGGTGACGGATTTGCTCGCGAAGGGTATGATACGCCCCAGCACATCCCCGTATTCTGCACCGATTTTGTTTGTCGGTAAGAAGGATGGGACCTTGCGCATGTGCATCGATTACCGGGGGTTAAATGCGAATACGGTGAAAAATCGCTACCCTTTGCCTCGCGTCGACGACCTGTTGGATAAGCTGAAGGGCTCGGCTTATTTTTCCTCAATTGACTTACAACAGGGCTACAATCAGATTCGCATCGCTGCCTCTGATATCCCGAAAACCGCTTTTCGGACGCCCTTCGGTCACTTTGAGTATACGGTCCTATCGTTTGGTTTGACTAATGCCCCTGCGACGTTTCAGGCGGTTATGGACCGAATGTTTAGGCCGTTTATCGACAGGTTCGTTGTTTGCTACCTGGATGACATCTTGGTATATTCTAAGACGCGCGAGGAGCACTTGGAGCATCTGCGGCTCGTGCTCGACGTTATGAGGCGGGAGCAATTGTTTGCTAAACGCGCCAAATGCTTTTGGGCGCAGCCTCAGGTGGAATATTTGGGCCACATTGTGTCGGCCACCGGTGTGAAGATGGACCCGTGGAAGGTCGCCGTGGTTCGCGATTGGCCCGCGCCTCAGAATCTCACGGAGCTGCGTAAGTTCCTTGGCTTGACCAATTATTTCCGGAAGTTCATTGAAAAATATTCCATCATTGCGGCCCCGCTTACTAACTTAACTCGCAAAGGCGTTTTCGTTTCGCTCGAGTCGTGGACGTCGCAATGCCAGCGGGCATTCGAAGAGCTCAAACGAATCGTTGCCGAAGATGTCACCCTTGCATTCCCTGATTACTCGTTGCCATTTCGTGTTGAGGTAGTGTCTGATGCCTCAATATTTGGAAGCGGCGCTGTATTGCTACAGGAAGGGCGACCGATCGCCTTCACGAGTAAGAAGTTTTCTGGTGCGGAGATTCGCTACACCACCGGGGAACAGGAGCTTCTGGCCGTGCTGCATGCTTTAAAGGAATGGCGCTGTTACCTCGAGGGACGCCCGTTTACTTTAAAAACTGACCATAAGCCCCTAACGTTTTTGCAAAGCGTTCCGACGTTGAACCGCCGTCAAGCTAGGTGGATGGAATATCTAGCTAGGTTCAACTGCACCTGGGAGTATATTTCTGGTAAATTGAATATTGCCGATGCTCTCAGTCGACATCCGTCGCTACACGCTGCAATTTTGGCAGCGCCTGTCGTGCGGCCGCGTAGCGAGGAGGTTCCGATCGCGACGGACCTCGCGGAGCGGTTGAAGGTTGCCTACAACGCAGACGCCTGGTTCGCGGACCCGGCTAATGTAGAAAACCTTCGCAAGCAGAATGGCCTTTGGCTACGGACGGAGGGTGCAGCTACGCAAATCGTCGTTCCGAACGACGACGCGCTACGCTACGACATCCTTGCGCGGTTCCACGAGGACCCGTTAGCAGGACACCCTGGTAGCAAGCGATTGATCGACTTGGTGCAACGTTCCTTTTGGTGGCCTCGTTTGGCTAAGGATGCGGCGAACTTCGTCCAGGCATGCAGTCTGTGCCAGCGCAATAAGGCTTTGTCCGGTAAGGGCCATGGGTTGTTGCAACCGTTGCCTGTCCCGGATGCGCCTTGGGAAAGTGTTTCCATGGACTTCGTAGTCGCGCTGCCCAAAACTGAGGGGGGATACGATGCGGTGTTCGTAATGGTCGATCGTCTGACTAAGATGGTTCACCTAGCACCATGCACATCATCCTGCACGGCTGAGCAAACCGCACGTTTGTTTTTCGATAATGTGGTTCGGTTACACGGGATTCCCAAAAATGTGATCTCGGACCGCGGTGGACAGTTCACGTCTAAGTTTTGGGAAGCGCTCTGCAAACTAGTTGGCATGCGCGTCAACCTGAGCACGGCGTATCACCCGCAGACTGATGGTCAAACCGAACGCACAAACCGCACGTTGGGTGATATGTTGCGCAATTATGCTGGTCGCACACCACTTGTTTGGGATACATATTTGACTGCGGCAGAATTCGCGCTTAACAACGCTGTTAACCGCTCTACAGGCAAAAGTCCGTTCTTTCTTAACTACGGGTTTCATCCCGCGCTACCCGTGTGGCGTGAGTTGGAAGTGAACGTGCCTGCTGCTAAACTTTTTGCCAAGTCTTTTATGTCCCGAATCACAGACGCGAAGTCGTGTTTGGACGCGGCGCAGCAACGAACGACAGAATACTACAACAAATCCAAGCAGGATGTGACGTTTTCGGAAGGGCAACTCGTGTTGCTAAGCACCAAGAACTTGCGTTCCTTGGCCGACGGATCCCGAAAACTCTTACCCCGCTGGATTGGTCCGTATCCTGTCGTGCGCATGGTTGGGAATGTGGCTGTGGAGCTTGCATTGCCCGCTGATATGCCCATTCACCCCACGTTTCACGTATCGCTTGTTCGTCCGTATCGTGGTACGGAACCCGTCCCTGAGCCTGCTAACGCCCCCGCAGCGATCGAACCAGTTCCCGAGACCTGGATCGCTGGTAAACAGAAGTTTTACGATGTGGAGCGGGTGTTAGATTATCGCGCGCGTCGTGTGGGCCGACACCGACGTAAGCGAACAGTACACGAGTACTTGGTTAAGTGGACAGGGTATACCGACGAGCACAACTCATGGGAACCGGCACGCAACTTCTCACAGGACATGAAACCCCTGCTCGAAGAAGCCCGCAAACGTGCCACACAAGCCCAATGACCCCTGCAGTCGATGCTGTATGATGCAGCGAGGACGCTGCATACGGGAGGGGGGATAATTGTTGTGCTACGGTTCATTTCCCGTCGACGCGTAGGTCGACGCGATCCTATGAGTCGAAGTGCTTTTGTGATGAACGCATTACATATGAATGAATCTGCATGATATAAATGTATTCGCATACATTTATATATGCATCTGGCATGTTGTCATGATCCATCGCGACATCGCACCATGGCAAATCCGCCTAGCATGCATGAATGACCTAATCATTGAAGTGCGCATTATGCTCGTGCTACGAAACGATAAGTAATATTATCTGATATAATATTACTTCATTAAAGCACACGTTGAGAGCGCCGCACTCGTCGCGATGCATGCCCTGCAACCGGATATCGTTATCCGGACCCTTGCATCATGCGAATGCCGGAAAGGCTTATACGTTGTTATGCGTAGACATCGCCTAGACGCAGTAGGGTTGTCACATCTAGGATCGGCCTCCTAATGTGAATCGTACGGCATTGCGATGCTGCGAGTATAACAGATGCGAGGACGGCTAAGCTAGACAAGATATCCGATACCGGAGAACACTCGTGTGTTCTAAATTACTATTTCTATACACTAATCTACTTAGCCCGAGCTAAGCCTTAACTTCGCTAATCACCGCCGCGTGATGATTGCTTGCTTCCGGCGCTGACGGCGATTTCGTCCATTGCATCATTCCGACCTGTAAGACCGTAAGTTATATCTCTCTTCGTCTTGAAGTCTTCCGCTGTCTTTGTTTGCTCTCGCTTGCCTTGCTGTACTTGCAAGTGCTCGCGCATCGGTGTCGATAGTCTCCAGATGTGCAGATACTCATGAGCAAACGCGAACGAGAGGTACAACAGACTACTGCTGCTGGCGGCTGACCGTCCTGACGAATAATAGCGCAAGCAAGCAATAGGATAAACGCGTACATATGGTAAGTATGATAACTATATATATAGTATATATATACATATATATATGTATATAGATGTATATATATATGTGTGTGTGTGTGTCTATTACATCGTGAAAGCAACGTCATCATGGAGAAAGTGTTCGTTCAATATATGCGCGCGCTATTTGCTTCATCTGATGTTCTTTGATTACGGGAACACGCACCAATCATAAAACACCTACTGTCTGTCCGCAGGTAGCCTCACAGGTGTCCAATCACGATGACGATGCGGATGCGGATGCGGATGAGGATGAGGATGAGGATGAGGATGACGATGCGGATGAGGATGAGGATGAGGATACAGCAGGGACACAATTTACAATGAGGACTGAAGACGTTTGGCGGTGGCGGTGGCGGTGGCGGTGGCGGTGGTGGCGGTGGCGGTGGCGGTGGCGGTGATGGTGGTGATGGTGCTGGTGACGGTGGTGCTGGTGACGGTGGTGCTGGTGGCGGTGGCGTGGGTGCTGGTGGTGCTGGTGACGGTGGTGCTGGTGACGGTGGTGCTGGTGGCGGTGGCGTGGGTGCTGGTGGTGCTGGTGACGGTGGTGCTGGTGACGGTGGTGCTGGTGGCGGTGGCGTGGGTGCTGGTGGTGCTGGTGACGGTGGTGCTGGTGACGGTGGTGGTGGTGGTGGTAGGTGAGAGGGCACACTTTTGCCGCGGACAGGAGTGGGTTGCTTCTGCAG
The DNA here is from genome assembly GCA_030268105.1 of Volvox africanus. Lineage (NCBI taxonomy): Eukaryota > Viridiplantae > Chlorophyta > Chlorophyceae > Chlamydomonadales > Volvocaceae > Volvox > Volvox africanus. The sequence continues at coordinate 499,348 of BSDZ01000038.1, forward strand.
CTGTGCAATCGGCGAGATATATAGATGCATGCGTATCCGATCCTATCCCTTACATGTTATTACTTGCTAGCATCGTGTACTAACCGTGCTGCCGACCTTTCTCTGTTTCTCTAGTAGTTGAGTGCCACAAGATCTCTCGAGATGCTCATGAGGTTGTGCGTCTGCACCTTACGTATATTGTTTAAGCGTGTGCCAAGTATATAAACTAATGCAACTACTGTAGCTCTCCTCGGTGTGTGTATCCAGTCTCCCATGCCGACTTCTCCGAAATCAGTGATTTTCCCAGGTTCAGCACCCACCACCAGCATCCAGCGGAATCTGCCGAATCAACTAAGGCGTCAACTCCGCTACTGGTTAGCTCGCAGGTCACTTTAATTGGGGTCGTCACCGTCCATCGACATGGGGGCACCCTGCCCATAACTTTTGGGTCTATGGCCCGCTCTCGGTCAGGATAGAACCTGGAATTCCAGGGGCATGTGTGAAACTCCAGGTGTATGTGTATGTGAATGTACTTGGAGTAGTTATCTCACGGGTCAACCAGTACATGAGAAACATAATACTGCCAAGAATCAGAAAGAGTACGGCTCTCTGCTGCTGGACGAGCGAGTGAGGAGGGAGTGAGAGCCGAAGGCCCAAACAAATAAAAAGGTTGACAGGCGCCGAAGTACAAGTGTATATATATAGTGTATATATATGTGTGTGTGAATATGAGAAACATACTGCAAAGTTTAAGAAAGAGTACGGCTCTCTGCTGCTGGATGAGCGAGTGAAGAGTGAGTGAGAGCCGAAGGCCCAAACAAATAAAAAGGTTCATACCAATCGCAGGCGCCGAAGTACAAGTGAATATATACATATATATATGGGTTTTATATGGGGTTTATATATATATATACACTATATATATACACTATATATGTATGTATATATATCACTGCCTGCCACCAGAAACAACACACACAATCCGCAGTTTACACAGTTTTCCACATACACACGACAGTCCTGATAGCCTGCAGCAGTCATACAGGGCGTTTGTGGGCACGCATTTTAGCACCGACACTAGTCGCGTGCACGACATGGCAGTAGTGGTGGCACTGCCATTTCTCAAACAGGATACGCGCTTCATTCTTTAAGGATGAGGGTTTTGGGCCCCAGCGGATTACGGACGGGTTGTAAAACGCACGGGTCATGTGTGCCGAACACTTCCTGCCCTCACTGCACCACTACATACAACACCTCAGTATACAGTAGCCTCTGGCCCCTTCCGGACACACATACACACACATTCTCTCTCCATCACATTCGCTGCTCACTCCCCTCCCTGCCTCATGGTGGCACCGCTGTCAAACACCGCACACAGCGGGCCTCATTTATAAGGTTGGACATTGCAGGATGCTAAATAAGCGGTCGTGCCCGAGTGGTTAAGGGGTCTGACTTGAAATCAGATGGGATATCTCGCGCAGGTTCGAATCCTGTCGACCGCGAGAATTGTACTTATGACATGGGGTTGCTGCACATATGTAGCAGGTTCGAATCCTGTCGACCGCGAAAATTGTACTTATGACATGGGGTTGCTGCACATATGTAAGTGACATTAAGTGCTCGACGAGACGTATTTGCTATGGGTGGCAACAGCATACTTGGCCAGCGCAATCATAATCTCATGATCAATATACGACACCGAGGACACCACGCCGTACAGCTCCGTGCCCGCGAGGTTCTTCATTACGACGTCGTTTTGCTGCTGATTTGCTGCATAGGAACGAAATGGACATGGGCACACGCATGTCAATTCATTCAGATAACTTTAGACATGACGAAGGAACACAACGGTGTATGTGCGTATTATAACCTAAGAAATCAAGATACGGCAGGAGTGGATGGGTGGGTGACTTATGAGCATGTGAAGTTTTATGGGATGTATATGTTTTCTTTATTATCACCTCCATCTGTTTACATGGCAGGAGGCCACGACGACGACATGACTTGTACGACAAGGTAATAGGGGTAATAGAATGCGATCAGCATCATGGGGGTTTTAACCCACGTACATGTGTCCCTCAGCACCAGCACTGAAGGGTCGTTTCTGCCCACCCATAACTCCTGCTGTACGACCCTCATGGTAGTTGGTGCTCTGTCGTACAGCAGCATGGCAGCGAAGGCTACCCAATCAAACGGCACACATTTGCCTGCAATGATGACGAAGTGCGTCTGGGTCGGTTGGGGATAAAGGAGGAAGAGCTTTCCAGGAAAGGAGGTGGGGCAACCACACCTTCCTTCCATCACCAAGTTGTGGCTCCATTAACAGGAAAGACTGTATACAACTGCGGTACAGCATCTGTCCGTTACTCTTCGTAGCAACATATGCAACATATGGTGAGGAATTCGTCTCTCTAATAAATAGTCCAGCAACATATATTATAGGCATTGGGTCTTCGAATCTAATACTGTGTTCATAATGAACCCAAAATATGATCTTAAAAGCCACCTGTCGTACATCTGCTGTACACTTCCGTACACTTATTACCTTTCAAGTGTGCCATTCCAAACCAGGTGTCACTGATTCGCCGCAGCAAGCTCCCGTCCCCCTCACGGAGGCCTAGCAGTTGCTCCAAAACCTCGCCGGCGTCCTGGAACTTCAAAAGTTGGTTGCAGATGTTGTTTGTCACGAAGAGCAGCGGTACCGAGTACTGCCTGGCGAGTCGCAACAGAACTCGGACGCCATCGGGATGGTAAATGGCGTTGCTCGTAGAGCGAGGATCCCTGTAGTCCATCGATTACATGTCGGGAGTTGGGGGCGGCCCATAAAGGGGGAAAATGGTGGAGAATTCGGGAATACCCACATGTGACCCGTGGGTCGTACGAACAATTGACACATGGGCGTCACTCATGACAAGATTGATCAGCCACCAGGGCCAGATGAGAAATTGTTACATGGATTAAGCAACATGCATTAATTGCGCTGTAAGATTGTGCGATGCATATACATGGAAAAATTACATGAAAACATTGACCCCTGCGTCAACTCTTCATCCGTACATATCGTACATGTCGTACATATTAAGCACGTCGTACTCCCTCACCTGCCAGGCAGGGGCAATGTCTGTGGCGTCACTTCCGCTTGCACCCCAGCCATGATGACAATTGGTCGGCCCGAGGCCCTCAGCTTCTGTCCCAGCACCTATGGAATTCGAGGTTTGAGGTTTGAGGTTTGTGATTTTTTGGTTTAAATGTTTCTGGATTTTTCTGGGTTTTATTTCTGAACCCAAAACATGCAATTTAACACACTAGGGTTTTAAAATGATGATAATACCGTGGAGTGGATGTCTGGATGAATCGTGCAATGTTAATAAATAGAACGGAATTCATCGTTAACATTATTCTTCGCTGCCACCGACATAAGTGTGTAGTTTGATATGATTTATGGTTTATGCGTCGTATGTCGTATGTCGCATGTCGTAACATTAAGCTTTTTTATTTATGTTACTATCCTCATCAAGGGGTTGAGGCTGGCGTTTTGGGGTTTGAGGCTGCATGGTGACGATGAGCTCGAGGGTTTACTCAGGGTCATAAATGTTGCATCCCTGTCGTACATACCCGTCTAAGGTCGCGAAGGCCCCATTGTGAGACGTCCGTCTAATCCTTGACGGAGACGGAGACACCCGCCCCCAGGATACTACAATGAAAACACAATCTTCACAAAGACTCAACTACAAGGGAGCAATGTCCCTTAATATATTGCTGCGATGTAAATGGAAGGTGCGTGGTGGTGTGTTCATATGCCGCCATCCCGGCCGTACTGTGTACGGATGTATGGCAACTAACCTTCTCGCCGTCTTGCTGCAGTATCTTGACCAAGCTGTCAAGGTAACCAACTGAGCCGTTCATGTCAAGTATAACACTAGACACCTGCAGTTAGTGGCAGTTAACAACAACGACCCCGACATAACTGACCTGAACAGAAACAGGACTGCTGTACTGCCACGCACAGGCCAGGCATCGTAAAAGGACACACAAACACACGATTTGACTAACAGACTAACAGACCGACTAACAGAAAGATGGTCGTACCTACCTGGGGATTTAGGATCCGCTCTGCCAAGGCCTTCAGTGCCGTCCAACGGACATCCACTGCACATTAGTAGTCGCACAGGAGAGAAAAAGAATTTATCGCCGTACATTGACGTACATGTCAGTTATTGCCCTACTTAAATGATTTTTAACGGACATCCTCCTAAGGTGCCATGCCCGCTACCTACGTCTTAAAAAATCAAAACGAACGCAAATCCAATCCAATTATGTAAATTCCAATTACGCCGATTGCATCACATGTTTTAAGAGGCCTAAGTTCGGCATCAGGTCACGCACGGTATCGTTCCGTACACGTCCGTGCATTTCCGTACATACCTGTCTTTAAGCCCTGAAGCAGCGGGCCGTACCTCTCCGGCTCGTTAAACATCATCTTCCAAGGAATTACGTTGCGCTGATTAAGCGGGCCGCGAATCAAGCACGCCCGGGGGCAAAGGTGCCGTAACATCGCCCCGCCTGTAGCCATGACTTCTTCAGAGTACGACGGGTCGTGCTTTGTGAGGTCGGGCTCATTTTTGTCAAGCCAAACACGCCGCTCCGGAACCTGGGGTGTTTTGTTCGTGTGTGTATGTGTGTGTATATTGGGAGCGGGGAGGGGAGGCTATAAAATTGAGGCTTTCAGAAAAACAAAGAATCATACTCCGCTGCAGGGAGGGATAGCAGGGGAGGGCCGGTATTAACGAACCAGCAAGCGGCCCCGCGTATTTTTCGCTAAGCCTTGAACAAAACACAACTGCTACAGGATTCAGGGGCTATGAAGAGTGATCGCAAATGATATCGATGTCCGCATGGACACTGCTTTCATTGCATAGTATCTGGGGGCTCCGTGCGCAACACACAATCTAGGGGAAGTGGGGGATAAATTTATTTAGCTTACCGCAATGACGAAGTCGAACTGCTTCGTCCTTGCCTGAAGAACTTCTCCAGCCGCGGCGATAAGGTAACCTGACAAGCAAGCAAGCGCCCATACGCAAAGGGGCACGGCGGGAAGCGATGAAGACATGGACCGCCGGTAGGTATTACATTATCAGAATTAAGCAGTCGACAAAAAGAGTAAGAATAATCATAATAATTTTATGAAGATGTTTTTTGTACCGTCAAAGTCACTTGTGTCTCCAGCTTGTATGTAAATGGAGTGCCCATTCGGAATGTGGCTGCGCTCGCGAAGGTTGAATAGGTTGGCAGGATCGGAAAAAGACAACCGATTAGTTTCAGTCTCTTTTTGATTCATCCTAGGTTGGTTCAAACTGTTCAGTTTTTGACCAAAAAGATGTCGAAATGTCGCAGGCAGCAGATACGCAACTTCGTCTCACGCCCTATGGATAATACGGTCCGATAAGAAAAACAAAAATATGAGCCAAGTCGAATTTATTTTGTGCCTTACCTCGGATCAAACAAAACAGCATTCCAGATTTGCACGTACTATGCGTACGACAGGATACTGCAACTTTGGCTGTTTTTGCTTACGAGCTCCAGACCAGCTTATACCGGGTATATACCGGAGCTTAAGCGATCGGGGAATGCCAACTTGAACCACCACAGTGCTCCATGATCGGTGTTTTTCATATCCCTCTCCACCTGCCCCTTCCGCCTGCCCCTAGCATGCTTCTAACCCTTTCATCTGTCCGTTGTAATCCCCTGGTAACGCCATTACTCAACTCAGCAATGTTTTATATAAGACAACTCCTATATCCACAAGGGCCACATCAGGGTTTCATAAAAGCGATTGTGACTTATTGTGGAGCTCTAAGCTTTACCGTCTTGCCGTCCGTTACGGTGAACCTTACCAGTAATTAGTATCCGCGTTATGTTAAGTACCATGATTACCTATTCGGTTTCCGTGTCGTCGCATTGTTGCCTTACCCGCCGCATCACCGCCCTGCCCTGCAACCCCCTTCGCACGCACGAACCGCCAACAGACTGCATGTACACACACACACACATCGTGTTCAGGCACGACTGTTATGGCACGACTAATATGCCCCTGGAGTTCCAGGTTCTTCCCCAACCGAGAGCGGGCCAAAGACCCTAAAGTTAAGGGCAGGGTGCCCCCATGTCGATGGACGGTGACGACCCCAATTAAAGTGACCTGCGAGCTGACCAGTAGCGGAATTGACGCCTTAGTTGATTCGGCAGATTCCGCTGGATGCTGGTGGTGGGTGCTGAACCTGGGAAAACCACTGATTTCGGAGAAGTCGGCATGGGAGACTGGATGAGGGTGCCCCGAAACACCGGGGAAGGTAGGGACTGCCAGGTTAGTGGCCACGGGTGATGTACCCCCCTATCCTACACACATATACACACGGCCATGTACACATATGGGTGAGGGACTTGGCAGCCCCCTCCATCACCCGGCATCAGGCTTTTGACTGGGCTCAAAACGTTGGCTGTCATGTCTCTTTACGTCTGCGCGTGCGATCGGTCCAGGCTTGGGCTGGCGCAAGCAATCGACATTCGTGTGTGTATGGGTGTGTATGGTTGCATTGAAATTCGACAAGTTGATCCCATGTAATAAAAAACACCGAGAAACAAATCGGCTTCAAAACTTTGTGTGTGACCCAAAAATGCATATAATGCGTAATATGAAGTGTAGGCAGTGCGTGTGTGCATGGCGTGTGTGCGTGTTTCTTGTGTGTTTTGATAACAGGAGCTGGGACCGGAGTCCGGGGAAAAGCAACGAGGGAAGGGATTACGAGACCACCCCACCCCTCACCCCCAGCCCTTCCACGTTCAAACACTCATCAAGTCCACGATGGTGGGTGGACGCCGCTTCTCCCGGGCGGAAGGTGCGCTGTCCACGCGCGCTAACGAGCGCAAAACCTTAAAGTCGTCCACGACCCGTGGGTCAGTGGTGCCGCCGCCGCCACCACCACCGTTACTGCAGCCATGCGCGACCTCCCAATATCGAGCGAGACCAATGTCTATTTCGTGCTTTTCCGTTAAATTGCCCGAAGGAACGAGAGAAAAACCAACACAACAGAAATGCAGTACTCCCTTTCCACCAAACCTCCCCCTCAAAAACGCACAAGTAGACACACACACACACATGAGCCCCCAGAGAGTGATATATTGACCGGTAAGTTAACGATGTTGACCCTGCCAACTGAAAACCGTTCTTCTTACCCTTGCAGGCGATGCTCGCCGTACGTCCCCTCCCCCTCCCCCCCACACTATCCGGTTCCCCGCTTCAACAAGTTGAAGATGGTGCATGTTGTACAGATCCATATATCTTGTTGGTTTTAGCCTTCCTGCACTTAAGGAAACAAGTACATGCTTGCCCGCGCAGCGAAAGAACAAACTGCAAACGAACAACGGTTATTAAGTACGGGACTTACGAATTACGACAAAACACACAGCCAATCGCCCTGCTATGGACAACGCCACTATTGCCGCCCGTACAGCCATTTTCGTCGCAGCGAGCACTTTCGCGGCATTTTCCAATGCACTCTGTCCCCGCGGGTAACGCACCACCGGCGGCACACCGACGCCAGTTTGCCAGCAATTACGGAATCGCCGTACGGAACCAACGGTGTACGACTAACCACATTTAGGTGGTTGTCAAACAACCGCTTTCTACGATGACTAATGTTTCTCCTATCTATCACTCACTTTCGCCGCCTATTTGATCAAATACCTCACCCCCTCTTCCCCATCAACTACTCCCGTACCATCTGTGACCTCGTACTCCCAGGTAAGTGCGAGGTCACAGATGGTACGGAACGGCGTACGGACGGTTTTCGGATAGATCCATCCGTACAGCATGGATTACCCTAAGACTCAACCTCCACACACACACACACCCGAAAACACACAAACACAGATGTCTGCTCCCCTCCAGTCGTCGGTGCGTCTGTCGGTAAGAGTCACGAACCCCGTACCACCGAACCTCGCGGCATAGGTATTTCTGTTTTACGCCTTCAGATGCTCTCAAGAACCCCAACCGCAACCGCTGAAACTACCACAACCGCAACGGTCAGACATTCAATACCCCTGAAATGTGTGTGCCTCTCTGTGTATGTTTGTGTCTGTGTATGTGTGCATATGCGTATGCGTGTCTGTGTATGATGTGTCTATGTCTGTACATATTTCCGCTCCACAATATACTTTATCAAGTACTTTTATCGTACTTTCGTCGTATTTTGTCGTATTCCAATTTAGAACATGACACCGGCTACGACAATTTCTGAAGACTCTGACGCGGCGAAGAAGACCGGCTGACCTCCTGCCCACCGGAGATCATGGAACTGATACTTGGAGTCCATGGGGGGCTGAATGCTTACGGTGAGGGGGGCCGTCATGTTGGTGATGTCTATCACATGTAGACCTTTTGGCGGTGAGGGGCGCCGGGGCGGGGGTGGAGAAGGAAAGGTGGGAGGGGGGATGAGGGGGATGAGGCGGAGCTAGGTATTTATATGAACAAGTTGGGCAGAGGGCAGAGGTACGACAATTGTACCATTGACGAGTAATCAAGAAGAGATGATGACGTTGGACACCCACCTTGTCAAAACACACACAGCTCCACACTGTGGGGGAAGACACGGGATGATACCCTCCTCTCCTAACCCCCGGTCGCTTCTCGTAACCCTTATCCCCTTTTCCCCCTCTCCGTCCCCCCTCCCCTTCCTCCCTTTCCCCGCCCCCCCCACCTCGGTACGTGCTAAGAGCAGCCAACCGCGAGTGGGGCGCGCCAGTGACAGCCATCTGAAAAGCGGTTGGAATTTAAAACGGTTAACAGGAAGCTTAACATGATGCGTCATCGACCCTCATGATATACAACCTATTTAAATGATACCATATAATCCAGGAATCAAATTCCAGATCTAGGTCTAAATCCAAGCAGTTTTTCCAACCGCACCTTGAGAATTGGGGTCTCGTCGATTTGCATCCGTACGACAGGACCGACAGCCGACCCATGGGTCATGCTGAGCTGTCGGAAGTCCCATATGCACATGAAGGAGTCGACGCCTGCGATTTCCAAGTTTAAGAAGATAACAGATTCATTTACGGACAGAGAGAGAGAGACAGACAGACAGACAGACAGACAGACACAGAAACGGGTAAAGATGTTCGCACCGAGAAAATCGGATGAACGGATTAAGTTGTCGACCACGTTTTAGAGAGGATGCTGAGACAGGGACTCCTAAAACGTCGCGCCTCAGTTCCACACGTGATTTAAACAAGTACGTCATTCGTACACACACAACGAGACCCAAAGCAACGAAGTCGTCCTCCCCCAACACATTTTAATACATTAATGTGATATATTTGAGGTGAATCGTGATTACCCTAAATGTCCCTAAAATCTGTAGCTAACTGGCATTTCTTCTAGCTCGCTGTACAACGCGCCGTACAGCGTTTCTTCTCGTACTTACAGCTGCTGAGCAGGAAATTTTCCGTCGTGTCCAGCGCCGAAACCATGTCGCTGTGTGCCTGCGGGTTGCCGGGACGCGCCCATCAGGGGATTTAATCTCCCCACCATTTTCCGTTGTCCCACCTTGTACGGCAGAATTCTCAACACAGACACACATACACATACACACACACATACAGACATACAAATGCACATACACATACACACACACACGCATGTGCGCTCACCTCCGCCCGGCCTTTCATAGGATTGAGCTCTCCGAACATCCCCACACTGCCTTCCAACCGACGGTCCCAAACCAACACGGTGTGGTCGCGACCCGCTGTTGCAAACACGTTGGGGTTCTGAGCCCACGCCGCCGCGGTCGTCACCATCTCAGTGTGCTCCGCATAAGATCGAAGCGGCGTCAGTCGATCCAAGGAAGCGCCCCGGGCAGCGTCGTACACGTATACGACATCCTGTGTACGACAACCAACTTCTTTTGAGGAGAGTTTTGGGGAAGATACCCAAATGGTGGATGGGATGGGGATTGTATTGCAATGCCAGAGCGTAAGTTTCCTGTCGTACAATACACACATGCCGCCGTACAACGTGCCTGTGTTTGCAAACTTTCTGTTCATACGCTTTCCAAAACATACATGCACACACGGACATACAGACACACACGAACATTTCTTCTGCTATCCCTTTCGCAAAAGAAGAAGTAATTTAAACATTGATTATCTAGTAAGCAAATATAATTAAACCAGTTAGTCAGTATGAATGAGAAAATCATGGTGTGAAATAAGCAAATCAAACCCAAGGTTCTAAAGAACGCGTATAACTTTATTTGCTCACAACTTTCTTTCTCGTACTAGCAACGAAGAAAAACCGTACCCGTACAGGCGCATTTGGGTCGGAAGCTGCCGTATCCTCCCCCATGACGAACACGTCGCCATCCCCCAGTGGCACGGCGAAACTAATAATTCCGCGGTTCGGCGCCTGCAGCTTGCCCCGCGGGCTCCACGCACCGACCCGTGGGACGGTCGACGGCGGGGCGAAACCCAACAGACAGGAGCCGTCCACGGGTCTGCCTTCCTCCACATTGGGGACCGCCGCCGCCACGACGGTTCCGGAGCGCGGCAGGACGCTGACGCTGCAGACGTAGTGGGAGCTGATGTCCATCCTGTACGATAACGTACGATATTGTTCGACATGATGCATTATCCACATTCAGCATATATGTACGAAATCCAATCATAATCTGTCCGCCCTCTTGGGAGGCCACCTCTTTTTTTATTTCTTTACACACACACACATACATATACATATACATATATATATACACATATATATTCCGTTTCACTCCCTCCTCCCAACATTCAGATACATCTAGAGCTTATTGCTTTCTTTACACCACCCCCTTCCCCCCGCCCCCACCCCTCTAATACATACACACATACACACACATACCTGCCGACGGGAACTCCCTCGGGTCCCCAGCAAAGCAACTGCCCGTCCTGCGCTGCACTGAATAACTGCCCATGTACGGCATCGTAGTACATCGAGAACACAGTAGCTGTATGACCGTGGTAAATGCCGATCTGAGTGAGACCCGTGGGGGTCGTCTGCGCGGGCACGCCGGCGGCGGTGGGAGCAGCAGCGGCGGCGGCGGTAGCCAACGGCGCCACCCCTGCTGGCAGCTGCCCTGGCGGAAGCGCTGCTGGGGCGTTGGCCCCCGGGGCGCCGGCGGCACTCTGAGCAGCCATAGTTGCGTGCTGGCGGGTAGTGAGCAGGTGTACGGCGGTGTAAAACAAGCCGTAGAAGTGAGTATTTCGACACCCCCTATCTGTCTCATATGGCTTACCGTGCTTTATCGTCGTATTGCGTGCGAAAACAAATTGAATGACATTACATGGAATGAAAAAGTCATACAGTATCGCAACCATAAGTAGGAGGAACGTCGGTGTACGACAGTACAACAGCAACATTCAAAGAATGTCGTACCAGGGTATTAAGAATGTAGTGCATGTCGTACTGAAAGGTATCCTCCGTCACCGTTCCCAAGGCACGCCAGAGCAGTGCCAAACTGCTTTCTGGTACACGAACCACCTGTACGGCAGCGCACAATAGAACGAGAGCGTGCATAAAGGAGGGAAAGGAGCAGCGCGGTTACAGGGAAAGGACGCTAGGAATGTGTATGCCGTACTGGATGATGTACGACAAAAGAGGAAATCACTGACAAATCCCCAAGATTGTTGCCGCATACAAATAACACTACTGGGTTAAAAAACACCATTTATCATTTATCATATCTCATGGCACCATGACCCTGTGATTCATGTGGACTTAGGGTTAGATCAATTTCATTTGACGTAAGAATTACAGAAGTCATGAATAATAAAGGAGTATTTTTTATTTTATTTAAGGAGTATTTTTTTCCTTGAAACCCCCAGCAGTTCCCCCTCTCCCCCCTTCCACCCCAACTACCCCAGTGTTTGTCACGTACAAAAAGTAGTCAAAACCCAAAGTCCTCAACTCACCAACCTTCCTTCACCCCCCACCCCACCCCACCCTATTATTCCTAAGCCGCCAGAAGAAAGGACGAAAAGGGCCACGAGTACGACACGACACGACACGAAAGTCAAAGTCAAACGGCCTAACCTGATCTCCGCAGTACTCTACAGTCTTGCCCAGCATAGTCACCGCCTGACACCGACTGTCTGTCTTCATTAGGAGACGGCTGAGCGTCTGGATTGCACCTGTGTACGACACATGTATGGCGAGTCACGATTTCACTTCAAGGGACTCAGTTTACTGAATGCAGGATGAATGTAGGAAAGCTCAGTGCGCGTGCCGTAATGTCGTCATCTATTCTTTTTCAAAGTATAATCAATTTAGTACAGTAACTCAAGGCGCACGACACCCTAGGGTTCCGTCCACTTCACACATAAATACACATACACATACACATATACACATACACACATACACACACATACACATACACACACATACACATATACACACATACACATATACACATACACATACACATTCAGGCGCGTTCAGGCACGACTGTTATGGCACGACTAATATGCCCCTGGAGTTCCAGGTTCTACCCCGACTGAGAGCGGGCCAAAGACCCTAATGTTAAGGGCAGGGTGCCCCCATGTCGATGGACGGTGACGACCTCAATTAAAGTGACCTGCGAGCTGACCAGTAGCGGAGTTGACGCCTTAGTTGATTCGGCAGATTCCGCTGGATGCTGGTGGTGGGTGCTGAACCCGGGAAAACCACTGATTTCGGAGAAGTCGGCATGGGAGACTGGATGAGGGTGCCCCGAAAACACCGGGGAAGGTAGGGACTGCCAGGTTAGTGGCCACGGGTGATGTACCCCCCTATCCTACACACATATACATACCGTCCATCGGAACTGCCTCAAACTTGACCAGGCAAGCGAAGGCATCCGCGTATCCAAAGAAGGTTGACCGGTCAACATTGACCGGTCGTTTCCTGTTGAGTGTGGAAATAACCTACAGCCGAATGCCGTACCAGGACAAAAAATACGATCTCGGTTGGGCTTTCATCAAACTTCATTACTTCAGTTTTTCATTAGGTTGGTAACCCACAGTTGCAGTTCTAAACCGCCCCCGACCACCACCAACCGTCAACAACTCACCTTGGAAACAAGTTTTTCCCGCATCTTTACTCGCAGACCATCCGGCACACGTGTGTACAGCATGACGTACGGCATCTGTACGGCAAATGTATACAAAGAACATTTTTAATAATTTAATCATTGTGATTTTTAATAACGATAAATTGAAGAGATAAAAATAAACGACATAAACACATTGATAATGCACGCACTTCATAACTTGTCACCCCGATGTGGACCCTACACATGCTTCCTGATGGATTTCTGCCCCCCCCCCTTCCCACACACATACACATGCTCAGTGTCCCTAACTCCGCCTACCTACCCCCCCCGCACACACACACCTTTCCTCATTAGGTACAAAATACGGTTCAATGGCCCTCAGCTGCCGTACTTCCGTATATCCGATCCACTTCGAACCCCCCCACCTACCCCCCGCTCCAACCTACCACCCCGTTGGGAATTACTTCCGGATTTTCAAATACGCACTGTTCATACGCTGCAACCAGCTCCTGCATATAAGGGGTACCGGAAGGGTATAAAGAGAGCGGAGTGGTGGTGGTGAGTGATGGGTGGCGATAAGGGGGGAAACACACACATCCATATACACACGCATATAGTTGCTGGTGTGGTGGGGATGGGGGATTGAACGCCGCGTGCAATGGCGACACATCGGTGAAAGCAAAGAAAGCAGTTGGTGACCAGTGACCGCTGAAGTGAAGTACATGTCGTCCTTGCCATGTAACAGATTCAACGACTGGATGAAACGAGCTGGCCATTATGAAATCAGGTTCAAAACCTGACACACGTCCCCCTTCCTTTCACCCCATCAGCACCGGCATTCCTTTAATCGCCCTCGCCCTCGCCCTCCCCCTCCCCCTCCCTGCCCCATCACCTCGAAGACCTTGTCAACGTAGCTCTCATCCACACTCCGCAACACAGCGATAATGTCCACGACTGCCTGCAGAAGCAGCAGCAGCAGCAGCAGCAGAAGCAGCAGCACGTGTGGGGAGGGGAGGGGAGGAGAGGGGAGGAGGGATAAGGTTAGGAGGTTAGGTAACGGGCCAAGGTGCGCCGCGGGACCAGCCTGCGCAATTCGTTGTGTTGTGTTTAATCGCATCCCTGTGCGTCATGTCTATCTTGGGGTTTTCACGTCCCACGACCCGGGGAGGGGTCAAGGGGAGAGGGAGAGAGGGGGAGAGATGGGGAGAGAGGGAACACACTGCAGACCCAATGGACTGAGGGGAACGTCCCGGTAACGGAGCAGAGGATGGGGGCGAGAGTGGGGAGCTAAGGGTAGAGGGCGGGATGGGGCCGGGGGCGGTGACGCGTGTGAAGCAAGGGGGGGGGGTCGGAAGCGGATTTGCAAAACCCAAGCAAAGGGTTTGCCGCTACGCCTTACATAACAATTTTCCTTCAAAACCAGGTCTTCGTCTTCCCCCATCCCTCCATCCCTCGTTAGCTCCCTGCCATTTACACAGACACACACACAACCCACACACAAATACACACAACCCTCACACACACCCTTGCCGTACTCAGTAAAGCAACCTGCCTGTTCCTGAGTGGCTGCATTACCGAGGCGCGGCACCAGCGCGAGGAATGCCTGCAACTGGCTTTGGTAAGGCTGGGGGAGCGGACGAGGAGGAGGCGGTCCAGCAGAAGCGGGCTGAGGCGCCAGGGGCGCCGGGGGTGCAGGTTGTGACCGCGCAGGGGCTGCTGCTACCGCTGCCTGCGCCGGTGCTGGCGCCGCCGCTGCCTGCACTTGGGCTGGCGCAGGTGGGGGCGCCTGGGGCTGGGTGGGGGCGTGCGGATTTGCTTGAATAGGTGCGGGCGGCTGTGGGAGTGCACCGTTGGGGAGGCTGGTTGCGGAGGCGGGTTGCTGGGGTCCCGGCGTGGACGAGGCCGCTGTGGCAGAGGATGTGGCCGGGCGAGCTGTCGGTACAGCAGCAGAACCATGTGTCTCCACCTTGACATGGTCCGTCAGCAACCTGGTGGAGGTGGTGAAGATGGGTCGATGAATGGATGGACGGCTAGACGGACGGATGGCTAGACGGACGGACGACGGAATGGCGGGACACACGAGAGTCGCTAGAATGCCGCTGAAGGCGTCAGCCTGATTCGGAATGAGACTATGAATGGAGACCAAGTGAGAAAAACATCCTTTTTAACTTCGGCGACAAGAAGTTCTCGCACAACGCACACGCGACCACGAGTCGTTAACTGCACCGCGTCGAAGCCCAGCCCCAGGCAGCAGATTTGACTTTAACATTGTCGAGGATTAAGGAGTTACATCTGTATACGATTAGTTGGATAAAAAGTGGTCGTCGCAGACACGCGGGGCTCCAGCTCGAAATCTGATCTCCAACGTTATCGAGACCTCTCACCTTAGGGTGCTGATTAGCTCAGTCGCTAAGGGCACTTCATCGGGTTGAATCTCAAGTTCTATCGTAATCTTCATCTCGGCAACTGAAAAAGTGGTCGTTTTCTAGCCTGCGCCGCCCCGCCTACAGCCAAGTGAGGATCCCACACCGCCAGTAAATGTAAAGACAAAGGTAAAGATGTTACATAATAATCATCATGTTGATTTTCCAAAGCTGCTGTTGTGTACGTCGCAAACCCGGACCAAAAAGACACAAAAGCTTCGATTGTTGCAAGTACGTCGAAGCTACCGTACTGTCTACTTTGTGTGCACCGATTTGCTGGCTCTGGCGCTCAGTGCCTTACATACGGACCTTCTTTATCTGACTATCTCTGCCCATATAGACATATAAAACACACACGCACATATCCCTCAAGCTGCTGGCAACGTAGATTCGTCAGATAAGAGGGGCGGTGAACGTCCGGTGTACATCCGTACGTGACGTGAAGCGCATGAATGTAGCATATGCCTACTGCGGTAGGTAGCGGTAGGTCGCCAGTAGGTAGCCTGTAATGCGAGTAACTAGAATTATATGTCCATGTAAATGTTCATGAGAGTTGCGCCCTCAAAACCCCACCTCCCAAGCCCACATGACCCCCACTTTCTTCGCACAGTAACGGAGCCCGAGCATGAGTGGTGGTGCCTTTATAAACTACTAGGGAATCATCAAGTACCCCTAATAAGGTTAAAGTCGAATCCGATGCGATTATTAACTCGCTGTTTGGCTGGAAACGTGATGTGCATATGTGCGTCTCACGACTAGACACCATACACACCACACACCACACACACCAAAATGGAGAGGCCACCTGCATCTGTGGGCGCGTGTCTAGCACGTGCACGCAACCCACTACTTACTGGTACGTGGTTCGTCGTAACCTTCATTGATCGCGCACACGCCGCGTCCGCATGCATCGCATGTCTGCGAGCGCGGCGCTACACGCAAACTGTCCGCACATGACCGGCGTCCATGTGTGCGGAAAGACAAGGAAAAGGAGAAGACACTTCTGGACACCATTCCCATGTTTCCAGGTTCACTTCCAGGTTCGGTGACCTCCGTTCGGTGACGTCGATATCAACATTTATTTACATGGTCATGATTTCTTCTCCCGCTGTTGCGGGCGGAATGTCTTTCCAGATGATGACTAGTCTCAATACCATCACAGCCATCCCATCCACTTCTATCCATGCACACAGCCAGACACACACATATACATACTCATGCACATACACATACACACGTACACATCTCTCCCTGCTGGAGAAGGAAGTCGATTTGGGCGAGGAATGGATGATGCGGGCGGCCCTCTAGCAACCAATGACAGGGAGGGAGGAGCACGCAGGGCTCAGCCCAGGTGGGGTGGTTATCAGCTCAGCGGGCAAAGGCCGCTGATGAGGACTTCTCATTGACCCTATACCACCGACAACTCTCCCATGCACAGATACAAGAGGCGCATACTAGGGAATGTGATAAACAACGGACACGGGCACAGGAAGGGAATATCAACGTGTGTGTGTGTGTGCACGCGCACGTACCCAAGGGGGGAATGGACACGCCACGTTGGCGCCCTTCCACACTCCCTCTGCCCTGTGCTAAGACTACATCGTACATCCACTGCAAAGCTCCCAAGCTGGCAGCAGGTTTGCGTATGCGACCACGTTTTCAATGCTGTGTTGACTGAGGCCCGCACATACTCCTCCTCATCGAAATATGCCCACCGGATCCCGTCTGATATCAAACGCCGCAATTCCATGATGTGGGCGTCCGCGTCACTAACGCGCTCCGCAAGGCCGGCGCAACATGTTGGGAATCACAGTTTGCTGAAGGGGTCACCCTTCTCTGTCTGCAGACAATGATACAACATGCCAAGATAATATGTCATAAATATGCGTTGCCTATCCTGGCTTGTGTTAGCATCCTTTTCTCCAACATTCTCCGCGGCATCTACGCGAGGCCTTGTCGCTTCTGCTCCTCCGTTAACCACTTGACCATCCAGCCAACCGGCTCTTGAGGTCGCTCCACAAAAAGATCGGCAGTCATCTTTTGTAGGAGCTCCTGGACCTTGTTGCTGTGGGCATACTCGCGCATCTTCTCGTATAGTGGCGTCTGCACCGCACTGCCATGAAGTGGCCGGGACTCCGAGTATTGCGTAGACATGGCAACGACAGGCTTGAAGTGGGATAAAATAAGGAACACCTTGAGCGCTAGCTCAAATATTGCCAAAGGATGCTAATCGAATTCGGCTTGCATTTAAGAGTTGTAATGCTCGAATTATCTTTTATCTTTCAACTGCAACGCGCGCATTTCCTGGGTAACAACTATTGCAAATCGAAGGTTGCACGGCACCATTTCACTGTACTATTACTAAAGAATCGGGATGTACTCGTGAAAATCCACACATTATCATAGTTCAATATCTTCTTTCTATAAACCAAGGGAGCTTCATGTTTGCACATGTACCATCCGGTGTTGAAAATCCGAAACTAGCCGCCGCACCCGTCATTATATAGCAGACGAAACTTTTCCAAGGCGTCTTATACAAAGCAATTGCTCTAGAATTACATATGTGGACGTCTTTGGGGCATGGCCCCGTCAGGGGAATGCGCTCGCTTCAAAAGGTTGGTGACCATGCTCACTCCTTTCAAATCATTTCACATATGACCATATGCCCATGAATACCATGGCACCTGAAAATTTCATTTAAAGAAACTCTCATCCATGGCCTTCTGTCTAACACAAAACTGTCGCACTTGAGCAGTAAACTTTCAGCCCCATCTTGTATCTTACCCACCGTCTCCGGGTGCCCGTCGTTATGGATTAGGCTTATGGTAAATCTTCTATCGGGACCCTGAAACCGTATTTATTGCCGCTCCCTGGAGTCTGGATCTCCGGCGGGAAACAGCAGCAACAGCAGCAGCATGCCCAGCACCGCGCACGCGCCATCACATCCCCCTTTCCCGCTGCAGCCGATCATGACGATCACGAAGACTTAGCCGCAGGACCAGTTCCTTCTCTTCGTTTTCCTCAGTACGACAGCGAGCCATTGGACCAAACTAACGGCCTGCCGACCTCTGAGGTATCAGGCGGAAGCAGCTCCCGCAGAAGCGGCACTCGCAGCGGTATCAGCGGCAAGCGCTGGGAAGCTGCAGGCGGGAACGCGGGCACCAGTCACACTTGGAAAAAAATCAGCCGTACCCGGCGGTACGAAGGCGATGACCACGTCAGCGCCACGCAATGGGAATCCCGACCCAACCATCCAACACGCCATCGCCATCGCGATAGCCATGACAACGGTAACAACGGTAACGGTAACATCAACAACGGTTGTGACCGTTTCTACCCGCCGTCATACACGCACCACCGGAAGGAGGACGCCCGCGGGTTCAGTCGGCTCTCAGAATCTCATCGCTTTAAGGGACAATCATCATCATCATCATCACCATCATCATCATTATCATCATCGTCGTCGTCGCCACCAACATTCGCGATGTCGCCTTCAGCCGCTGCGGCGGAGCCTGCGAATGAGCCGTCTTGGTCCGTCATTGGCTTTAACCAGCAAATAAAAGGCGCCAAAACGTGTCAACAGCTGGTGCTCGTGCTTCGAAACCCACGTCCGGGAGCGTTGACCGCAGTCAACGTCGCAACTGCGTGGGTTCGGTTGGGAAACATGCGGTCACGGGGGGGAGGCCGAAAACCTGCGGGTGCGGACACTGACACGGCGAGGGAGGAAGAGGGAGCGACGATGGCGGCGTGTACGGCGGCGGTACGGCAGCTGCTTGAGCCGACGGCGGCGGCGGCGGCTAAGATGGAGCTTCGTCAGATTGCCAATACGCTTTGGGGCATGGCCAAGGCAGGTCTTATGACTTAGCCAACTTGGGAGCTGGGAAAGGGGGAGAGGAGTGGGAGGGGAAGCGGGAATGGGAGGGAGGGTGAGAGGGAGAGTGGGAGGGGAAGGAGGGGGGGAGTATTCATCCACAGAGGTTCCGCCACATCCTCCTTCACCTCCTCCCCGTGTGGCCACACTCCAGCGACCGCCCCGCATTCTAGACCCCCTGCCTCCCAACTCCCACCACTACCTCCCAACTCCTAACTCCCACTTGCGTCTGTTTCGCCTAGGTCGGCGAAAGCACGCTGTACGCACACGGAATCAGACATGAAGACGACAATAAGATGTCGTACATCTCCACCTCGCCAAGCCAGGCGCTACAGCAGCTACAGAATCGCGCCATTGAGCTGCTGCAGATGTTTGCGCCCGGACCCGGTGGTGGCAGTAGCAGCGACGGCGCGGGGAGGCGGGCGCTGCTGCAGATGGACGTACGGGATGCGACACAGCTATGGTACGGCATGGCGGGGCTGAGTCAGCATCCCTGGAGCGATGGCTTGCGGTCAGGCCTGGAGGAAGCCTCACTGCAAGCCATGGAGGCTGCCGTACTGTACAAGCATTCGGGACGTGACGTGAGTGCGGCTCCAGGATCCCGCGGCGGCCGCAGCGGCGGCGGCGGTTGGGAGGCGGATTTGACGGCAACGGCGCAGATTGTTTTCCGTATGGCCTGCGTCAGCGGCGCCAGGATGATCCCGGAACATAAAACCCGACTGACGGCTGTCATTGATGCACTGTCGTACAGCGGCGACGACAGTGCGTCGCCGCTGGAAAATCCGGATTGTCTGCTCGTTGGCGCGCAGTTGCTAAAGCTAGACCTGGCGAAGGAGACTGTACGGCGACTGCACGACATGGCGTTGGCGCTGCCGCCGGCGGCAGCGGCGCGAACAGGTCGTACGGCAATGGCGCGTGCGCTAAACAGCGCCGTCGGCTTGGGGCTGCAGCCAAGCGCGTCCGATGCGCGACGTTGGGAACAACGTCTGTTAGAGGAGTTGGCCGTTGACGGTGGCAGTTATGATCGTTGGACGAGCGAGGGGTTGTCGTGGACAATGTTGGCCTTATCCGGTGTGAAGGCCTATTTACCAGGGGCGGAAACGCGGGAGATTCTTTTGGGTGGGTTACGACGGGTTGTACGGCAAATGCGATCCAATGACGCGACAAGGGTACAACACGCAATGCGCACGTGGGGGTTACGGTTGCCGGAGCGCGAGGGGGAGCTATTGCGGAGGAAGGCCTCCGATGGTGGCGGCGCGGAATGGAGTGAACCCGGGCGGCGCGGCGGCGGCAAAGGCGGGGATGAGTACGGGGCTCGGACCTGGGGCTTCGGTCGTTGATTGCCGTACTTGGTTCCTTAGAGAGGCACTGGAGAATACAGACAGTGGAGATGGGATGAAACTTGTTGAAGTTTCGTACACGGCGCGGGTTTTAGGGACAGCCCCCGGCAAAACACACACACACACACGCACGCACACATATATATGTATATATGTATAGTTGGGTTTTTCTGGGTTTAAGGATTTCTGGGTTTAACCCACAAAAACCCAACTTCCCCCAATCTTCGACTTCTCCCGTTCGTCGTACGTCACGCGACACAAAATATGAAGGAAGACACGCCGTCGGAGTGCACGTGTTTGTGTATGTGTGGTGGCTGGCGTGTGTGTGCGGGGGGGAGGTTGAGAGAGCAGGGGGAGAAGGGGGAGACGGATCAAGAGGTCTCGTAAGTGGGGGTTTGTTGGATTTGGATTCAGCATACGACTGAATGGACAATAGAACGGTAAAGGAAGCTGATAGAACACTGTTGAGAAGGGGGGACTGTACGGAGGACGGGGGGGCAGGCGGAAATAGGGAACGCGGGGGAGACTGAGATTTGGAAGATCGGGATCCAAATAGGTTCCAAAAGACTTGGCTTAATCTGCGTAAGGCCCACAAAAGCTCACTGACCGTACCGTACCGTACCGTACATTAAATCTGCTGCAACGTCGGCGACCGATGCATCAACCGGCGCAAACTCCCCTCCCCATGAACAGATATCCGGTCTTAAACCTTATAAACGTACAACCGCAATAATGTCATTTTGTACTCGTTTTGTACTACGTTTTGTACTCTCCCTCGTGTATGTGAATTATCGTATGTGCAAACCCAAAGTATGTTCTTCAATTTTCCAGCCGAAGTTAATCCCGCCGCATGTCGCAATGACGAGGTGGGTTGGGGGGAGGGGAAAGGGGGGGGGAGGTATGCGTTCGCAACCCCAGTCCCAGCACAGGGCAGTAGCAGTAGCAGTAGCAAAAGCGTTGGGGTTCGGGGAAGTATCCGTGTAATCCACTCACTTGCCAAACACATACACACTTTGTCAACAGCTACAGTCGCACCTGTAACTGCTAGAGCCAGTTAGGTCACGAAACACACAGGCAACCTCGAATCAGGAACACCTGCTAGGTAGCCGCTACCTGACAGATGACAGCAACAGGAAGGAGACCCCACCTCCCAACGACAACCGCCATGCGTACCTTCAACTCCCGAATTCCGTAAACCAACACCCACCCTCCAGCTCCCCAAGCAATCCCTGCCAACCTCCCCCCTCCCACACACCTGTCCCCTCTCCGCCGTCTCTCAGCCCCCGACCCTCTCAACTCAGTACAACCCCACCCCCCACCCCCAGTACAAACCCGCTACCCCTTTTCCCCCGGACCCCTCCTCGGACTAGCTCGCATCCCGTTGAAAAGTTATTGCTTTCCAAACGCTAGACACCCTCCTTTTTCTCCGCGCGCATCCAACATTTTCTGCCATGCACAAAATGAAAATCGAAAGCCATAAGTGGAAACTCAGTTTTCTGATAATTCTCCTCATAGTATTCATGACTTTTCTTTTATTTTGGGTAAATATTAAAAAACGCATGATGCATAATGTTTTAAGCCGCAAGTGTTCTCAGGCCTCCTGAGCAGGAACGGGTTAACAACAGGGTCTGACTGCCGTACAGGTACAGTATATGTGATGCCGATAATAGCTACCGCGTTCGGTTCCGCAAATGCGGTTGACGCTCCGAAACCCCATTTCCGCCGCCGCCACCGGCTCCGCTAGTCATTACCAGCGCCGCTGCCGATGCGCTACTGCCACCGCCGCCGCCTAACCCGTTTCCGACTGCCGTACCAAATGAACCGACAACAAGGGCCGGTAAGGAGGAGCCGCCACCGCCGCCACCGCCGGTGGGTGACGTCAGCGGGGAGTGGGAGTCGAGTACGGGGGCACTCATGGGCAGCGGGCCGGCGCCGCCGCCACCGGCAGTTGGGCCTTGCATAGGGCCCGCCATGCGATCTCGGAGGGCCCTATATGTGCGGTACGTCAAGTAGTTTAGATATGAAGCGTGAGGTGGTTCGAAAGAAGCGGCAGTACGGCAGTACGGCACGCGGCAGTTCGGCTGATTTTGAATATACTTTATATGTGTTGAAGCAGGCAGCTTAGGCAAAAATACTGAAATTCAAACATTCAAACTATATAATATTTGTTCGGCGTTTCAACAAAAGAGAAGTTAGGATCCCACTCGGGTGCCCCCAAGTTGCACCTCTCGTCCTCCCTTCCTTCCCCCCCCTCCCTCCCTCCTGCCCTCCTTTCAGCTCTCCCGTCCCTTACTCCCTCCGCGTCGTACTTTCGCAGCGCCTCCAGCTCGTCATGTATGGTGGCGGGCCGACCCACGGGGGGTAGCCGGGTGAACAGCGCCGCGTCCTCTCCTCCCTGGGGGAGAAGAGGGGGTGGGGGGGAGGGGTTTTAGGGTTTTAAGGGGGCAAGAGAAGAGGAGAGCTACTAACATCGGGGAGGAGGGGAGATTGAGGGACGATATATGGTGCGTGGGCTTAGGTGGTGTCTATGTGTATGGGTATATATGCACATGCATGTCTAGCCACACCAAAATCCAATTAAATTGTGCTGGGCAACCATTGTCAATTACTCAACTACTTTTTAACCGCCTCCCTCAACCACCACCCGCGTCACACTCACTTTGAGTCGGGCGACTTCAGCGGCACTTGCATCGACCTCCCGTTGGAGCCGCTCAACGGCCTGATCAGGATGTACGTCAGCGTCGTCGTGTTCATTTGATCCATCCGCGCGACATCCCCGATGGCGGGGGAGTACAGGGAATGGACGGACAGACGGACGGAAGGATGGAAGGAAAAAAATAAAGACAAACGAGTTGTATTATGATTTTTTTATCATTAAGCAATTGTTACGATAAAGAAGAATAGAGGCAAAAAATAAAACTTTAATTCGGTTGGCCGTTCGTACACCGACGTGGGGGAGAAGTAACATAGCTCCCACTCCTTAGCTCCAAAATACTCACATGGTCAAAGTCAAAGTCAAAGTCACGCCCACACACACAACACGCCTTCCCCCCTCTCCTTTCCGCCTGGACCAAACACTCCCCTCCCCCTTCATTTGCCGTACCTTCTCCAACTGCTTCTGCGCCGATGAGGCATCAAGTTTGACCCGCCGTACTTCCTCCTCCCGGGCCGCCAGCTGCACTCTGAGCGCCACCACCTGCCCCTCCGCGGCCGCCCCCGACCGCACGTGTTCAACCTTGCCCTCGCTGAGCTGAGAGCGGACGGCCTGTGCAAATGAGCGAGGTAGACGGGGGGAAGGCAGGGGGACGGCTGTGTTTTTTTCCTCGCAGAACCCATATTCCGCAAAATCCATTCCGATCAGTTTGATTTCCAACGGATTCCTAACCGCCCCCCCGTAGGCATGTTACAGTTGGCTTGCTGAGGTAGCAAAGGGGGAGTCTTAACAAGGGGGTAGGGGTGTAGGGAGGGGGAAACAAACGTACCGGTTTGAAAGAAATTAAGAAACCAGTTGTCTTCATTGCGCATACGTTTTATAAGTTCCTTCACCCTACGCCGTACACCGTACGCCGTACCTCCAGCTCGTTTGTCAGAGCCGAGATCCGGCTTCTAGCTTCTCTCAGCTCCCGCTGCCAACCCTCTGACAAAGCTCGCGTCAAAGTCGCCTCCCGACCCGCCTCTTTCAGCTTGGCCTAATGATCGGCGTGAAGGAAGGGGAAGATGGGGTTTTCCTTGGGGAAAAGGGGAGAAGGAATGGGAAAACACATGAGCGACCCATGGGCCGCTCCCTTGAAAACGTCGCCATGGCTCGCCACAACAGGAGGAAAACACAACCAGAAGGACAGACGGACACAAAACCGTACCTGCAGCCGGGCCTTATCCGCCGCCGCCGCCTCTTTGGCCGCCGACTCTGCCACCGCGCGCTCCTTGTCGCATTGAGCAGCGTCTAACCGAATTCGTTGGATCTCCGCCTGGAATGTCGTACACAGGGTGAGTGAGGGTAGTTTTGACGTCCTGTTTTACTTTGAACCCATATCGTACTCATACACAAAACAGAAACGAAATAATCACCTTGTAAACCTTGTTGTACGATACCCCCGTACAAACTCTGTTGTACGCACACAAGTTGTCGTACCTGCAACTTGCCAACGGTGGCATGATGCTCGTCTCTTGCGGTTGCGGCTGCGGTCCTTTCCCCCTGACACAACGACAACTGTTTTTGAAGATCCTTAACTTGCAACTGAAGTAGTCCGTTGGCTTTCCGTTGTGTATCCAGTTCCGCGTCACGACTTGTAAGGCGGTCCTGGGAGAGGAGGGGAGAGGGAGGGGGAAGCGGCGTTGACCGGGCGTGTGTGTGTGTGGGTTTGTGCATGCTGCAGAATCTGCAACCCGTATGCGAAAAAGAGGGCCCCATATATTATAACATAATATAATACTCTTTGAATTATATTAAATCATATTATATTGTATTGTATACATATAACATGATATAATACAATACAGCAGAAGTGGAGGTGGAAATGGTTGGGCATGTTGACAGATTAAGGATCGGTTGACAGGTTGAAATGGGAGCTATTGGTTTCGATTAAGCTGTGTATTTTAAAGACTTATAGGCGTGGAGCAGTACGAAAATTCGAATGCCATGGCACGATGGCAGACAGGTGTATTGTCCACCCCCCCCACCCTAACTTCCCCTCCCTCCCCTTCCCACTCCCTTCCCCGCGCACTCCCTTCCCCCTCACTCACCCCTGGACGTCCCCGACATCCCCCCTATACCCCCTAAACACACACACACACCTCCCGCGCCCGTACGTCAGCTCTCCACAACGCCTCCTTCTTCTCCGCCTCCGCCCTCGTCCGCGCGTGCGCCTCCTGCTCCTCCCGCAGCTTACCCGCCTCCACCTTCTTCAGGACGTCCTGCCACTCCTTCAGCCTGACTACCTCCCTAGCGTTGCGGTCCAGCTCTGCGCTCAGACGGGAACACTCCTCCCCCAACCGCCCCACCTCCCCTTCGTAATGGAGCCTTAAACAGTACGGCAACAGGTTGGGTTTTATTGGAAGGGGGAGGAGCGGGGAGGAAAGGGGAAAGGAAGGGGGAGCGACCGAGTTGTCGGTGGTTTTAAGGGCATTTGTACGGACAAAACACACTTCCACACCCCTCATCCCAAACCCACCTCCCCTGTGGCACGTGTGACAGCACCGCCCTGCCCCGCCACCCCAACAAACACACTGCAGCGGCCCTTCCTCACTTTTCACTTCGTACGTGTGACAGCGTCCCCTGCGCCGCCGCCGCCGCCTCCTGAGCCGCCGTCAGCTGCTGCCTCAGGTGTTCATTGGCGCTGCGTAGCTCCCCCGTCAGCTGCTTCAGATGACCCACATCGGCGCGACGTGTTGCCAACTCCTCCTTTAGGGAGGTGGTGGCGGCGGCCTGCACGGCATCGGCAGCCTGTGGAAGGAGGGGGAAAACACACATAAAACGAGGGGAACGGGCGTTTGTCACTTGTTTGAGCACGGGAGGGGAAGAAACCCTAACGGGGGTAAGGATACGGCGAGAATACGGAAAACTGCAGCTGAGGGCCTCAGAGCTGTAATGTGTACGAATGTATAAGGACGATGGAAACACTTTTTGAATGAAGCTAAAGTACCACGTGGAAGTGTACGGCATTGTGGAGGTGAACATCGGTAAGTGAGGAGAGGGGAGGGCGGAGAATACACAATGGGGGGATAAAGGTTTGGGTGAGGGGTGAGGGGGAGAGGGCGCGGGCGACAATGCGGGCAAGGGAAGGGGAAGAAATCCAATATCAATCTGTCAAACAGCTTTAGGGACGCATATATACACGCACGCATACACGCACACACCGATACTTACCCCGTCCACCCCCACCCCCCTCACCTACCCTCAGCTCCCTGAGCTCTCCCTGGAGCTGTTCCAGCTCCGCCTTCGTGCGTTCCAGCTCCGAAGCCGCATCCGCCCTCTGCTTTTCAACGGTCCACAACTCTTGCCGTACCTTAACGGAATAGCAGCCATAACGGTCAAGGGAGGGGGAACGGGAGGTTGGGTTGGCAAAGGGTGTGAATATGGACATTTCCTTAGAACCCCCGGTACGAACGAAAACGAAACTCAGTCGGGGGAAAAGAAGCCGTTGTGCAGTGGTAAGCACACACATACACACACATGGGTATTAGGTTTTTCCATAAACGCCCCAACGGCGGTACGACACTGCAAAATGGAGGGTGTTTCTTTTAGTGCGTTCGGAGAGTTTTGGGAGAGAGCGAGATCCCCATACACACACACACACACAGATACACAAAGGCAAATACACAAGACACACACACACGCGGCGCTCACACACCTGTTGCGCGTCCCGCTTCGTATCTTCCAGCTGCACCCTGACCTCCCTCAGGTCCCGGTGTACGACATTACATTGCCGTTGGAGGTCGTCGTTTCTGTTGGAGGCGGTTGCTAACGACTCTTTCAAAGAGGCGCTCTCCGCCCTCTCCCCATCCAGTTGTACCTATACCAGGGGATAACGGTTTTGTTTTCATATTCATGTATAATACATATATACATATATATATCTTTTGTGGCGTTTTCATTATGGAATTGTACGGCACATAAAAGCGATGATGATGATGATGATGATGATGATAATTTGATGGGAAAAAACCCATTACAGCAAACCAGCTATGCCACGTGCATATTTTACATAACATGTAACAACATGCATTGAGGGGTGAGGCCACTCGGGATTGAAGATGAGCTCATTTTTTATGTTTGAATATATAATTACACATTTTGATTTTATCAATGGAAGGACGCGTTTTAGGGTGCCTTGGTTAACACAACTTTTAGGTGGCCATTCCTGCCACGGCCACGGGGCTATTGCCCTCCCCCCCTCCCCGCACTCGGGCGGCTGTCATCCGGGCCTTACCTGAAGTCCCCGATTGGCCGCCTCCAGTCGGTTGGTAGTTTGCGCCACCATGTCGGTTAGGAAATCCAGATCGTCAACCGACTGGGATACGCCGGGCCAGGAGAGTGCCGTACCATCCAAAATAGCGAGGACCTGCGTTGTATTTGATTATGCCTTTGATATTTTTTGTTACCTATCTTATTTCAATAGATCATGTCAATATAGCCGATCAAAAACAATGTACCTGTAGTTATATATATAGTTATGCAAATAAATTTAAAAAATATACGAATATAGCAACAGACATAAAGAGCTGAGAGAAAAAAGAAAAGGGAGTCTGGCGATCCTGTTTGGGCATGAGATGAGATGAGATGTGAGGGACGCGAGGGAATGGACGCAGCAACACCCCAGGTACGAACTGATAGAAAAGTGAGTGCAACAAAGGGTTTATAAGACCGAATGCTGGTGATACCTGTAATTGGTCTTTGACCGCTTGAAGCCCCGACCTGAGTGCTTCTGTTAGCTGTTTAGCGCTGTACATTCGCTCGGCAGCTGATCTCGGAGGAGTCAATGCGGCCGCCGCTTCTGCAGCGGCGGCTCCAGAACCGAGGGGGGCGGCGGCGGCGGCGGTAGCCAGGCCAGAAGCTAAATCGGCTTTGGCGTC
This sequence comes from Volvox africanus, assembly GCA_030268105.1. Lineage (NCBI taxonomy): Eukaryota > Viridiplantae > Chlorophyta > Chlorophyceae > Chlamydomonadales > Volvocaceae > Volvox > Volvox africanus. Next base: position 527,654 of record BSDZ01000038.1, read on the forward strand.
GATGGACGTGGCGGCGTGAAGGGGGGGCATGGGGGCTGAGCTGTAGGGGGCACCTCCTACGGTCGCAGAGACGGTACGCAGGGCCGCCGCCGCAGCAGAGGGTGACGGGCTTGGCATCACCCCGCCACCGGCGCTGCGGGTGCCACTGACGATGGCGCTGGCACTGGCCGCACTGTTGCCGCTGGCGCCACTGCTTTGTCCGGCCATAGCGTGCATGTGCTAATCGCCAGGGCGCGCGCGTTCACGGCTGGGATTGCTATGATGATGGACTGGAAATGCCTGGTCGATCCCACAACCCGGGGCCGGCGCCTAGATAAAGGTAGCCCCGGCCCCGGATTACGTAGTGGACTTGGTTAGGCGTGAGCGACTTTTCGTGATGGGTCCATGTTGTCAATTAAACATGGGCGAAAAAGTTGACTGGTCTCTGAACGCAAAAAATTTAGCATGGTATATTAAAAACCATCTTTTGACCTGAATGATACAGCGAGACTCGCGGAAAGGCGCAAATAATGTTTGTTCGAGAACAAACAGTCTAAGGGTTTGTTGACGGGCTTTGCTGCCAAATGTAAGATGAACACAAAAGGCAAGAGTCTTCAAATTGCTTATGTATCCTTGTACAAATACAACAAAATGGATAGGATTGGTACCGACAAAAGCGAGTAGAAGTCCAAGATGAATGATTGTAAGCAATACGTGTCGAATGATTATATTTGAACAGAGCTCCGGATATGGACATGCCTCCGATAGGAGCTCGTTCTGCTGTATGACACATATTTCGATCATGCCCGTACATTATGATTTTAATCATAGCGGTGCCTGGCGGATGAACTTTTTCGTCAATACCGATTTCTCAAACCATTTTTAAGTACTGTCCAAAAATTGTATTATCCAGTTGGAAAACGTCTGTGTGGGTAGAAGCACAGGATAGGGCGATTAGTTCGGTTGCACCTCAGAGAAGCAAATATTTATAAAGTAGTATATTGTTTAAAAAATTCAATGTGCGGTTACGTCTTAAAAGCTGCGACGAGCCGCCATCGCCAAGCAAAAGAGTTTGTGGAAGGTTCCTTGCACGCACAGGTAGATGCTGAGATGAATGACAATTTTTGCTTGACCACTTCGAAATGTTTTACGAGCACCTGCTCTTCAGCGGCCCGAACAACAGGGCGTGATTACTTGCAGAGGTTAATATCTGTTTGCCTTGCGCATGCGCCAGGTATTACGATCTCGCATTCATATAACAGCAGCAGCGCGAGGGCAGCGACAGCAGGTGTGTGTGTGTGTGTGTGTATCTCATATCGGCGATTGCATATGATGGACCAGACATCTCAGTTTTGCGGCGCGGTGTGCCTCTCCGGCTTGGAAGCCAGGTTCTCTTTCGCTTCTAAGTACCGCACCTCATACCTCCTGAATGCCAGTTTCATTCCGCTCCCGCCATCCCTCTCCCCCGGCTTGTACAGCTTGTACATATACCATACGCACTTTTTGTGGCGCCCTCTTAGTCACCAGGACGGGGTGAGGCAGGTTGGAGCTGTCCCCTGGCTTCCCCTGGGCCAGCATCACCCCGCCCACTTCGGCATTTAACACATAATACTTCGGCATTTAACACATACACATACCACACATATACATCCACTTACACATACGCATTCAGTGGCAAATGCCGTGGAAACCCCGGAGGCTCTGCCTCTCTCCCTCTCCTTTCTCCCGCTCGTCACAAAACGGCTGATCTATGGCCCTGTCTTCATCCCAGGCCTTATGTATGGGCAGATTGAACCTACCTTCCAGTGAACATCGTAAACAACACTCGCTGCGACAGCAACAATCAATTTACGACAGGCCGAAACGGGGCGTCAACACTCTACGGACCGCACGTGACCCTCGGGTTTTAGCCAAAGCGTCTTACGTCAATAACCCAAATGACAGTAGAAATGGTACGACCAGAGAACATTGCGGCAATATGGGCATTCCGCCGCCGCCGCCACTGCCGCCGCCGTACAGGCACGGCATCCTCCGCCGGGCGCCGCCGGCGTTGATAATGCCGCTCATAATCGCCGTCGTCACTGTTAGTAGTGGCCGCTTGGCGTTGTTGCCACCGGCGGCTGTAGCATGGTTGTTATGTACGTTGCTGTCTGTGGGTCATACCCCACCGCCGGCTTGGATTGCTGAGGCGTACGATATCTTGACGAATGGGGTGGACGAGCTACAACCCGGACAGGCTGCTACAGCATTCCTGGTATGCCGTGCTCTGACATCGTACCTAACTGACGGTTTCGGAGAAACTGAGTGCTGTTAACTTATTGTTGCAGCCGATTGTACGCCGTGAACAAAAGCATTGCCTAAGCATATTTCCCGCGCCTTAATTCACGGGCTTTCTGTATATTGCACGTCCCTATCGCCGCATCATATTCTGCCGTACAGGCGATCGCAAGGCTCGCCGTTTCCAGCAGCAGAACCGACGACCTGGTGACGACAGCAACGGGTAATACGGCACAAACACCACCCCTTCCACCGCCGCTGCCGCCGCCCTCGCTACTGCCGGGTCTTTACGTCGCAATGGCGCGGCCTAGTCGTACAGGTTCATTGGGCCCACGGGTTGCACTCGCGTGTCTGGAAGAAGCCGCCGCCGCTGGAGGGGTGGATAGGGGGGTCCATTTGCCCTATGAGTCCTGCGGTACGGCGGCGGTGCGTCAAGATTTCTCTCAACCACAATATTGTAGCAATGCCAGCGCAGATACCTCTCCACGAATGCCAGGTATTGAGTCAAAGGATCAAAGGGTCAGATCTGCAACTAATTCAGTTGGCGTTTTTGGGTCGGATGGCAACTCACGGGGGGCGGCAGGGCCTTTGGAGGCGCTGGTGGCTGCAGAGGCCGAGCAGGCTGTGTTAACTGGCGGCGGTGTGGAGCATCCGACGTCCACTGACCTATGGGTCGTTGACATCCTATCCCAGGAGCAGTGGCGGTGCAGCTGGAACCTGAGTCCTGCCATGCCGCGGCCGTTGGTGGAGTTACTCGTACGGCGCGCCGTCCGGCTGCCGTCGTTTGAGGGGGGAGAGTCAGTGGGGGCAGCGGCGGCGGCGGCGGCGGCGGCTGAACCCAAGGTGTGTGGCCCGGTGGCGGCGGTAGCGGCAGCACGGGCAGTAATTGCGGCGGCGCATCTAACGCACCCGCCTCGGCCCGTCGTGTTATCGGATATTGCCACACTGATTGTGGAGAACTGCGGCAGTGGTGGACCCTTTGTAACCACTGCTGGCGGTGCCGGCGGCTCGCCGCGAATGTTAGTGCACGCGCTCTCGGCGCTCTGCACGCTGTCAACGGAACCGCTACCACCGCCAACCGTCGAGACGCTCGTTCGCGGACTGGACGACCAACTGACGGAGCTCGATGCCGTACAAATATTGCACTGCATCTCTGCCGTACAACGACTGGCAGCGGAGGCCGTCCCAACCGCCGCAGAGCGCTTTGCACGTGGCCCAGCTGCTTCGGAACTGACGCGCCAGCTGCCAGAACTGTCCGCAACACGGCTCGCGGCGGCACTGGCGGCGCTGCCGCCGTCGCTGCAGCCGTTGCCAGCTCCGCTGGCGTCGGCCGCGCATGAGGCGCTGCGCCGAGGGTTGGCGGCGGCGGACAGTGACGATCTGGCGGAGGTTCTCGGTCAGCTTAGCACCGCGGACGCGCTGCCATTGTACGGCTGGCAGGGCGAGCTGGCGGCGGCGCTTAGCCGACGGCTCCAGGACGTCGCGGCGGCGGCGCTGATTTCATCTCAGGAGATATGCAATACGATGTTCGTACTGGCGGCGTTGAACTACCGTCCGGGGTTCAACTGGGCCGCCGCTGCGGCGGCGGCGCTGCAGCCGCGTCTTCTGATGCTGACGCCACCGCAACTCACCAACGCGCTGTGGGCTCTAGCTAAATTCGGTTACCGCCCAGAGTCCCCCTGGAGCACGTCCGCCGTACAAGCGCTACAGCTGCAGCTACCATCGCTACGGCCGCATCAGCTCAGCTATGGCCTAGGCTCCCTGCAGCGTATGGGTTGCCACGTCAATGCTGCCGTACTGGACGAGATGCTGGCGGCGGCGGCGGCACAGCTGCCTCAGTATCCTCCAGGCGAGCTGGTGTTGTTGTTAATGACGGTGGCCCGTTTGCGCCATGTGCCCAGCTACAGCTTCACGGAGGCGGTGACGGAGCGGTTACGACCGCACCTGGCGGCGGTGGGGGCGGCGGCGCCGACGGCAGCAGGTACCGCGCCCTTCGAGTTGAGAGGACCGGCAGTGACGGCACCGCTGCCGCTGACGTGTCAGGAGCTCGCGTCTGTGGGCTATGCACTCGCGAAGCTACACAGTCGTCCGGAGGTACGACAGGTTCAATAACTGAATCCTTGGAAGAGGTTGTTATGGCTTAATCGATTCACCCTCTTCTCTCAATATCAATATCTGATTTTAGTGTATTATTCATGTATCCTTGATCTTGGTCCTGTGGCTCTGTATCTGAATCCGGACTTGGATCCCGTTCTGGATCCCGCCGTAAAATGCTTTCTTGTAGCTTTTACTAAGAAGCTTAAGTTACGTTATTTTCCCTCCTGCCGGCGGCTGCTTCTCATCTTTTGCGTTACTCGGCCCCCATTCAGCCGGAGTGGATGTCTGCCTACATGGACGCCTGCCTGGCTGCGATGGCGGACTTTTCACCGGACTTGCTGGGCTCTCTGCTGTGGGCGGTGGGGGAGCTGGGGCAGGTGGGTGTGGAGGTGGAGTGGCTGACGGTGATGAGGTAGGGTGGGGGTTGGGGGGAGCAGGGAGGGGAGGGGAGGGGAGGGGGTGATGCTTGATGGGGGAATCCTAATTAGGGAATCAAAATGAGAATGGAAAGCTGGAAGATGGTGAGACGGAGTCACGGCGGCCTTTGTTCGGTTTTCATTGATGTCCGTGTTAGTGTTGACTTGGATCTGGATCTGGATCTGGATCTGGATCTGGGTTTTGATGTCGAAGACGACCGTGGAACCTCCGCCGTTCCTCACCCGCATTCACCCACCACCCTCACAGCCACCCTCACCCCCACCGCTGCGTCGCACAGGTTCCGAGCCCTCCCTGGATGTCTGCCTTCCTGGCGGCGGCGCGGCCCAGGCTCGGCGAGTTCGCGCCGCAAGACCTCGTGTCGGTCCTGTCCAGCTTCGCAGCACTCCGTACGCCGCCGCCGGCTGAGTGGTTGGGGGAAGCGCTGACGGTGCTCGGGGCGCGAGTGGGCGGATTGGACGGCATGGGGATCACGGCGTTGCTGAAGGTGAGGGGGGTGGGGGCGGGAAAAGGAGGGAAGGGGAGGGAAATGGCGAAAAGGGGGAGGGGAACACGAATACGTGATTAGAAACCCATGGGTCTTTAGATGCCGCGCATGGCCGTGAGGATGGAACCGGCGGCCTGGGTGTATTATTGTGTGTTTTGAAATTACTCAAACTCTTTACCTGCACAACCCTTCCCTAACCCACTGGTTGTACTGATTTTGTATCGCACATCACAGGGGCCCCACATATACACGCATAAACACACAAGCCTGAGCACACACACACAAACACACAAACACACACACACAACACACACAAACACAAACGCATTTCCCCTCCCCCAACTCCAAGGCGCTGGTGGATTTGGACGCAAGAGTGGGTAATCCCAAGTGGAACGAGGCGCTGTGTGACCAGGTGTGGAATGGGGGGTTGGGGTTGGGGGAGTAAAGGGGGGCCGGAAAGGTGAGGTTGGGGGTTGGGGGAGTAAAGGGGGGCCGGAAAGGTGAGGTTGGGGGTTGGGGGAGTAAAGGGGGGCCGGAAAGGTGAGGTTGGGGAGGGAGGAAGTAATTTCTGTGGGTTTCAGATCCGTCATTATCTCTTTGTCGTGCACCCTATGTTAACCCCTTGGGGAGGACAGCCACTTCACACATACATATACATATACATATACTTACACATATACATATACATATACATATACATATACATATACATATACATATACATATACATATACATATACATATACATATACATATACATATACATATACATATACATATACATATACATCTGCAGACCCCCATCCTCTTTCTCTCCCGGTGTACGGCCCCGACCCGCAGATCTCCCCTTTCCTCCCCTCCCTCCCCGCGGGGACGCTGGTCGACCTCGTGTCCTCTTTAGGCACCCTGGGCCATAAGCCCCAGGTGGACTGGCTGCAGCGGTGCAGTGCTGCCGTTCTCAGAGCACAGGCTCAGGCGATGAAGTCCGTGGCGGCGAAGAGGACCCCAACTGGCGCCATCAATATCGACATCAATATTGATGTCAGTGGCGGTCTCGGAGGCGGTTGTGGAAGCGGTATTACCAGAGGTGGTGGCGATGGCGATGGCGATGGTCTGAGTGTCCAGCAGCTGGAGGCGCTGGTGTGCGGCATGGCGAGGATGGGGGCAGTGCCGCCGGGGCCGCTTCTGCAGGTAGTTGGGGTAATTGGAAAAAAAGATATATAACTGTTATCAGGGCCTTATTGGAGCATTTAATATAAGAAATGTTTCCAGCTATATTTTGTACTGATAATTAAATAATATTTTTTGGTCAATTTCTTAGGTTTCTTTTCACCGACTTATAGCTGTCTCTCTAAAACCCAAATCCAGTGCGTGCTTTCAGATCTTTCTTAAATCAGCATTGCCAATATCATGTCCATAAACTAATTTTCCCCGCACCATTTCCATCCCGCCGAATCCCGCCCACTTCCTGTTCTTTATTGTGATTCAAATAAATATTTAATTATATTCATTTATTCCCCCTCGAAAAAATCCCGTACAGGCCTTCTTCGCCGCCACAGCAACCAGTCTGGCGGTTATGGCCCCAGGCCGTATCACAGCCGTCGCCTCGGCACTCGCCGGTGCCAAAGTCGCTCCGGAACCCACATGGCTCGACAGTCTCGCGATTGCCGTACGCAATGACGTCATGTCGTACACGCTTGTACAGCTGGATGCGCTCACACGTGCTCTTGCGGTATTCCAAGGGCTGGTTCCTGAGCACGGAGCCACCAAGGACCTGCTGGCATTCCTGCGCGAGTTTTGCTTGTACGGCTGATGATGTACGGATAGGGGATAGCTTCGTATGTATCCTGGATACTGTGCTATTTATGGATATGGTTATACGGGTTTGCACGCGCGCATGTGTATGTTTGTGTGTGTATATGTGTGTCAAGTCTATCGGGGCAGTTCTTCTGTGAGCCTGGTCTGTTCCCTCCCATAGGGCAGCCTCCTGGAGACGGCGGGGGACGGCGGGTCATATTTCCCAAGCCTCTTTAAGTGGCACAGAGTCAATGACTGACGTGAGCTCACCAGCGGCGATATCGTTATTGTTCGCAGGGTTTTGTTGTTTAGTATTTTAGTTAGGTTAATTTTTTAGTTTTGTTCCTTAGGAAACTGTTCCACATACCGAGCTTCTCCAGAGGTGTGTGGGGTGTTTGTGCGCGGATTCAGTTGGAAGTCGATTTAGTCCTTTACAGTCGACCTACAGTGGCCGGAGCCCGAACGGCTCAAGTGCAGCGCTCGAACGGACGAACGCCTTCCATGTAGCCGTCTCGTAGTACGAGGGAATGTTGCGATTCTCCCGCCTGCACGAGATTGCAGCAAGATAGAAAGGGGCGATGGATGGGGCGAACGTCGCTGCCTTCATATGGGTCGCTTTAATATGATCAGGAAGGTTCTTACGGTGTTTTGGTAAATGCGCAAGAATGATGTTGCACAGTGTGCTGATGGCTGCACAGACACTGCGCAGGGTGCAGGCAAACGGTCGGTCGTCTCTACAAGCTTACAGCAATAGGCTTTTCTCGGGGAAAACGAATGATTTTTTATTCTCGGAAGTTTGATTTTGTTTCATTGTACGGCCACATATGGAAATTTTCTCATGCATCGTTCATTACTAAGTGTCCGGTAAATCCCCAAGTGAAGTGTTGTCACAACAATGAACACGTAGCTCTGTTCAATATAAACTTTGTGGAAAAGGCAAGTCACACCACAAGAGATGATGTGGTCACAACCTGTTTGGCGCGAAACACTTGAGGAGATGACCTTGCATACAAAGCCGCATTAAAGTTGAATTCCAAAGGCACACAATATGATATGCATGTGGAAAATTTTGTCGTGAGCTATCATTTTGGAGTGGTCTCCATCCACAATGCACCCTTGCGACGCATCGCTTTATCCGAGCAAGGAGCCCGGACCGAACTGCAGGAATGACGCAGCCAGCAGCTTGAACATGACGAATTTTTTTGATCCATTGTCGGCAAGAATGTCGTCTACTGCTGCCCCAACTCTGTCCTCATCTAGGGATGCTGGAACCTTCCCAGCCGAAGGAATGATCCGACATGGCGTTGCTGGTGTTGTGCTGCCGTCCTACGGGACGTCTTCCTCAGTCCTTGTGGGGGAGGCTTGCGTACTGCTACCAATGTCCCAGCAGGGGAAGAACACCCTCATCTGCGCTCCGGAACCAAGGACTGCTGCCTGCCTGCTCGCAAACACCCAGCAGCCTTTGGCACTTTCGTCGCAGCTAAACCAACACCAACACCACCAACGTCGTCCTCCTCCTCCTCCTCCTCCTCATCCACAACAACAACAGCAGCAACAGCATTCGCTGACCCAGTTCCGTGAAGCACACGCTCACGTCACCGCGATGCATCAGCAGCAGCAACAGTCGTTTTCTTCCAGTCATGCAAGGCCGGAGCAAATGAACTGCCCGCAGTGGCAGCAACAACAACAGCAGCAGCAACCGAAAACGCACAACAGTCAGCTCGGACCAACCGACAAATTTCAGCTGGGAGCAACCAGCACCTGGCAGCAGTCAGCGCCGGTGGCGGGCTGCGGCCATCACAACCAGTGCCATCATTACCGACAGCCACCAAGCCAAGCACAGCCACAGCCACAGGCACAGCCACAGGCATTCCAAATCCAGCAGCAGCAGCACCACCACCACCACCACCACCACCACCACCAACAACAACAACAACAGCACCAATGCCAACAGCAGCAGCCGGAGCAGTATCAGCACCAACAGCAGCAGCACCACCACCAACATCACCGACCGCAGCGCCAGGCGCTTCCGCTCGCGCAGGTGTCCGCATGTCCGAATTGGAACGCAGTAGCGAGGGAGGACGGAGTGATTAGCCATACCGATGGCGACGGCACAGGAGCTGGTGGCGGCACAGGAGCTGGTGGCGGCACAGGAGCTGGTGGCGGCACAGGAGCTGGTGGCGGCACAGGAGCTGGTGGCGGCGGCGGTAAATCTGAGGACGGGGGTTCTAGTACGATAGGCGGCGGCAGCGGCGGCCATGAAGGGGCCATGAACGAAACGGGAGCAGGAGGCGGTTCCGGCGGCGGCGGCGGCGGCGGCGGCAGCGGTGAAGACGGCAAGGGAGGCAGCGGAGGTGCACGTGGCGGATGTGGCGGTGTACAGTACGGTGCTCCGGTCCGCCGCCGCCAGCGAAGTGGCGACGGCGGCGGCGGTGACGACAGCCAGTCCACGGTTGCCACTGCCACTGCCACTGCCGCGGACGGCCGAGATGATACTGACGATGGTGACGGCGACGATGCGGTCATCCCCGCTGTGAACCCCTTCCTTCGATTCGCAGGGAGCCCGCCATCCGCCGGAAAGAAGCTTGGTGCGGCGGGTACGTGTATGGGTACGGCAATAAGCCCATCGACAAGGCAGCGGCAGCCGCTACTGCTACAGCCGCCGCTACAGCAGTCGAAGCAGACAACGCATCAACAGCCGCAGTCGCAGCCGCTTGATTTGCAGCCCCAGCCGCAGTCACAGTCCCAGCCGCCGCAGCAGTTGCAGGTCCCGATGGCGCAGTCGGAGGAAGGTGCGCTGCTACAGCCACAGCCGCGTGTGGCCGCGGCCCACGTAGACATCTCCGCGTCGCAGGGGGGCCGTGCCCAACCTCCTTTTCCACAGCAGCACCAGCACCAGCACCAGCACCCGCCGCAAGCTCTCAGCTTCCGAAGTCAGTGTCAAACCCAAAACGCCGACAGCCGACAAGTTTTGCCGTACAATCCGAAGCTGCCTCGCCCTGCCTGGCCGCCGCCGCCACCACAACCGCTTCCGTTAGCCCCGCCGGTGGAAGCAGCGGTTTCGGAGGCATCAGGTCAATACGGGGGGGGTATACAGGGTTTGGACATACCGCGGCCGGTGTCTTCCTGCGTCGCCTACCCCCCTCCACGACCCATGGGACCATTGGGGGATCAGACAGAGAGACAGGATGATGGAAACGCTGTAGATTGCAATGGTGGCCTTGGAGGTGCTGCTGCTACAGCTGGCGGCGCTGGTGGCAGGAGCGTAATGATGGAACAAGGCGAATTGCTCGGCAACAATGTAGCGGTTGCAGCAGCAGCCGCAGTAGCTCCGAAACCCGCGCAACAACACTATGAGCATCATCATCAACCGCAGCATCAACCGCAGCAGCAGCACCTACAGCTACATCACACTGCCATTCAGTCACATCCCCCTCCCCCTCCCAGGCTCCCGCCGACTCTTCGTGTTACTGCCGTACAACACCTCCCACCGCATTCCCAACAACCACCTCTACATTCCGAACCATTGCAACTGGCAATCAAAAACCTTAACCACCCCATACAACACCTGTACCAACAGCCCCACCCTCAGCAACTACAGCTTCTGCAGTGCGAGTCTTCGGTCCCAGGGACCCTGCTCCAACACTCGAAACAGCGTCAGCAATGCCCACAGCCGCCTCAACCACGTGGCCCGACGGCTGGCGGTGTGCCGTACGTCCCCCAGACGGAGCCTGAGTATCTTGGACGGTGTCCGTACGAAAGGTACGTAAGCTTCGGAATCCGTACTTGTCCTGGTTTTCTTTCTTTATTTTTATCTATAAATATAAATTCCTGAATTTGTCTTGAATTATATCCTTCTGTTCCATGAACACATTTCCATTTCGGGAATGACTGTGTTTTTAACGGTTGTACGGAACGGTTGTAGATGTCCCGGCGTCTACCAGCCATGCAACGGAGAGTTAGTTTGGATACGGCCACCAGCGTTCATACGGCAGCAAATGCTGAAACAGCCTCCATTTGGCGGTGGCATCGGCGGTACGGCGCCCGCCATGTACGAACCCGTGGGGTACTGGCGCTGTTGCCGCTATCCGGAGTGCAGCTGGCGGTACTACCCCCATCCCCGTCTTCGATTGCCCGTTCTCGCGCTGGAGGTGGTGGGGGACAATGTGTTTAAGGTGAGTGGGAGCGGGGCGGTGGGGGGTTGGCAGACGAGGAGGCAGGAGGGAGGGGGGGCTAAAGCTCTGAAATCTAACGATCTGTAATGTTTGTAAAATCATATCTATCAGCTAAGTGTCATGAAGCCCCATGATACCCCAGCTGTTCTTTAAAACCAGCTGTACTTCATTTGATTCCGTTGCAAGGTGGTACCCTTCCCTGGAGCAGAAGACGCAGTTGCTGCCGGCGGCGGCGTTGCGTGTGTGCTTGCGGGGGCCGGATTGAATCTCACCGACGCTTTGACTCCCGCTGAGGCGAAAGCGCTCGTACGGGGAGGCCGTACTGCCATGGCGGAATGTACGGCTGGTGATGCTGTGCCTGGCGGTAGCCTGGCAGTAGCAGTGGCTGCAGCAACGTCGGACGTGGCAATGGCGTCCGTTACAGCTGGCGATGCAAGTACGGCACAGCATCCGACGGTGCCGCCAGAGATGGCAGCCGAGCCCGCGACGTCAGGCGCCTTAAATGCGGTGGAGGATTTTGATGTGAGTGGGACGGTTAGTTAATCAGTTAATTAGTTTAAGACGGCGAAACTTGATAAGATGTACAATTAGCGAAAATCAGTAACAATTCGGCCCAATGGACGGGGTACGGCAATTATGCGGTGTACGACAGAACCCGCCGGCCCGCACGGTCGCCTCGCAGGATTCCGCCATTTATTTTCCGCTTGAAGTGTACGAACGTCTGTTGGCGCCACTTCCGCCGCACAGCTCCCTCTTCAACGCTGGCTCACTGATTCCGGAGCCGGTACGGCGGGCGTACAGGTACGGTGTGTTGTCCAGGCGGAAGATTATGTCGCCTTTCTCACAGAGCCGAGCGGATAATACAACTTCCTCTTGCCTGTACGAAAATGCTTGGATCCGTACCCATCATCATGCCCAATTTGCAACTTTTTTGTATGCAAACTGTATTAACAACTTGTTCATCGCACATATTCTTGCGTTCACATGCCATCCTGGTTAAGATGATCGTTTCCTCTGTACTCCACATTCTTGTTTTTACCTCTGTCGTACACCCTGTCGTACTCCAACGAACTCCGGGAAGGGGTTGTTTCCGCGAGCGTGCGTCGCCGGCGGACGTGGCGGCGCGGCTTCGCCGCATGCCCCCCTCGCTGCGGACCGCCTTGATGCCCTTTCAGCTCCAGGGGGTGCGATTTGGGTTGGAGCGCCACGGCCGGTGTTTGATTGCGGATGAGATGGGGGTGGGGAAGACGGTGCAGGCAATTGCGCTGGCAGCGTGCTACGAGGTAGGTACTACCCGGGACTGGAGGGGGGAGAAAGAGGGGGAGGGAGGAATACCCGAGGGGGGAGGAGGAGACAGAAATACCCGGAGGGAAAGGGGAGAAAGTTGTGTATTTGCGTGCCCTTGGAAAGGGAAAGGGGCATATTTTATATTTGTGTTGGGTGCATGTTTTTAAGTTAACTGTGCACGCTTGTGTTTTTGCGCGTGTCATATGGAAGGCTCAAACTACAGCAGTGATTCTTCTCCCTGTCCTCTGTGTACGATTGTCGTGGTCCTGCAACTTACGTACTCTCTTGGTATCCGGCTAATGTTTCGAAAGGACGAGTGGCCCCTGCTATGTATCGTACCGGCCAGTCTACGGCTGGTGTGGGCCGAGGAGCTGGAGAAATGGCTACCACACCTTAGGTACGATGACATCGTACGAGAATATATCCGTACAATTCTACGGATAATGTACACCATGGCCACGAATGGTTAATCTTGCGGTTTCGGATATCCAAACCCTAATTTATATACAACGAATTCTGCCAACCGTCTAACAAACTTACAAACCGCTGATAAACCCTAACCCTCAGGCCCAGCCACATTCACGTCATTGAGGGGAAGGCTAATCGGTTAACGGGCCGAGGATCTAAAGGCCAGGTACGGCATGGTAGTTGGGAATGGCTAAACAAGGGCGGGTGAAGGGTGCTCGGGAGGGGAGGTGGGGAAGGGGATGCGACTCTCAGCTCAATTTCGTGTCATATTTCCATCGTCTTCGGGTATTCATCTAACATCTTCTCCTCCCCTTTATTCAAAACGCACACACACCCACATGCCCACACACACATGCACGCACACCTTTCCTTTTCCTGGATTCAGGCCCTTCCACGCATCACCATCACCAGCTACGAAATGATGCGCCGCCTCACCTGCCCCGCCTGCTCCAAAACCAAGATATCCTTGCCGCCGCCAATGATGGAGGTGCCAGGCGGTACGACAAAGGCTGCGGCAGCGGCGGGGAGCACAGGCGCTTCGGGCGACACCGCCCGTGCTGCTGCTGCTGCTAGTGGCAGTGGCAGTGGCGGCTGTGGTGGCGCGGGAAAAAGCAGCGGTGGTGCGGGCAGCAACAGCAGGACGGTGTGTTGGGGTCCTGGTAAGGTCGTCCTACATATGCCGTATAAGGAATTTTTTAAATTGCTAGCTTATGGTGGCTTGTGTGGGCCTTATCCTCAGGGTTTTGCCCTCATCCTGGAAAGATGCATACACAGCATGCATGCAGCTCCAATCAGCAATCCTTGCTGGCAGTCATGGGTTGGTGAGACCCGTGGGTTCCTTGGTTCGTTGGTTCATTGGTTCGTTGGTCGTTTTCTCTCTTGATTATTGAGTTCTATCCACGTACCGCCACCGACTCGATTATTACTCGCCTTATGATATTACTTCTTGGGATTCTTCTAACCGCCATGTATTTCCTCCCCTCCTCTCCCCTCCTCTCCCCTCCTCTCCCCTCCTCTCCCCTCCTCTCCCCTCCTCTCCCCTCCTCTCCCCTCCTCTCCCCTCCTCTCCCCTCCTCTCCCCTCCTCTCCCCTCCTCTCCCCTCCACTCCCCTCCTATCCCCTCCACTCCCCTCCACTCCCCTCCTATCCCCTCCTATCCCCTCCTATCCCCTCCTATCCCCTCCTATCCCCTCCTATCCCCTCCTATCCCCTCCACTCCCCTCCACTCCCCTCCTATCCCCTCCTATCCCCTCCTATCCCCTCCACTCCCCTCCTATCCCCTCCTATCCCCTCCACTCCCCTCCACTCCCCTCCTATCCCCTCCACTCCCCTCCTATCCCCTCCACTCCCCTCCTATCCCCTCCTATCCCCTCCTATCCCCTCCTATCCCCTCCACTCCCCTCCTATCCCCTCCACTCCCCTCCTCTCCCCTCCTCTCCCCTCCTATCCCCTCCACTCCCCTCCTATCCCCTCCACTCCCCTCCACTCCCCTCCACTCCCCTCCTATCCCCTCCACTCCCCTCCTATCCCCTCCACTCCCCTCCTATCCCCTCCTATCCCCTCCTATCCCCTCCACTCCCCTCCTATCCCCTCCTATCCCCTCCTCTCCCCTCCTATCCCCTCCACTCCCCTCCTATCCCCTCCTATCCCCTCCTATCCCCTCCTAACCCCTCCACTCCCCTCCTATCCCCTCCACTCCCCTCCTATCCCCTCCACTCCCCTCCTATCCCCTCCTATCCCCTCCTATCCCCTCCTATCCCCTCCACTCCCCTCCTATCCCCTCCTATCCCCTCCTATCCCCTCCTATCCCCTCCTATCCCCTCCACTCCCCTCCACTCCCCTCCTATCCCCTCCTATCCCCTCCTATCCCCTCCTATCCCCTCCTATCCCCTCCTATCCCCTCCTATCCCCTCCTATCCCCTCCTATCCCCTCCTATCCCCTCCACTCCCCTCCTATCCCCTCCACTCCCCTCCTATCCCCTCCACTCCCCTCCTATCCCCTCCTATCCCCTCCTATCCCCTCCACTCCCCTCCTATCCCCTCCACTCCCCTCCTATCCCCTCCTATCCCCTCCTATCCCCTCCTATCCCCTCCTATCCCCTCCTATCCCCTCCTATCCCCTCCTATCCCCTCCACTCCCCTCCTATCCCCTCCTATCCCCTCCTATCCCCTACTCTCCCCTCCTATCCCCTCCTATCCCCTCCACTCCCCTCCTATCCCCTCCTTTCCCCTCCTATCCCCTCCACTCCCCTCTTATCCCCTCCTATCCCCTCCTATCCCCTCCACTCCCCTCCTATCCCCTCCACTCCCCTCCTATCCCCTCCTATCCCCTCCTATCCCCTCCACTCCCCTCCTATCCCCTCCTATCCCCTCCTATCCCCTCCACTCCCCTCCTATCCCCTCCACTCCACTCCACTCCCCTCCTATCCCCTCCTATCCCCTCCTATCCCCTCCTATCCCCTCCTATCCCCTCCTATCCCCTCCTATCCCCTCCTATCCCCTCCTCTGCCCTCCTCTCCCCTCCTCTCCCCTCCTCTCCCTTCCTCTCCCCTCCTCTCCCCTCCACTCCCCTCCTCTCCCCTCCTCTCCCCTCCTATCCCCTCCTATCCCCTCCTATCCCCTCCTATCCCCTCCTATCCCCTCCTATCCCCTCCTATCCCCTCCTATCCCCTCCTATCCCCTCCTATCCCCTCCTATCCCCTCCACTACCCTCCTATCCCCTCCTATCCCCTCCTATCCCCTCCTATCCCCTCCTATCCCCTCCTATCCCCTCCACTCCCCTCCTATCCCCTCCTATCCCCTCCTATCCCCTCCTATCCCCTCCTATCCCCTCCTATCCCCTCCTATCCCCTCCTATCCCCTCCTATCCCCTCCTATCCCCTCCTATCCCCTCCTATCCCCTCCTATCCCCTCCTATCCCCTCCACTCCCCTCCTATCCCCTCCTATCCCCTCCTATCCCCTCCACTCCCCTCCTATCCCCTCCACTCCCCTCCTATCCCCTCCTATCCCCTCCTATCCCCTCCTATCCCCCCCACTCCCCTCCTATCCCCTCCTGTCCCCTCCTATCCCCTCCTATCCCCTCCACTCCCCTCCTATCCCCTCCACTCCCCTCCTATCCCCTCCACTCCCCTCCTATCCCCTCCTATCCCCTCCTATCCCCTCCACTCCCCTCCTATCCCCTCCTATCCCCTCCTATCCCCTCCTATCTTTTCCTATCCCCTCCTGTCCCCTCCTATCCCCTCCACTCCCCTCCACTCCCCTCCTGTCCCCTCCTATTCCCTCCTATCCCCTCCTATCCCCTCCTATCCCCTCCTATCCCCTCCTATCCCCTCCTATCCCCTCCTATCCCCTCCACTCCCCTCCACTCCCCTCCTATCCCCTCCTATCCCCTCCTATCCCCTCCTATCCCCTCCTATCCCCTCCACTCCCCTCCTCTCCCCTCCTCTCCCCTCCTATCCCCTCCACTCCCCTCCTATCCCCTCCTATCCCCTCCTATCCCCTCCACTCCCCTCCTATCCCCTCCACTCCCCTCCTATCCCCTCCTATCCCCTCCTATCCCCTCCTTTCCCCTCCTATCCCCTCCTATCCCCTCCTGTCCCCTCCTATCCCCTCCTATCCCCTCCTCTCCCCTCTTATCCCCTCCTATCCCCTCCACTCCCCTCCTATCCCCTCCACTCCCCTCCTATCCCCTCCACTCCACTCCACTCCGCTCCTATCCCCTCCTATCCCCTCCTATCCCCTCCTATCCCCTCCTATCCCCTCCTCTCCCCTCCTCTCCCCTCCTCTGCCCTCCTCTCCCCTCCTCTCCCCTCCTCTCCCCTCCTCTCCCCTCCTCTCCCCTCCTCTCCCCTCCACTCCCCTCCTCTCCCCTCCTATCCCCTCCTATCCCCTCCTATCCCCTCCTATCCCCTCCTATCCCCTCCTATCCCCTCCTATCCCCTCCTATCCCCTCCTATCCCCTCCTATTCCCTCCTATCCCCTCCTATCCCCTCCTATCCCCTCCTATCCCCTCCACTCCCCTCCTATCCCCTCCTATCCCCTCCACTCCCCTCCTATCCCCTCCTATCCCCTCCTATCCCCTCCTCTCCCCTCCTCTCCCCTCCTCTCCCCTCCTCTCCCCTCCTCTCCCCTTCACTCCCCTCCTCTCCCCTCCTCTCCCCTCCTCTCCCCTCCTCTCCCCTCCTATCCCCTCCTATCCCCTCCTATCCCCTCCTATCCCCTCCTATCTCCTCCTATCCCCTCCTATCCCCTCCACTACCCTCCTATCCCCTCCTATCCCCTCCTATCCCCTCCTATCCCCTCCTATCCCCTCCTATCCCCTCCTATCCCCTCCTATCCCCTCCACTCCCCTCCTATCCCCTCCTATCCCCTCCTATCCCCTCCTATCCCCTCCTATCCCCTCCTATCCCCTCCTATCCCCTCCTATCCCCTCCTATCCCCTCCTATCCCCTCCTATCCCCTCCTATCCCCTCCTATCCCCTCCACTCCCCTCCTATCCCCTCCTATCCCCTCCTATCCCCTCCACTCCCCTCCTATCCCCTCCACTCCCCTCCTATCCCCTCCTATCCCCTCCTATCCCCTCCTATCCCCTCCTATCCCCTCCTATCCCCTCCTATCCCCTCCACTACCCTCCTATCCCCTCCACTCCCCTCCTATCCCCTCCACTCCCCTCCTATCCCCTCCTATCCCCTCCTATCCCCTCCACTCCCCTCCTATCCCCTCCTATCCCCTCCTATCCCCTCCTATCCCCCCCACTCCCCTCCTATCCCCTCCTGTCCCCTCCTATCCCCTCCTATCCCCTCCACTCCCCTCCTATCCCCTCCACTCCCCTCCTATCCCCTCCACTCCCCTCCTATCCCCTCCTATCCCCTCCTATCCCCTCCACTCCCCTCCTATCCCCTCCTATCCCCTCCTATCCCCTCCTATCTTTTCCTATCCCCTCCTGTCCCCTCCTATCCCCTCCACTCCCCTCCACTCCCCTCCTGTCCCCTCCTATCCCCTCCTATCCCCTCCTATCCCCTCCTATCCCCTCCTATCCCCTCCTATCCCCTCCACTCCCCTCCACTCCCCTCCTATCCCCTCCTATCCCCTCCTATCCCCTCCTATCCCCTCCTATCCCCTCCACTCCCCTCCTCTCCCCTCCTCTCCCCTCCTATCCCCTCCTATCCCCTCCACTCCCCTCCTATCCCCTCCTATCCCCTCCTATCCCCTCCACTCCCCTCCTATCCTCTCCACTCCCCTCCTATCCCCTCCTATCCCCTCCTATCCCCTCCTTTCCCCTCCTATCCCCTCCTATCCCCTCCTATCCCCTCCTATCCCCTCCACTCCCCTCCTATCCCCTCCTATCCCCTCCTATCCCCTCCTCTCCCCTCCTATCCCCTCCTATCCCCTCCACTCCCCTCCTATCCCCTCCACTCCCCTCCTATCCCCTCCACTCCCCTCCTATCCCCTCCTATCCCCTCCTATCCCCTCCACTCCCCTCCTATCCCCTCCACTCCACTCCACTCCCCTCCTCTCCCCTCCTATCCCCTCCTATCCCCTCCTATCCCCTCCTATCCCCTCCTATCCCCTCCACTCCCCTCCTATCCCCTCCTATCCCCTCCTATCCCCTCCTATCCCCTCCTATACCCTCCTATACCCTCCTATCCCCTCCACTACCCTCCTATCCCCTCCACTCCCCTCCTATCCCCTCCACTCCCCTCCTATCCCCTCCTATCCCCTCCTATCCCCTCCACTCCCCTCCTATCCCCTCCTATCCCCTCCTATCCCCTCCTATCCCCCCCACTCCCCTCCTATCCCCTCCACTCCCCTCCTATCCCCTCCACTCCCCTCCTATCCCCTCCTATCCCCTCCTATCCCCTCCACTCCCCTCCTATCCCCTCCTATCCCCTCCTCTCCCCTCCTATCCCCTCCACTCCCCTCCTATCCCCTCCTATCCCCTCCTATCCCCTCCTAACCCCTCCACTCCCCTCCTATCCCCTCCACTCCCCTCCTATCCCCTCCACTCCCCTCCTATCCCCTCCTATCCCCTCCTATCCCCTCCTATCCCCTCCACTCCCCTCCTATCCCCTCCTATCCCCTCCTATCCCCTCCTATCCCCTCCTATCCCCTCCACTCCCCTCCACTCCCCTCCTATCCCCTCCTATCCCCTCCTATCCCCTCCTATCCCCTCCTATCCCCTCCTATCCCCTCCTATCCCCTCCTATCCCCTCCTATCCCCTCCTATCCCCTCCTATCCCCTCCTATCCCCTCCTTTCCCCTCCTATCCCCTCCACTCCCCTCCTATCCCCTCCTATCCCCTCCTATCCCCTCCACTCCCCTCCTATCCCCTCCACTCCCCTCCTATCCCCTCCTATCCCCTCCTATCCCCTCCTATCCCCTCCTATCCCCTCCTATCCCCTCCTATCCCCTCCACTCCCCTCCTATCCCCTCCTATCCCCTCCTATCCCCTCCACTCCCCTCCTATCCTCTCCACTCCCCTCCTATCCCCTCCTATCCCCTCCTATCCCCTCCTTTCCCCTCCTATCCCCTCCTATCCCCTCCTATCCCCTCCTATCCCCTCCACTCCCCTCCTATCCCCTCCTATCCCCTCCTATCCCCTCCTCTCCCCTCCTATCCCCTCCTATCCCCTCCACTCCCCTCCTATCCCCTCCACTCCCCTCCTATCCCCTCCACTCCCCTCCTATCCCCTCCTATCCCCTCCTATCCCCTCCACTCCCCTCCTATCCCCTCCACTCCACTCCACTCCCCTCCTCTCCCCTCCTATCCCCTCCTATCCCCTCCTATCCCCTCCTATCCCCTCCTATCCCCTCCACTCCCCTCCTATCCCCTCCTATCCCCTCCTATCCCCTCCTATCCCCTCCTATCCCCTCCTATACCCTCCTATCCCCTCCACTACCCTCCTATCCCCTCCACTCCCCTCCTATCCCCTCCACTCCCCTCCTATCCCCTCCTATCCCCTCCTATCCCCTCCACTCCCCTCCTATCCCCTCCTATCCCCTCCTATACCCTCCTATCCCCCCCACTCCCCTCCTATCCCCTCCACTCCCCTCCTATCCCCTCCACTCCCCTCCTATCCCCTCCTATCCCCTCCTATCCCCTCCACTCCCCTCCTATCCCCTCCTATCCCCTCCTCTCCCCTCCTATCCCCTCCACTCCCCTCCTATCCCCTCCTATCCCCTCCTATCCCCTCCTAACCCCTCCACTCCCCTCCTATCCCCTCCACTCCCCTCCTATCCCCTCCACTCCCCTCCTATCCCCTCCTATCCCCTCCTATCCCCTCCTATCCCCTCCACTCCCCTCCTATCCCCTCCTATCCCCTCCTATCCCCTCCTATCCCCTCCTATCCCCTCCACTCCCCTCCACTCCCCTCCTATCCCCTCCTATCCCCTCCTATCCCCTCCTATCCCCTCCTATCCCCTCCTATCCCCTCCTATCCCCTCCTATCCCCTCCTATCCCCTCCTATCCCCTCCTATCCCCTCCACTCCCCTCCTATCCCCTCCACTCCCCTCCTATCCCCTCCACTCCCCTCCTATCCCCTCCTATCCCCTCCTATCCCCTCCACTCCCCTCCTATCCCCTCCACTCCCCTCCTATCCCCTCCTATCCCCTCCTATCCCCTCCTATCCCCTCCTATCCCCTCCTATCCCCTCCTATCCCCTCCACTCCCCTCCTATCCCCTCCTATCCCCTCCTATCCCCTACTCTCCCCTCCTATCCCCTCCTATCCCCTCCACTCCCCTCCTATCCCCTCCTTTCCCCTCCTATCCCCTCCACTCCCCTCCTATCCCCTCCTATCCCCTCCTATCCCCTCCACTCCCCTCCTATCCCCTCCACTCCCCTCCTATCCCCTCCTATCCCCTCCTATCCCCTCCACTCCCCTCCTATCCCCTCCTATCCCCTCCTATCCCCTCCACTCCCCTCCTATCCCCTCCACTCCACTCCACTCCCCTCCTATCCCCTCCTATCCCCTCCTATCCCCTCCTATCCCCTCCTATCCCCTCCTATCCCCTCCTATCCCCTCCTATCCCCTCCTCTGCCCTCCTCTCCCCTCCTCTCCCCTCCTCTCCCTTCCTCTCCCCTCCTCTCCCCTCCACTCCCCTCCTCTCCCCTCCTCTCCCCTCCTCTCCCCTCCTCTCCCCTCCTATCCCCTCCTATCCCCTCCTATCCCCTCCTATCCCCTCCTATCCCCTCCTATCCCCTCCTATCCCCTCCTATCCCCTCCTATCCCCTCCACTACCCTCCTATCCCCTCCTATCCCCTCCTATCCCCTCCTATCCCCTCCTATCCCCTCCTATCCCCTCCACTCCCCTCCTATCCCCTCCTATCCCCTCCTATCCCCTCCTATCCCCTCCTATCCCCTCCTATCCCCTCCTATCCCCTCCTATCCCCTCCTATCCCCTCCTATCCCCTCCTATCCCCTCCTATCCCCTCCTATCCCCTCCTATCCCCTCCACTCCCCTCCTATCCCCTCCTATCCCCTCCTATCCCCTCCACTCCCCTCCTATCCCCTCCACTCCCCTCCTATCCCCTCCTATCCCCTCCTATCCCCTCCTATCCCCTCCTATCCCCTCCTATACCCTCCTATCCCCTCCACTACCCTCCTATCCCCTCCACTCCCCTCCTATCCCCTCCACTCCCCTCCTATCCCCTCCTATCCCCTCCTATCCCCTCCACTCCCCTCCTATCCCCTCCTATCCCCTCCTATCCCCTCCTATCCCCCCCACTCCCCTCCTATCCCCTCCTGTCCCCTCCTATCCCCTCCTATCCCCTCCACTCCCCTCCTATCCCCTCCACTCCCCTCCTATCCCCTCCACTCCCCTCCTATCCCCTCCTATCCCCTCCTATCCCCTCCACTCCCCTCCTATCCCCTCCTATCCCCTCCTATCCCCTCCTATCTTTTCCTATCCCCTCCTGTCCCCTCCTATCCCCTCCACTCCCCTCCACTCCCCTCCTGTCCCCTCCTATTCCCTCCTATCCCCTCCTATCCCCTCCTATCCCCTCCTATCCCCTCCTATCCCCTCCTATCCCCTCCTATCCCCTCCTATCCCCTCCTATCCCCTCCACTCCCCTCCACTCCCCTCCTATCCCCTCCTATCCCCTCCTATCCCCTCCTATCCCCTCCTATCCCCTCCACTCCCCTCCTCTCCCCTCCTCTCCCCTCCTATCCCCTCCACTCCCCTCCTATCCCCTCCTATCCCCTCCTATCCCCTCCACTCCCCTCCTATCCCCTCCACTCCCCTCCTATCCCCTCCTATCCCCTCCTATCCCCTCCTTTCCCCTCCTATCCCCTCCTATCCCCTCCTGTCCCCTCCTATCCCCTCCTATCCCCTCCTCTCCCCTCTTATCCCCTCCTATCCCCTCCACTCCCCTCCTATCCCCTCCACTCCCCTCCTATCCCCTCCACTCCACTCCACTCCGCTCCTATCCCCTCCTATCCCCTCCTATCCCCTCCTATCCCCTCCTATCCCCTCCTCTCCCCTCCTCTCCCCTCCTCTGCCCTCCTCTCCCCTCCTCTCCCCTCCTCTCCCCTCCTCTCCCCTCCTCTCCCCTCCTCTCCCCTCCACTCCCCTCCTCTCCCCTCCTATCCCCTCCTATCCCCTCCTATCCCCTCCTATCCCCTCCTATCCCCTCCTATCCCCTCCTATCCCCTCCTATCCCCTCCTATCCCCTCCTATTCCCTCCTATCCCCTCCTATCCCCTCCTATCCCCTCCTATCCCCTCCACTCCCCTCCTATCCCCTCCTATCCCCTCCACTCCCCTCCTATCCCCTCCTATCCCCTCCTATCCCCTCCTCTCCCCTCCTCTCCCCTCCTCTCCCCTCCTCTCCCCTCCTCTCCCCTTCACTCCCCTCCACTCCCCTCCTCTCCCCTCCTCTCCCCTCCTCTCCCCTCCTCTCCCCTCCTATCCCCTCCTATCCCCTCCTATCCCCTCCTATCTCCTCCTATCCCCTCCTATCCCCTCCACTACCCTCCTATCCCCTCCTATCCCCTCCTATCCCCTCCTATCCCCTCCTATCCCCTCCTATCCCCTCCTATCCCCTCCTATCCCCTCCACTCCCCTCCTATCCCCTCCTATCCCCTCCTATCCCCTCCTATCCCCTCCTATCCCCTCCTATCCCCTCCTATCCCCTCCTATCCCCTCCTATCCCCTCCTATCCCCTCCTATCCCCTCCTATCCCCTCCTATCCCCTCCTATACCCTCCACTCCCCTCCTATCCCCTCCTATCCCCTCCTATCCCCTCCACTCCCCTCCACTCCCCTCCACTCCCCTCCTATCCCCTCCTATCCCCTCCTATCCCCTCCTATCCCCTCCTATCCCCTCCTATCCCCTCCTATCCCCTCCACTACCCTCCTATCCCCTCCACTACCCTCCTATCCCCTCCACTCCCCTCCTATCCCCTCCACTCCCCTCCTATCCCCTCCTATCCCCTCCTATCCCCTCCACTCCCCTCCTGTCCCCTCCTATCCCCTCCTATCCCCTCCTATCCCCTCCTATCCCCTCCTATCCCCTCCACTCCCCTCCACTCCCCTCCTATCCCCTCCTATCCCCTCCTATCCCCTCCTATCCCCTCCTATCCCCTCCACTCCCCTCCTCTCCCCTCCTCTCCCCTCCTATCCCCTCCACTCCCCTCCTATCCCCTCCTATCCCCTCCTATCCCCTCCACTCCCCTCCTATCCCCTCCACTCCCCTCCTATCCCC
Source organism: Volvox africanus (assembly GCA_030268105.1). Taxonomy (NCBI): domain Eukaryota; kingdom Viridiplantae; phylum Chlorophyta; class Chlorophyceae; order Chlamydomonadales; family Volvocaceae; genus Volvox; species Volvox africanus. Next base: position 551,357 of record BSDZ01000038.1, read on the forward strand.
TCCTATCCCCTCCTATCCCCTCCTGTCCCCTCCTATCCCCTCCTATCCCCTCCTCTCCCCTCTTATCCCCTCCTATCCCCTCCACTCCCCTCCTATCCCCTCCACTCCCCTCCTATCCCCTCCACTCCACTCCACTCCGCTCCTATCCCCTCCTATCCCCTCCTATCCCCTCCTATCCCCTCCTATCCCCTCCTCTCCCCTCCTCTCCCCTCCTCTGCCCTCCTCTCCCCTCCTCTCCCCTCCTCTCCCCTCCTCTCCCCTCCTCTCCCCTCCTCTCCCCTCCACTCCCCTCCTATCCCCTCCTATCCCCTCCTATCCCCTCCTATCCCCTCCTATCCCCTCCTATCCCCTCCTATCCCCTCCTATCCCCTCCTATCCCCTCCTATCCCCTCCTATTCCCTCCTATCCCCTCCTATCCCCTCCTATCCCCTCCTATCCCCTCCACTCCCCTCCTATCCCCTCCTATCCCCTCCACTCCCCTCCTATCCCCTCCTATCCCCTCCTATCCCCTCCTCTCCCCTCCTCTCCCCTCCTCTCCCCTCCTCTCCCCTCCTCTCCCCTTCACTCCCCTCCACTCCCCTCCTCTCCCCTCCTCTCCCCTCCTCTCCCCTCCTATCCCCTCCTATCCCCTCCTATCCCCTCCTATCCCCTCCTATCTCCTCCTATCCCCTCCTATCCCCTCCACTACCCTCCTATCCCCTCCTATCCCCTCCTATCCCCTCCTATCCCCTCCTATCCCCTCCTATCCCCTCCTATCCCCTCCTATCCCCTCCACTCCCCTCCTATCCCCTCCTATCCCCTCCTATCCCCTCCTATCCCCTCCTATCCCCTCCTATCCCCTCCTATCCCCTCCTATCCCCTCCTATCCCCTCCTATCCCCTCCTATCCCCTCCTATCCCCTCCTATCCCCTCCTATCCCCTCCTATCCCCTCCACTCCCCTCCTATCCCCTCCTATCCCCTCCTATCCCCTCCACTCCCCTCCTATCCCCTCCACTCCCCTCCTATCCCCTCCTATCCCCTCCTATCCCCTCCTATCCCCTCCTATCCCCTCCTATCCCCTCCTATCCCCTCCACTACCCTCCTATCCCCTCCACTCCCCTCCTATCCCCTCCACTCCCCTCCTATCCCCTCCTATCCCCTCCTATCCCCTCCACTCCCCTCCTATCCCCTCCTATCCCCTCCTATCCCCTCCTATCTCCCCCACTCCCCTCCTATCCCCTCCTGTCCCCTCCTATCCCCTCCTATCCCCTCCACTCCCCTCCTATCCCCTCCACTCCCCTCCTATCCCCTCCACTCCCCTCCTATCCCCTCCTATCCCCTCCTATCCCTTCCACTCCCCTCCTATCCCCTCCTATCCCCTCCTATCCCCTCCTATCTTTTCCTATCCCCTCCTGTCCCCTCCTATCCCCTCCACTCCCCTCCACTCCCCTCCTGTCCCCTCCTATCCCCTCCTATCCCCTCCTATCCCCTCCTATCCCCTCCTATCCCCTCCTATCCCCTCCACTCCCCTCCACTCCCCTCCTATCCCCTCCTATCCCCTCCTATCCCCTCCTATCCCCTCCTATCCCCTCCACTCCCCTCCTCTCCCCTCCTCTCCCCTCCTATCCCCTCCTATCCCCTCCACTCCCCTCCTATCCCCTCCTATCCCCTCCTATCCCCTCCACTCCCCTCCTATCCCCTCCACTCCCCTCCTATCCCCTCCTATCCCCTCCTATCCCCTCCTTTCCCCTCCTATCCCCTCCTATCCCCTCCTATCCCCTCCTATCCCCTCCACTCCCCTCCTATCCCCTCCTATCCCCTCCTATCCCCTCCTCTCCCCTCCTATCCCCTCCTATCCCCTCCACTCCCCTCCTATCCCCTCCACTCCCCTCCTATCCCCTCCACTCCCCTCCTATCCCCTCCTATCCCCTCCTATCCCCTCCACTCCCCTCCTATCCCCTCCACTCCACTCCACTCCCCTCCTCTCCCCTCCTATCCCCTCCTATCCCCTCCTATCCCCTCCTATCCCCTCCTATCCCCTCCACTCCCCTCCTATCCCCTCCTATCCCCTCCTATCCCCTCCTATCCCCTCCTATCCCCTCCTATACCCTCCTATCCCCTCCACTACCCTCCTATCCCCTCCACTCCCCTCCTATCCCCTCCACTCCCCTCCTATCCCCTCCTATCCCCTCCTATCCCCTCCACTCCCCTCCTATCCCCTCCTATCCCCTCCTATCCCCTCCTATCCCCCCCACTCCCCTCCTATCCCCTCCTGTCCCCTCCTATCCCCTCCTATCCCCTCCACTCCCCTCCTATCCCCTCCACTCCCCTCCTATCCCCTCCACTCCCCTCCTATCCCCTCCTATCCCCTCCTATCCCCTCCACTCCCCTCCTATCCCCTCCTATCCCCTCCTATCCCCTCCTATCTTTTCCTATCCCCTCCTGTCCCCTCCTATCCCCTCCACTCCCCTCCACTCCCCTCCTGTCCCCTCCTATCCCCTCCTATCCCCTCCTATCCCCTCCTATCCCCTCCTATCCCCTCCTATCCCCTCCACTCCCCTCCACTCCCCTCCTATCCCCTCCTATCCCCTCCTATCCCCTCCTATCCCCTCCTATCCCCTCCACTCCCCTCCTCTCCCCTCCTCTCCCCTCCTATCCCCTCCTATCCCCTCCACTCCCCTCCTATCCCCTCCTATCCCCTCCTATCCCCTCCACTCCCCTCCTATCCCCTCCACTCCCCTCCTATCCCCTCCTATCCCCTCCTATCCCCTCCTTTCCCCTCCTATCCCCTCCTATCCCCTCCTATCCCCTCCTATCCCCTCCACTCCCCTCCTATCCCCTCCTATCCCCTCCTATCCCCTCCTCTCCCCTCCTATCCCCTCCTATCCCCTCCACTCCCCTCCTATCCCCTCCACTCCCCTCCTATCCCCTCCACTCCCCTCCTATCCCCTCCTATCCCCTCCTATCCCCTCCACTCCCCTCCTATCCCCTCCACTCCACTCCACTCCCCTCCTCTCCCCTCCTATCCCCTCCTATCCCCTCCTATCCCCTCCTATCCCCTCCTATCCCCTCCACTCCCCTCCTATCCCCTCCTATCCCCTCCTATCCCCTCCACTCCCCTCCTATCCCCTCCACTCCACTCCACTCCCCTCCTATCCCCTCCTATCCCCTCCTATCCCCTCCTATCCCCTCCTATCCCCTCCTCTCCCCTCCTCTCCCCTCCTCTGCCCTCCTCTCCCCTCCTCTCCCCTCCTCTCCCCTCCTCTCCCCTCCTCTCCCCTCCTCTCCCCTCCACTCCCCTCCTATCCCCTCCTATCCCCTCCTATCCCCTCCTATCCCCTCCTTTCCCCTCCTATCCCCTCCTATCCCCTCCTATCCCCTCCTATCCCCTCCTATCCCCTCCTATTCCCTCCTATCCCCTCCTATCCCCTCCTATCCCCTCCTATCCCCTCCACTCCCCTCCTATCCCCTCCTATCCCCTCCACTCCCCTCCTATCCCCTCCTATCCCCTCCTATCCCCTCCTATCCCCTCCTATCCCCTCCTATCCCCTCCTATCCCCTCCTATCCCCTCCACTCCCCTCCACTCCCCTCCTATCCCCTCCTATCCCCTCCTCTCCCCTCCTCTCCCCTCCTATCCCCTCCACTCCCCTCCTCTCCCCTCCTCTCCCCTCCTATCCCCTCCTATCCCCTCCTATCCCCTCCTATCCCCTCCTATCCCCTCCTATCCCCTCCTATCCCCTCCTATCCCCTCCTATCCCCTCCTATCCCCTCCTTTCCCCTCCACTCCCCTCCTATCCCCTCCTATCCCCTCCTATCCCCTCCACTCCCCTCCTATCCCCTCCTATCCCCTCCTATCCCCTCCTATCCCCTCAACTCCCCTCCTATCCCCTCCTATCCCCTCCTATCCCCTCCTATCCCCTCCTATCCCCTCCTATCCCCTCCTATCCCCTCCTATCCCCTCCTAACCCCTCCACTCCCCTCCTATCCCCTCCTATCCCCTCCTATCCCCTCCTATCCCCTCCTATCCCCTCCTATCCCCTCCACTCCCCTCCTATCCCCTCCACTCCCCTCCTATCCCCTCCTATCCCCTCCTATCCCCTCCACTCCCCTCCTATCCCCTCCTATCCCCTCCACTCCCCTCCTATCCCCTCCTATCCCCTCCTATCCCCTCCTATCCCCTCCTATCCCCTCCTATCCCCTCCACTCCCCTCCTATCCCCTCCTATCCCCTCCTATCCCCTCCTATCCCCCCCACTCCCCTCCTATCCCCTCCTGTCCCCTCCTATCCCCTCCTATCCCCTCCACTCCCCTCCTATCCCCTCCACTCCCCTCCTATCCCCTCCACTCCCCTCCTATCCCCTCCTATCCCCTCCTATCCCCTCCACTCCCCTCCTATCCCCTCCTATCCCCTCCTATCCCCTCCTATCTTTTCCTATCCCCTCCTGTCCCCTCCTATCCCCTCCACTCCCCTCCACTCCCCTCCTGTCCCCTCCTATCCCCTCCTATCCCCTCCTATCCCCTCCTATCCCCTCCTATCCCCTCCTATCCCCTCCTATCCCCTCCTATCCCCTCCTATCCCCTCCTATCCCCTCCACTCCCCTCCTATCCCCTCCTATCCCCTCCTATCCCCTCCACTCCCCTCCTATCCCCTCCACTCCCCTCCTATCCCCTCCTATCCCCTCCTATCCCCTCCTATCCCCTCCTATCCCCTCCTATCCCCTCCTATCCCCTCCACTACCCTCCTATCCCCTCCACTCCCCTCCTATCCCCTCCACTCCCCTCCTATCCCCTCCTATCCCCTCCTATCCCCTCCACTCCCCTCCTATCCCCTCCTATCCCCTCCTATCCCCTCCTATCCCCCCCACTCCCCTCCTATCCCCTCCTGTCCCCTCCTATCCCCTCCTATCCCCTCCACTCCCCTCCTATCCCCTCCACTCCCCTCCTATCCCCTCCACTCCCCTCCTATCCCCTCCTATCCCCTCCTATCCCTTCCACTCCCCTCCTATCCCCTCCTATCCCCTCCTATCCCCTCCTATCTTTTCCTATCCCCTCCTGTCCCCTCCTATCCCCTCCACTCCCCTCCACTCCCCTCCTGTCCCCTCCTATCCCCTCCTATCCCCTCCTATCCCCTCCTATCCCCTCCTATCCCCTCCTATCCCCTCCACTCCCCTCCACTCCCCTCCTATCCCCTCCTATCCCCTCCTATCCCCTCCTATCCCCTCCTATCCCCTCCACTCCCCTCCTCTCCCCTCCTCTCCCCTCCTATCCCCTCCTATCCCCTCCACTCCCCTCCTATCCCCTCCTATCCCCTCCTATCCCCTCCACTCCCCTCCTATCCCCTCCACTCCCCTCCTATCCCCTCCTATCCCCTCCTATCCCCTCCTTTCCCCTCCTATCCCCTCCTATCCCCTCCTATCCCCTCCTATCCCCTCCACTCCCCTCCTATCCCCTCCTATCCCCTCCTATCCCCTCCTCTCCCCTCCTATCCCCTCCTATCCCCTCCACTCCCCTCCTATCCCCTCCACTCCCCTCCTATCCCCTCCACTCCCCTCCTATCCCCTCCTATCCCCTCCTATCCCCTCCACTCCCCTCCTATCCCCTCCACTCCACTCCACTCCCCTCCTCTCCCCTCCTATCCCCTCCTATCCCCTCCTATCCCCTCCTATCCCCTCCTATCCCCTCCACTCCCCTCCTATCCTATCCCCTCCTATCCCCTCCTATCCCCTCCTATCCCCTCCTATCCCCTCCTATACCCTCCTATCCCCTCCACTACCCTCCTATCCCCTCCACTCCCCTCCTATCCCCTCCACTCCCCTCCTATCCCCTCCTATCCCCTCCTATCCCCTCCACTCCCCTCCTATCCCCTCCTATCCCCTCCTATCCCCTCCTATCCCCCCACTCCCCTCCTATCCCCTCCTGTCCCCTCCTATCCCCTCCTATCCCCTCCACTCCCCTCCTATCCCCTCCTATCCCCTCCTATCCCCTCCACTCCCCTCCTATCCCCTCCTATCCCCTCCTATCCCCTCCACTCCCCTCCTATCCCCTCCTATCCCCTCCTATCCCCTCCTATCTTTTCCTATCCCCTCCTGTCCCCTCCTATCCCCTCCACTCCCCTCCACTCCCCTCCTGTCCCCTCCTATCCCCTCCTATCCCCTCCTATCCCCTCCTATCCCCTCCTATCCCCTCCTATCCCCTCCACTCCCCTCCACTCCCCTCCTATCCCCTCCTATCCCCTCCTATCCCCTCCTATCCCCTCCTATCCCCTCCACTCCCCTCCTCTCCCCTCCTCTCCCCTCCTATCCCCTCCTATCCCCTCCACTCCCCTCCTATCCCCTCCTATCCCCTCCTATCCCCTCCACTCCCCTCCTATCCCCTCCACTCCCCTCCTATCCCCTCCTATCCCCTCCTATCCCCTCCTTTCCCCTCCTATCCCCTCCTATCCCCTCCTATCCCCTCCTATCCCCTCCACTCCCCTCCTATCCCCTCCTATCCCCTCCTATCCCCTCCTCTCCCCTCCTATCCCCTCCTATCCCCTCCACTCCCCTCCTATCCCCTCCACTCCCCTCCTATCCCCTCCACTCCCCTCCTATCCCCTCCTATCCCCTCCTATCCCCTCCACTCCCCTCCTATCCCCTCCACTCCACTCCACTCCCCTCCTCTCCCCTCCTATCCCCTCCTATCCCCTCCTATCCCCTCCTATCCCCTCCTATCCCCTCCACTCCCCTCCTATCCCCTCCTATCCCCTCCTATCCCCTCCACTCCCCTCCTATCCCCTCCACTCCACTCCACTCCCCTCCTATCCCCTCCTATCCCCTCCTATCCCCTCCTATCCCCTCCTATCCCCTCCTCTCCCCTCCTCTCCCCTCCTCTGCCCTCCTCTCCCCTCCTCTCCCCTCCTCTCCCCTCCTCTCCCCTCCTCTCCCCTCCTCTCCCCTCCACTCCCCTCCTATCCCCTCCTATCCCCTCCTATCCCCTCCTATCCCCTCCTTTCCCCTCCTATCCCCTCCTATCCCCTCCTATCCCCTCCTATCCCCTCCTATCCCCTCCTATTCCCTCCTATCCCCTCCTATCCCCTCCTATCCCCTCCTATCCCCTCCACTCCCCTCCTATCCCCTCCTATCCCCTCCACTCCCCTCCTATCCCCTCCTATCCCCTCCTATCCCCTCCTATCCCCTCCTATCCCCTCCACTCCCCTCCTATCCCCTCCTATCCCCTCCTATCCCCTCCTATCCCCTCCTATCCCCTCCACTCCCCTCCACTCCCCTCCTATCCCCTCCACTCCCCTCCACTCCCCTCCTATCCCCTCCTCTCCCCTCCTCTCCCCTCCTATCCCCTCCACTCCCCTCCTCTCCCCTCCTCTCCCCTCCTATCCCCTCCTATCCCCTCCTATCCCCTCCTATCCCCTCCTATCCCCTCCTATCCCCTCCTATCCCCTCCTATCCCCTCCTATCCCCTCCTATCCCCTCCTATCCCCTCCTTTCCCCTCCACTCCCCTCCTATCCCCTCCTATCCCCTCCTATCCCCTCCACTCCCCTCCTATCCCCTCCTATCCCCTCCTATCCCCTCCTATCCCCTCAACTCCCCTCCTATCCCCTCCTATCCCCTCCTATCCCCTCCTATCCCCTCCACTCCCCTCCTATCCCCTCCTATCCCCTCCTATCCCCTCCTAACCCCTCCACTCCCCTCCTATCCCCTCCTATCCCCTCCTATCCCCTCCTATCCCCTCCTATCCCCTCCTATCCCCTCCACTCCCCTCCTATCCCCTCCACTCCCCTCCTATCCCCTCCTATCCCCTCCTATCCCCTCCTATCCCCTCCTATCCCCTCCTATCCCCTCCACTCCCCTCCTATCCCCTCCTATCCCCTCCTATCCCCTCCTATCCCCTCCTATCCCCTCCTATCCCCTCCACTCCCCTCCTATCCCCTCCTATCCCCTCCTATCCCCTCCTATCCCCCCCACTCCCCTCCTATCCCCTCCTGTCCCCTCCTATCCCCTCCTATCCCCTCCACTCCCCTCCTATCCCCTCCACTCCCCTCCTATCCCCTCCACTCCCCTCCTATCCCCTCCTATCCCCTCCTATCCCCTCCACTCCCCTCCTATCCCCTCCTATCCCCTCCTATCCCCTCCTATCTTTTCCTATCCCCTCCTGTCCCCTCCTATCCCCTCCACTCCCCTCCACTCCCCTCCTGTCCCCTCCTATCCCCTCCTATCCCCTCCTATCCCCTCCTATCCCCTCCTATCCCCTCCTATCCCCTCCACTCCCCTCCTATCCCCTCCTATCCCCTCCTATCCCCTCCTCTCCCCTCCTATCCCCTCCTATCCCCTCCACTCCCCTCCTATCCCCTCCACTCCCCTCCTATCCCCTCCACTCCCCTCCTATCCCCTCCTATCCCCTCCTATCCCCTCCACTCCCCTCCTATCCCCTCCACTCCACTCCACTCCCCTCCTCTCCCCTCCTCTCCCCTCCTATCCCCTCCTATCCCCTCCTATCCCCTCCTATCCCCTCCACTCCCCTCCTATCCCCTCCTATCCCCTCCTATCCCCTCCACTCCCCTCCTATCCCCTCCACTCCACTCCACTCCCCTCCTATCCCCTCCTATCCCCTCCTATCCCCTCCTATCCCCTCCTATCCCCTCCTCTCCCCTCCTCTCCCCTCCTCTGCCCTCCTCTCCCCTCCTCTCCCCTCCTCTCCCCTCCTCTCCCCTCCTCTCCCCTCCTCTCCCCTCCACTCCCCTCCTATCCCCTCCTATCCCCTCCTATCCCCTCCTATCCCCTCCTATCCCCTCCTTTCCCCTCCTATCCCCTCCTATCCCCTCCTATCCCCTCCTATCCCCTCCTATCCCCTCCTATCCCCTCCTATCCCCTCCTATCCCCTCCTATCCCCTCCACTCCCCTCCTATCCCCTCCTATCCCCTCCACTCCCCTCCTATCCCCTCCTATCCCCTCCTATCCCCTCCGATCCCCTCCTATCCCCTCCTATCCCCTCCTATCCCCTCCTATCCCCTCCACTCCCCTCCACTCCCCTCCTATCCCCTCCTATCCCCTCCTTTCCCCTCCACTCCCCTCCTATCCCCACCTATCCCCTCCTATCCCCTCCACTCCCCTCCTATCCCCTCCTATCCCCTCCTATCCCCTCCTATCCCCTCAACTCCCCTCCTATCCCCTCCTATCCCCTCCTATCCCCTCCTATCCCCTCCACTCCCCTCCTATCCCCTCCTATCCCCTCCTATCCCCTCCTAACCCCTCCACTCCCCTCCTATCCCCTCCTATCCCCTCCTATCCCCTCCTAACCCCTCCACTCCCCTCCTATCCCCTCCACTCCCCTCCACTCCCCTCCTATCCCCTCCTATCCCCTCCTATCCCCTCCTATCCCCTCCTATCCCCTCCTATCCCCTCCTATCCCCTCCACTCCCCTCCTATCCCCTCCTATCCCCTCCTATCCCCTCCTATCCCCTCCTATCCCCTCCTATCCCCTCCTATCCCCTCCTCTCCCCTCCTCTCCCCTCCTCTCCCCTCCTATCCCCTCCTATCCCCTCCTATCCCCTCCTATCGCCTCCTATCCCCTCCTATCCCCTCCTATCCCCTCCACTCCCCTCCTATCCCCTCCTATCCCCTCCTATCCTCTCCACTCCCCTTCACTCCCCTCCACTCCCCTCCACTCCCCTCCACTCCCCTCCACTCCCCTCCTATCCCCTCCACTCCCCTCCTATCCCCTCCACTCCCCTCCTATCCCCTCCTATCCCCTCCTATCCCCTCCACTCCCCTCCTATCCCCTCCTATCCCCTCCTATCCCCTCCTATCCCCTCCACTCCCCTCCTATCCCCTCCTATCCCCTCCTATCCCCTCCTATCCCCTCCTATCCCCTCCACTCCCCTCCACTCCCCTCCTATCCCCTCCTATCCCCTCCTATCCCCTCCTATCCCCTCCTATCCCCTCCTATCCCCTCCTATCCCCTCCTATCCCCTCCTATCCCCTCCTATCCCCTCCACTCCCCTCCTATCCCCTCCACTCCCCTCCTATCCCCTCCTATCCCCTCCTATCCCCTCCTATCCCCTCCTATCCCCTCCACTCCCCTTCTATCCCCTCCACTCCCCTCCTATCCCCTCCTATCCCCTCCTATCCCCTCCTATCCCCTCCTATCCCCTCCTATCCCCTCCTATCCCCTCCTATCCCCTCCACTCCCCTCCTATCCCCTCCTATCCCCTCCTATCCCCTACTCTCCCCTCCTATCCCCTCCTATCCCCTCCACTCCCCTCCTATCCCCTCCTTTCCCCTCCTATCCCCTCCACTCCCCTCCTATCCCCTCCTATCCCCTCCTATCCCCTCCACTCCCCTCCTATCCCCTCCACTCCCCTCCTATCCCCTCCTATCCCCTCCTATCCCCTCCACTCCCCTCCTATCCCCTCCTATCCCCTCCTATCCCCTCCACTCCCCTCCTATCCCCTCCACTCCACTCCACTCCCCTCCTATCCCCTCCTATCCCCTCCTATCCCCTCCTATCCCCTCCTATCCCCTCCTATCCCCTCCTATCCCCTCCTATCCCCTCCTCTGCCCTCCTCTCCCCTCCTCTCCCCTCCTCTCCCTTCCTCTCCCCTCCTCTCCCCTCCACTCCCCTCCTCTCCCCTCCTCTCCCCTCCTCTCCCCTCCTCTCCCCTCCTATCCCCTCCTATCCCCTCCTATCCCCTCCTATCCCCTCCTATCCCCTCCTATCCCCTCCTATCCCCTCCTATCCCCTCCTATCCCCTCCACTACCCTCCTATCCCCTCCTATCCCCTCCTATCCCCTCCTATCCCCTCCTATCCCCTCCTATCCCCTCCACTCCCCTCCTATCCCCTCCTATCCCCTCCTATCCCCTCCTATCCCCTCCTATCCCCTCCTATCCCCTCCTATCCCCTCCTATCCCCTCCTATCCCCTCCTATCCCCTCCTATCCCCTCCTATCCCCTCCTATCCCCTCCTATCCCCTCCACTCCCCTCCTATCCCCTCCTATCCCCTCCTATCCCCTCCACTCCCCTCCTATCCCCTCCACTCCCCTCCTATCCCCTCCTATCCCCTCCTATCCCCTCCTATCCCCTCCTATCCCCTCCTATCCCCTCCTATACCCTCCTATCCCCTCCACTACCCTCCTATCCCCTCCACTCCCCTCCTATCCCCTCCACTCCCCTCCTATCCCCTCCTATCCCCTCCTATCCCCTCCACTCCCCTCCTATCCCCTCCTATCCCCTCCTATCCCCTCCTATCCCCCCCACTCCCCTCCTATCCCCTCCTGTCCCCTCCTATCCCCTCCTATCCCCTCCACTCCCCTCCTATCCCCTCCACTCCCCTCCTATCCCCTCCACTCCCCTCCTATCCCCTCCTATCCCCTCCTATCCCCTCCACTCCCCTCCTATCCCCTCCTATCCCCTCCTATCCCCTCCTATCTTTTCCTATCCCCTCCTGTCCCCT